>CAJFCO010000434.1:12269-125425 GCA_904066015.1 Synergus gifuensis
TTGTAGTTATAAGTATAAGAATACATTTGGATTTACGTCCAAAAGCAGTGAATTTTACAATTTTCGCAAATCATTTTTAATTTAACAGATTAAAAGAATATTAAAGATCACTATCTTTTACGCAGAACTATCAGAAAATTATTTTTATTTGATAAAAGTTTATTTTTTAACACTCTTGTCATCCATTATTTGAATTATAGGGGAACTGCATAGGTGGCGCCGCCACACGGCTTCCGTCAACTCTCATGACAAATATTTTCTACAGGCCTCCAGAGAAGTGACATGGGGCTGATATATACCAAACAAATTATGTATTTCAATCAATAAAGTGAATATTCTTCATTTATTAAATTTAAATAAATGTTTTGTTAATTGAAGTAAGAAATTTATTTCGTTCAATTATCTGACTTAAAAAAAATTTTTTTGTTTAATTTAAACAAACTTTTTAATGAGTGTATATAAAAGAAAAGGTTAAACTCACAATCTAGAATTTTTTTATTGACATATTAAATTTTTAACATAATACATAAAAACTAAGGTTAAGTTCAAAACTTAGAATTTTTTATTGACTTTTTTAAATTTTTATATTATATGAATTAATAGTAGAAATATAAACGTTGAAATTTCACCAATTTATATCTGCACATATTAAATGTATTTAAATCTCTTGAAATTTATCACAATTTTTTGAAATCCCTTAAAATTCTTAGAAATCTTATGAAATTTCTTTAAATTTTTTAAAATCTTTGAATTCTTAAAAAATTTTCTGGAAATTTCATGATATACAGAAATTCTTTTTTTTCCCATGTAACAATCTCTGCAATCATCATAATTCCTGAAGACATAGAAGAGTCAATCAGTCAATGTGGTTGGTACAATAGATTTTCAATTTGCGGAAGGCAGATATCGATTATTTATAATTATATTCATAATATATCTACATATAAATCATGTTCTTAATTAATAACATTTTTTTTTATTTTTTTTATTGTAACTTCTAAGTGTAATGGGGCAATACATTCCATCTTAGAACCAAAAATATATTTATTCGTATCGAAAATTATTTCTTTATTTCAAAGAAATTTTTTTTCCTATTAACAGTATGCTTATTTCAGACATCGAGCCATATCTCCATTTCAAAAAAACTTGTATTTACTCAAAGTGATATTAATTTGCGTGCAATAATTTTCTCTTTAATTTTACAGTATACTTATTAAAATTAAAGTAATGACTTTTTATATGAAGCAGTTATTTTTTTAAGTTAAGAAAATATTTGCGTCGTTCAACGAATATGTCATAGTATCAAATAAATATATTTTTCACCTAATAATTATATATTTTGAATTTACTCTCTACTTATTCAAATTAAAATAATGACTGTTTATATCAAACAATTATTTCTTACAATTAATAAAATATTTCACACCATCAAATAAATATTTCTTTGCCTTCATCATTACGTTTCTTAGATACAAAAAAAATATTTCTTTGAACAGAAGAAATATTTTTTCAACCACATTCTGCTATATCATTTTTTTGAATCAAAGAAATATTTCTTGATTCAAATACTTTTGTTTCTCAGTGTATAAAAGCCTCAGAATTTTTCAGAAGTAAAGTAGATTTGAGGCATTTTTATTTAAGCGTCACAAACATCTTTGTTATTTTAACAGCTTTATAGTTCAAATTTTTAAATGTTAAATTGCGATATGCTCAAAATGTGAAATAATTTTTGAGATAATATTTATTTCGATGGGAATAAAAAAATCACTATCAATTGTATTTGAGTGTAGGGGGGGCAAAATGACTATATTGCCCCCCCGTCCAAAGTTACGGGGGGGGCAGCTGCCCCTCCTGCCCCTCCGGTTGCTACGCCACTGTAGCTTTGAATTTATATATATATTTAAAAATTACATATGGTACCGCTATTATTAAAAAATAGAGAAAATTATTGAAGCAATCAATAGAATTTAGAATCTTAAGGGCATGTGTTATACTTACCATATGAACAAGTTTATATAACCCAGATTGTTTTTCTACAATTTTTACATTTTCAAAAAAATTATAGTCAACATAATTATAGTCAACACGGACGTCCGTGTTCACGTACTTGATGGATGTTGACTATAAATTTTTTGAAAATGTAAAAATTGTAGAAAAAAAAACTGGGTTATCTAAATTTGCTCATTTGTAAAAGTTCTACATTTTTTAATACAGATTATTTTCTTTCTCGTCAACCACGATTCGAACCACGAAGTAAACCACGATTCGAACTATTTAGTGAAACACGATTCGAACCATGAGAAGAACCAGAAGGTGAACCACGATCGGGGGTAATTTCACGCAGAAGTTCGTTGATTTGTGGCGGAAACAGGTCAATGTAATCGTGATTCTTGAGATCGATGACAACAAATTGATTGCGGACAATTATTGGATGAAAAGCTCTTTCATGTGGTTCGGACATTCCAATAAAAATATGATCTTCGTTTATTATTGAATGAGCGTTCGGGTGTGCGTTTGATCGAATTGGAGAATAGTAATCATTTGTGACATAATAATAAGGTTCAGGAAGTTGCATCCGTGCCCTCCGAGCCGGTTCAGCCGGTTCGCCTTGTCCAGACTGTGATGAACTTAATTCTGAAAAGTTGAATAGAAATTGAGGAGCTACCTATCATTTCAAATATTAAAAAATCCGTAGACTGTAACATATTGTTCATAAAGAAAACCTTAAATATAAGTATTGCGTAATTGATTAATACACTTCTATATGCTTCAAAACATGTACATTATATTATTATTATTATTATTATATTTCATACTTACCAATTGAATTAAGAAAAACGGCTAGCATTGGGGACAAACCAGCAATAATGAATTTCATTTTGGCTAGAAATGATGATTCATACGAATTTTAAAACCACTCTAATTATTTTTAAGGAAGGTATTCGTATAGTCTATATATATATATATGCTGGTTTACGACTTGAAATTGAAATGACGATTCATCTTAAATGATCACTAAATTAATAAATAAGATTATTAAAATTATACTCTTTGTAAAAATGGCGTAATTTGCATCAAACATGGCATCTCATCATTCACCTTTCGTCATAAAAATATTAATTTATATAATTTACGATATAGGCTAATGCGAAGACAGGAATTGATAATGTGTGAAGATATTTTTTAGTTATTTTTTTGATAAATAACTTTTAACTCAGTTTTACAAATGATTTTGCTCATTTTCAGGCACGTGTGTTTGTAATTAATTGAGGGTTGTATAACCAATTACAAAATCTTTAAAATGTAATCTCATTGCGGGTTTCATTTTAATTATTTAATAAATATGACCGAATGTTCAGAGAGATAAATAACTTCTCATAAATCATAAGTGTGTAAATATTTTGTAGAATTTCATAATCTTCATATCGTAAAACACTTACATACACACACTGCAGTATATATACCAGTAACACGTAATTTAAAATTAAACAAAGTGTTTCTAACTGGAAATCATATAAGGATCAGCATTTATAGCGAAAATGAGACTAATTGTTGCTGGCTTTTTCCTAACGGTAGTCGTTTTTCTTAATTCAGTTGGTAAGTATGAAAAAATATAACTCCAAATTGGTAGAGTATATTCTTCGCCATAATTTTTCCTCATTTACACTCGACTATTAACAATATTATTACTATTTACAATAATAACGAAATCCAGACTAGTGGCCCCCACCCGCAATATTAACGAAATTCCTTTTCTCAAATGTCACATGAATTGCGCATGCGTTACATTAAATGCGCATGCGTATTGCACATAAAACAATATTTTTTAGCATTTTAAATTGCGCGCGAATAACAACCAATCAGATGCCGAGCGCAACTCGCGCAGTGTATCAAGCACGAAGTAATAGTAAGGAGTAGTATCTCTGTAAATGGGGTTGGGACAATTCCACCTCCAAGAATTGTGACAGGTACGGCGAATTAAGAACGTTTGCAGTATTTTTGTCATGCGCGTTGTTGGTTTAGACTAGCAGACGACTAGTTTGAATTTGGACCCGCGCGTTTTTGTTTTGCATGAAGGTGTTGTTTTGTGTCTTACACGTTTCTTGTCATTCCAGTGCAATTCAATGTTAGATATGTAAAAAGTATATAAATTAAATATAAAAGGAGAGCTATTACATGCCAGTAAGTTTATTTTTGGAATAATTAAATGTAGTCATACATTTTAAAACATTTAAAATCCAGTTAAGACATAACCTCAAAATAACCTTAAAGACATAACCTCAAAATAACCAAACATAACCTCAAAATTCTTTAAAATCCTAATATAGAGGGGGAATATCACGTGACACGAAAACAACGCAACGCGCATGACAAAAATACTGCAAACGTTCTTAATTCGCCGTACCTGTCACAATTCTTGGAGGTGAAATTTTCTCACCTATACCGGCCAAATACATAGGGAGATACTACTCCTTACTATTACTTCGTGGTATCAAGTGAGATGTGAGGTAGTGATGGGACATCGAATGGAAATCAACATCGATATTGTAAAGAAATATCGATTATCGTTATTGCGATAATCGCGCATGCGCAGGTGCATCTGATTGGTTGTTATTTGGTGCGAAGTTTAAAATGCTAAAAAATATTATTTTTGACACAATGGGTGAAAAATAAAATCGACATCACTATAAATTTGTGGTAACTGCTGGTTAATATTAGTGATAGGAAAAAAGTATAGATAAATATCTATACATATCGATTATCCATCGTATCATCGATAATCGATACATTTTTCTCTTAACGATATATATTGATATTTTGTGTTTTTTATTTTGTTTTAATCTGCCTTTATTTTCCAGGTAATTTTACTTTGAGAAACTTTGAAGCAAGGTCAGATCAGTGTTCCCAGTAGTATTTTTATTGTTTATTATAAATAATGACATTTCAACTAATAAAAATATTTTTCAGCATTTTAAATCCTGCGCGAATAGCAACCAATCAGATACGGCGTGCGACGCATGTGCAATTGAGTACCACTGACGGCCGCTTCGCGGCCGTCGTCGCACTACTTTCCTTTCTATGTTCTTTTCTACATTCAATGCCCATACTTTCTTAATACATATGCCTTTCTATGTTTCTTTTCTATATTCAATGCTCTAAACTCGAAGTTCGATATTCGATTCTTTTCAATTCGAGATTTTTCATGGGTGCCTTTTTTGTAATAGGACTTGGTTAATATAATGCGGGAGGAGTGCGGTTAATATTGGGCTGGTTAATATTGAGGAAGTCGAGTGTATATTGAAACGTTTAAAACTCATCCATTTGTATTTCTCATTTCAGAATTAAGTTCCCAATCTAATTTACCTCCAAATCCTGGTCCAGTTCCTCATCAAATAAAAAATCCTGCTATACAAAGACACGCACAGAGGGATCGATTTCCTCTTCCTCCACCTTATTATTATGCCTCAGTTCATTACAATGCTGACATTAGATCACGAGACCACCCTAACGCTCATGCAATAATAAACGAAGATCGTGTTTTTCTTGGAATGGCTGAACCAAACAACATTTTTCATCCAGTAGTTGTCAACAACATCGTTTGTGCCATTGACTTAAAGAATCGTAAATACATTAGGATCGACGACGACGAAGTGGAAGAGTTTGTTCGTCCGATCTCCCCTCGACATAACCAAAATAGGGAAAGAAGCAATTAATCAATTCAAAAATCTAATATTATTTCATTATGATGTAATAAAAGTTAAAGTAATAAAAATCTTGTGGGTGTTTTATCCCACTTCTGACAATTGTGGACGTTATATTCACTATATTAAACCTTCTTGCCCTCTAAGGGGGTAAGTGACCTTAATGACATACGCCCTTCTTGACCCATATGTGACATACGCCCTTCTTGACCCATATGTGACATACGCCCTTCCTGAACCCATATAGATATGGGGTTCAAGAAGAATTGATTGATCTATTGATCAAATGATAATTTCAATACACATATAACTGATATTCAAATATTATCTTCTCACTTTAATTCTTTGAATTAAACTTGCATCTTTACATTAGACAAAATAGTTTATTTAGAAATTCGTACTACAAAATTTTTTATGGCAGAAAAATAAAATAAAAAGCAAGATTTATAAACAATTTCTAAAATTGTTCGAATATTAGTACAAAAATATATGCCGTAGAAAAACAGTTTACGAAGTTGAAGTAAATTACAATAAATACAATTTTTTGCAAATACAATTGCAACGGAACAATTTTTTATCAATAAAATAAAAATACAAATTGCAATAATTTTTCGTTGAATAATTAAAAAAATTTTAATTTTCTTCGTAGGTTTTCTACCTAGAAACATTTTTTAAATCTCCTCTAAAAGAATAAACAACCCAAATAAACATTTATTATTTTTCAACACAAAGCTACAATAAATATGCAAGGGGAGAAATTCAACCCTTTAAAATAAAAATAATCCAAATTTCAATAATTTTTCGTCGAGAAATTTAAAAAGCTTTTAATTCTCTTCAGTTTTTCTCCCTGAAAATCTTCTTTAAAGCTCCCTGAAAAGGGCGATTAAACAACTTGGATAAACACTCGTCCTTCTTTTTTAAAATTCGCCACAAAGTTACTAAATCCACCGAACTCAAATAACTGGATATTTTTTCCCTAACAATAATCGGAAGATCGTATTTTAATCCAAAAAGAGATTTAAATTTCTTTTCGGAAAATTCCAACAAAATTTGTCTCTCTTTAATCCTCTCTACTCGGATTCTCAGCATTTGAGCGAAAAGAGGAAACTCTTTCTCAATATCCGAAGCTTCCAAATTTTTAATATCTCGCTCATTAAAATGTGTCTCTAAAGACGTAATCGTTTTTTCCAAAATATGATAATACGTCAGTTTGCTTTTGACTTTAACCAGCTTCAATTCCTCCAGCTTCTTCTTAAAAAACTCGTAAAGGAAGCCAAAGTCGGATCTAATTACTCCTAAATCTTTGGAATCAACATATTTTCCTGTTAGTTCTCTTACAATAGTAGCTTGTATTATAAGAAACGCATTCAACTCATTCGGAGACGAACACTTCATAAATAACTTATAAAGTTTCGCGTTCCGATAAAGCGTGAATCTCGATTTAAGTAGATCCAAATAAATCCTGTTGCTGCTGGTTAAAATCTTCAAAGGCGAGTCTCCCTTTTCGTTCAAAAGAAAAATATCAGATTCGTAAAGTATTAAAATTTGCGCAGCGAGAAAATTCTTCTTTTTAATCGCCCAGTGAAGCGGCGTGTCTCCCTCCAAATCCTTCGCGTTCAGATCCGATCCGTAATCGACGAGAAGTCTCAAATAATTAGCGACTTCAAATTCCTTTGAGATCAAAAGATGCAACGCCAATTTACCACTTCCGTTTCTAGAGTTGATATTAGCGCCCGAGTCAATCAGAAGTGTCAAGTACTTCTCGCTAAGATTCTTGTCAAAAGGTCTTGCCACCACATCGTGGAAAACTGAATCGATAGTATATTTGTTAAAAGTTCCTCCTCTTTCCAACAAGTAGAAAACAGTTTTCCTTTTGCCGAGCAGCATTGCATGAGAGAGGGGCGTGTATTTCAGATGATTGCAAACTGAATTGATATCAACTCCAAATTCAAGCAGCTTCCCAATTTGGGACAAATCCTCAGACTCGATAATTGCCAGATGAATAGGGAAAATTTTCTCGGTCCTAATGTCAACCGCAGCGCCACTTCTTAGCAGCAAATCAAGAACTGCGTTTCCTCTATTTGCGAAACAAATAATCGCAACTTCTAGTGGAGTTAAAGTCCGGCGAAAAACGTAATTTGAATGATCGAGTCGCATGAAATAATAACAGGCAGAGTGGACTTCGTAGTTCTCGTCGATTTTATCGTAGCAGATTTCTGGATAGATTCCTGGTTTGGTTTTTGGGTTTACACCAATTCCACTTTTTAGAAGTAGTTTTATGATTTCTAGGTTCCCGATTTCTACGGCTTTGTGAAGAAAGGTGTAGCCTTCGTTGTATTTGTCGATAGAGATTTTTGTTGGAACGCTTAAATCGGCGCCGTTTTTTATAAGAGACTCGACGACGTCGGGAAACTCTTTTCGAATTGCGATCTCGAGGAGAGTCTCGTTCTCGTGCTTTTCGTTGATGTTGCCACCACGCTGGAGAAGAAGTTCCAGGACGCGAACATTCCTTTTTTGTACTGCGATGTGGAGGAGAGACTCTTCGGAGATTTCCTTCAACTTCTTGGAGAGGAAGAAGTTGGCGATTTCCTTCTCGTTGCGGAAAAGTGCGTCGTAGAGGGCGTCATCTTCATCCTCGGAGGACATTCTTGAATCTTCTGGAAGAGAAATATTGTTTTAATTTGGATTTTTCTTGAGTTTGAAGTTTTTTGAAGTTTGAAATCCTCATTTTAGGCAACCAAATATTATAATTAGATATTTTTTCGCTCTGTAGCGATTTTCAGGTTTTAGATAGTGAAAGTGAAAAGAGTTTTGAAATTAGAGACTTTATTGCTCTGTAGGCAGGTTTATGATTATAAAAGGAGAAGATTTACAAAGGGAAAAGATAACGAGTTCTAATAATTGTTGAGTTAAATGGGGAATTCATAAAATTGTAAATTATTTTATGGAATTTGGTTTCTTTTTGGTGGGATTTTATATTACTGCTAAGAATTCCGCAAAAATTCGTAAAATTTTGAATGATTTTATGAAATGTGCAAAAATGTTATATAATTTAAAATTATTTCATGAAATTCGAAGACAGTTCGTGAAATTTCAAATTATGTCATGGAATTCCATAAAATATTTCATGACATTTGAAAAAGTTTAGAGAAATTTGATTCATTCAATTCGATTCCACGAAAATTCATAAAATTAAAAATTATTCCTTAAAATTTCCAAAAATATTTCTTGGAATTTTGTGAAATTTAGTTGGCTTTCGTTAAACTTTATATTACTGCATTAGAATTACAAAAAACAATCATAAAATTGGGATTATTTTCATGAAATATAAAAGAATGTCATCAAATTTCAAAATTATTTACTGTAATTCTAAGATTTTTTTATATAATTTTGCGGAATTTGGTCGATTTTGATAAAATTACATTTTTAAGAATTTCACGACATTTGAAAGAATTTTATAAAATTTTAAATTATTTCATATAATTTTTTAAACGGATTTCATCAACTTTAGTTAGATTTTATACAATTTTGAAAGAAGTTTATATATTTCAAATTATTTCGTGGTATTTCCAAAAATATTTTATGAAATTTGAAGAACTTTAGCGAAATTTGATCAATTCAATTGGATTCCAGGAAAATTCATAAAATCACACATTTCTCGAAATTTCCTAAAATATTTCTTGGAATTTTGTGAAATATAGTTGATTTTTATGAAATTTTATATTACTGGATTAGAATTTTAAAAAAATCATAAAATTTTTATTAATTCATTTTGAAATTTAAAAGAATTTTTCTAACTTTCAAATTATTACATGGAATTCTAACAATGAAATTTTGTGAAGTTTTTGGCTGGTTTTGATTAAATTTTATGTTACAAAAACTTATGACAATTACAGAATAAAAATAAATTTCATAAATTTTTTAAAATATCACGAATTTTGAAAGAATTTTATAAACTTTATAATTATTTCATTTAATTTCGAAAATGATTTCATCAACTTTTATTAGATTTTATGAAATCTGAAAGAATTTTATATATTTCAAATTATTTCGTGGGAACTTCCAAAATTAATAAATTAATAAATTAATTACACGAAATGTGAAGAACTTCAGCGAAATTTGATTAATTCAATTGGATTTCACGAAAATTCCTAAGATTACAAATTATTTCATGGAACTTACAAAAATATTTCATGAAATTTGAAAGAAATTAATTTGAAAATTAAAAATGATTTCATGAATATTTAATTTTGAGGTTAGAATTCGAATCCAAAATCCTTGAATTCAAATTAATTATTTCTTTGAAAGATAAACTTAATTAATACTTAATTGAAATAATTGAAATTTTGTTCAATTCATCATTGAATCAACTTAGTTTTTTATCCCAATTTATTTCAATTTTAATTCCCATGATTTCTTTGAATTCATCAATTTTATTTAAATTAATTTGAAGCATTTTATGCTTCAACCTTAATTTTAACTGATCTCACTTCAATTGTTCAATTCAGTTAAAAAATATACAAGTGACAACGTTTATTTACATTCATTTGTTATTTTATTATCAACAAATTTTTTTAGCCTAAACAAATAACTTTCACACTATATATTTGTGTATATTTTACCCTATATACCTAATTAAAAAACATATTTGCTTACAACTATACTTTCTAAACATACATTTATACAGTATATACACTTAATTTTAATGAAAAAAGATAAAAATGCAATATTACATTTTTAATTGTGAGGTTAAGTCATAGAATAAATCGAATAAATCGAAAATATAATTTCAAAATTACCTACACTAGAAAAAAATGTTTGGTGCAATTTTTATCACATTCAATATTGGATAAAAAAGCAATCTCTTATCAATTTATATACTTCAAGAAGAATTTTGATTTATAAAATTATAAGAAATAAAATGCTGAAAAAAAATGTATAGAGGTGTTTTTTTATCGCTGTGGTAATGTTTCCTCGAAGATTGTAGAAAATTTCCAGTATGCTGTAAAGTTTCCTTACAATGGGTAATTTTACAATTCGAATCTATCAAAAATCAAATAAACTCTTTTATCATATAAGCTTAATAATATGATAGAAGAAAAAAAAGTATTTAATAATATACAGAAATTTTTATTAAAAGACCCGAGATCCAAGTTTTAATCTCAAAAATCGATCAAATTTATCAAATTTAATTCATCTATTATAATTCCCAGTGGCGTCAATCCCTGGGGCCTGAGGGGGGCTTCAGGGGTGTACTACTATGTATGTATAGAAAAGTGAGAAGAAATATGAAAAATAAAAAAACAGGGGTAGGTTCAACAGAGGATTTCCGCTCGTGTCGTCAAAAATAATTCAAAGAGGATTGGCGCCATTAATAATTCGATATTTTTCAACTCTACAGTGGTACCAAATATATGTACATAATTTGTATATTATACATAGTCTATTAATTACCATTCCTACCTTACTGACATCGATAAGACAATTCTTTTTTTTTTTTTTTTTTTTTTTGTTGCTTCACTTTCATTACCTTAACATTTTATTATTCAGCCATCCCACAAAATCCATTTCATCAAGAATTTTAATTCTCTTGTATCTTTCGAACTTTTTCCGTTGAAATAAAGTCTCGAGGTGAGACATCTCAGCCACTTCGAAAAGTTTTTTTCCCATAAAACTCCTCCAAATTCGAGTTAAAGAATAATTTTCAAAAAACGGACTCTTCTCGATGGCACAAATCGATGCATCTAATAAAGTAATAATTAATACATTAAAACTTAATCCAAAATAGTACAAATTTATCTGATATCAAATAGAGCGGAAAAATGAAGAATTCCGATCATTTCGTAAAATTTTGTCAAAATATAACGTAGTTTATATATACACAGTCTATTAATTAGTAGAATATTTATTTCCAAATCAAATTACTTCATTTTCGTTAAACATAGATATAAACGCCTATTAAGGCATCACTTACCAGAATTCTACCTTACCGACACCAATAAGGCAATTCTTTTATTCTTTTCCTTTTACTTCACTTTATTTATCTGAAAACTATCCTGCCATACAACGGAACCTATTTTATGAAAAATTTTCATTCCATCGTATCTTTCGAGCTTTTGCCGTTGAAATAAAGTCTCGAGGTGAGACATCTCGCCCACTTTGAAAAGTTCTTTCCCCATAAAACTGCACCATATTGGAGTCAAACAATGATTTTTGAGAAATGGACTCTTCTCGATGGCACAAATCGATATTTCTATTGAAAATTAATCTAAAATAACCAAAATTTGGGAAGAGAGACTTTAGGAGGGTCTACATGATCGGGAGAATTTCACGTATCTTTCCAGTTCGCAACGTGCCGTACGACTACTCCAGTATCAAAGGAAAGTTGGCCCGCGTAGTGTGCTGCGGCAATTTAACGGGGATATAAGTATAAGAACTCGGAGACGGGGAGTTGTTCAAGCTAGTAAGGAATAACACACCACACCCAGTGCAACATTTGCTAAAAGATGTCCATACGTCTTACAATTATCGTAAGTCTCAAAAAATTTAAATACATGATCCACATTTTTTTCCCATCACCTACACATCTTCCCATTTCGTATTTCGCGCCGGTTCCCAGTCTCAAGGTCACTCCCTAATCGTCGCGCGTCTCAGAAAAAATTATTTTCTTTTAAAAGATTTGAAAATCTTTTTAAGTCAAGTTCAAATACTTTTATTGGTCCACAGAATTATTAAAGAGTTCGTTAGCTATCCCAAACAATCATCTTTTATTCTATGATTTTTTTTGTGAGTCACAAGACTAAAGTTTTTTTTTTGAAGTAAAAAATTATTAAAGGTGGAATCAATTTCTGAGCTAGAAATTCGAATTCCTCATTTTATGCAAAAAGTATTATAATTAATTATTTTTTCCCTCTGTAGCACTATTTAGCTTTTAGCAAGAAATATGCGTACAGAGTGAAAGAAAAATTAATTTCAATACTTTTTGAGTAAAACGAGGAATTCGAAAACTAACCTCGAAATTCACTTGTAAAATTCACTTTACACAAAAAATATTAAAGTTAAATATTTTTTCGCTCTGTACGCACATTTCTAGTTAAAAATTGAATAGCTCTACAGAGCGATAAAAGTTCTATTTTTCATATATGCCATGTAAAATGAGGAAATCGAATTTTTAGCTGAAAAATTGGTTCCAAAAATAGTGATTGTTGGTGGAATGTTAGGTGGGTGTTATTAGGTGTATGCAAGTGGCATTAAAGCCTCCATTCAGAAACAAGGAAGGACGCAAGTGGTCTAAGCAAGGACGTAAGAACTCTTGTCCGGGTATACGCCTTTACGCTAGTGATACGGAAACGAAATTCTTTCAATATGTCGAGCACTTTCACCTTGTGTTCGGAGCGTGTTATAGAGAGCGGCGAAATCGCGTTGTAAGTAAAACGTTAGGTGCGTGATCGATAAATACCTTATCTCACACTTTAGTATATTAACAGGTTCCATTACGTGTGTCGCGAAAAGAATTTATATATGAAACCGGCCGAGTTATGTTATTATGAATTACGATGTCCCCCTGACCAAAATTAGAATCGTTATTCAACTTTTACATAATAAAGTCTGGAAGAATAAATTTTCTCTAAATCAGGTGAAATTGCTTCATTTTATGGTGTGTGGAACGCGGAGGTCTGCGTTTCTTAACGAAGACGATTTAAATTATTTTTTTAGGTGTATTAAGTCATTAGGAGTCATTAAAGTCATCTGAACTTTGATTGAGTCAAAGTAGTCAGTTGTAGTCACTTCCGAGTCAACAAAAGTCACTGAAAGTCATCTCAAGTCACGCTGAGTCATTAAAGTCATTTAAATTTATTTTAAAGTCATCTAAAGTCCTTCCAAGTCATTAAAAGAAACTTTAAGTCCTTTAAAATTCTTTAAATTTATTTTAGAGTCATCTGAATACAGATAAAGTCTCCGAAGTCATCTTTAGTTAATTGCAAGTCCTTTAAAGTCATTAAAAGTCATCTAAAGTCCTTTAAAGTCATTTAAATTTATTTTAGTCATCTAAATACAGATAAAGTCCTTTAAATCATCTTTATAGTTAATTGGATGTCCTTTAAAGTCATTAAAAGTCATCTAAAGTCCTTTAAAGTCATTAAAGTCACCAAAATTCAGTTTAGAGTTGTCCGTATTTAAATTAAGTCATCATAATTTTAATTGAAGTCATCCTTATAAATTAAATTCATTACTTTGAAGTCACCAAAAATCACTGAAAGTCATCAAAAGTCCTTTGATATCATTAAAGTCTCTAAGTCATTTAATTTCTGTTTAGAATTGTTTATATTTAAGGTAAGATATTAAAGTCAGCGTTAGACACTTTTGAGTCACAAGAAGTCACAGAAAGTTATGTAAAGTCTTCTGTAGTGACTTTAGAATCATTGAAAGTCAGTTCAATTCCTATAGAATAATTGGGAGTCACTTGAAATCATTAAATTCAGTTTAATTAATTCAAAAGTCATCTATAATCATTTAAAGTCATCTAAAGTCATCCAAAGTAATCCAAGGTCATTCTAGTTATCTGTATATTAATATCAAGTCGTTAAAGTCATTATAGTCAATTTAAAATCACAATATGTCAAGTTAAGTCACAGAAAGTCATCTAAAGTCAACCTTTATAAAGTCATTTATTTATTTATTTATTTATTTATTTATTCATTTAAATGACTTAAATTCAGTCATTTAAAATTATATAAACTCATCTCGATGTTATTTAAATCGTTTCCAGTCTTTTCTTTTAGAGGTATTAAAATCTCTAAAAACCATTCAAGTCACGAATTATCTAAACTTTTTATAAAATAAATTTTTATTTTAATACCAATTCCTATGCAAATAACGTTATAAAATCTTTACTAGTCATAAATTCAAGTAATTATTTAAACATTTCGTAATGCTTGAATTGCGAAAAATACACGGAATAAATTTTTGGCTCTAAAAATAAACTTTAACAATCTGAATCATTAAATAATGATCAGATATCGATTCTTTATTGTTACACATTCCTTTTAATTGATTTATTCTTATTTTATCCTTGGAAGTAGAACTGAAGTTGATTTTAAAAAAGTAACAATGATTTGCAATAATATAAAATGACGCAAGAGTTATTAATGATTTATAACATGACTCGAAAACAATAAATTAACTTTACCAGCATTTTAAAAATATTTTTTTATTAGTTTTAATAAACTTAATAGAAAAAAAAAATTAAAATTATTTATCCTTTTGCAGATGAGCAGGACCATTTTTACGATTTTTCTTTTGTGACTTTATGGTTCCTGATCCAAATATTTTCGTCAGTGATTACATAATAAATAATTTGAACCTGATCGAGTTTAAAAATAAAAAAAATAATAAATTATGCGTAATATCGAAGCTCAGAATATCAGACTGTAAAAGTAGTTCATTATTCGTCAGTTGCATCAGAGAGCCTTTAGGCGAATTTCGTCATACACCTGTTCGAGAAACGCACACAAACATGAAACAAAGAAAAAAAAAAATTTCAATGAGATATTCTTCCACAAAATCATCTCACGATTTTTTCCAATTAATCAATCACAATCAATCATAAAACGAAAGTCATGTTGCCTCAGTCTAATAATTTTTTTTAATTACTTCTTTATAAAAAAAAAATAATAATAAGAGTGAGATGAAAATTTGAATAAAATTGAAAGCGAATTAAATAAATAAATAAATAAATAAATCCTCTTCGAAACTTAATATTAATAAGGGAAAGCATTCGATGGATCATAATTGCAGAGTTCGATAGTATAGCGCTTCATCGATATATATTTAGCGTAATTTGAAATCTCATACTCGTTATTTTCTCGCGAATAATTGACCCGTTTCGATTTTTTGTAACTATACTAAATTAACAGATCCCATATGGATTAATGAGAAAAAAATTTAATATAGAAATCAAGTCGTCCCAAAGTTCAAGGGATTCCAAAGGTCAGGTTGTTCCTATGTCTCTAGGTTCAGAACGTCCTTGAGTTCAAGACGTCCCTAAGTTCAGGGCGTCCTTAAGTTCAAGGCGACCCTAAGTTCAAGACGTCCCAAGGTTCGGAGCGTCTAAAGTTCAGGGCATCATTAAGTTCCAGGTGTTCCTAATTGAAAAACGTCCCAAAGTTCAAGACGTCCCTTAGTTCAGGGCGTCGTTAAGTTTAAGGCGTTCCTAAGTTCAAGACGCCCCAAAGTTCGGGGCATCCAAAGTTCAAGGCGTCTCATAGTTCAAGACATCCCAAAGTTCAGGTCGTCCCTATGTCTCTAAGTTCAAGATGTCCCATAGTTCAAAGTGTCCCTAAGTTCAAGACGTCCCAAAGTTCAAGGCATCCAAAAGTTCAGTTCGTCCTTAAGCTCGAGCCGTCTCTATATTCAAGATGTCACAAACTTCAAGGCGTTCCTATAAGTTCAAGACGTCCCTAAGTTCAAGACGTCCCAAAGTTCAAGGCATCCCAAAGTTCAGGTCGTCCCTAAGTTCGAGCCGTCTCTATATTCAAGATTTCGCAAACTTCAAGGCGTTCCTAAGTTCAAGACGTCCCTAAGTTCAATACGTCCCAAAGTTCGGGGCGTCTAAAGTTCAGGGCATCTTAATATTTAAAGCGCCCCGAAGTCTAAAGTTCTCCTAAATTCAAGATGTCCCAAAGTTCACGTTCATCTTAAAATTCAGTGCGTCCCTAAGTTCGGGGGGTCATTAAGTTCAAAACGCCCCTAAGTTCAAAACGTCCCTAAGTTCAAAACGTCTCTAAGTTCAAGACGTCCCTAAGTCTAAGGCGTCCCAAATTTCGTGGCGTCCAAAGTTCAAGGCATCCCTAAGTTCAGGGCATCCCCGAGTTCAAGACGTCCCAAAGTTCAAGGCGTCCCAGAATTTGAAGGTCAAACAAAAGAATTTCTTATGATATCTTTTTTAAGATTTCAGAGAAGAATGAAAGGAACTGAAAGACAAAACAATTCCGTTTCACTTATAATTTGTTTCCATTGCGTCTGTCGAGTGTAGACCAGTTATAAAAATAAACACAGGTATTTATCTAGTAGGTAAAGCCTCTCATTTTAATTTTCTACGCAAAATATGGCTTGCGTGAAATGTAGATATATATCACATGAGAGACTCGAATAGAATGCAGCATGCCATAATTGCCATAGTGGCATGTACAGCTTGCAGTTTGCACCCAATACAAGGCCGCTTGGTACTTTCAAATTTCTTTATTGCTCTCGCAGCCGCGTTAAATTATCCCAATCGAAGAAATTCTGCATTTTATGTATTTTATATCGAGAATATCGACGATTATGAGATCCTTAATCAACCGTTCATATAAAACGTCTAGAGTTGGGAAAATGCGTGAGAAAATTCCTTGTCAATATTTTCCAGGTTTCTCGGAGAGAAATTGGAAAGTTTTCGTTACTACATCCTTGGGATATTATATTGACGATTTTGAGACGTTTAAAAACTTAGGGTCGCCTTAAACTTCGGGACGCCTTGAACTTTAGGATGCTTTGAACTTTAGGATGCCTTGAACTTAGAACCTTAAATTTAGGGACGCCCTAAACTTAGGACGTCCTGAACTTAAGAACACGCCTTGAACTTAAGGGCGACCTGAACTTAGGGACGCCTTGAACTCAGAGACTTCTTGAACTTAGGGATGTCTTAAACTTAAGAATACCCTAAACTTAGGTACACTTAACTTAAGGACGACCTGAATTTATTAAACTTAGCGACGCCTTGAACTTAGGGTCGCCTTCAACTTAGGGACGCCTTGAACTTTAGGATGCCTTGAACTTTAGGATGCCTTGAATGTTTGGAAGTCTTGAGCTTAGGGATACCCTGAACTTTAGACGCCTTAAACTTTAAGATGCTTTGAACTTTAGGACGCCTTGAACTTAGAACCTTAAATTTAGGGACTCCCTAAACTTAGGACGTCTTGAACTCAAAAACTTCTTGAACTTAGGGACGCCTTAAACTTAAAGATGCCCTAAACTTAGGTACGCTTTGAACTTAAGGACGACCTGAATTTATTAAACTTAGGGACGCCTTGAACTTAAGTTCGCCTTCAACTTAGAGACGCCTTGAACTTTAGGATGCCTTGAATGTTTGGACGTCTTGAGATTAGGGACGCCCTAAACTTAGGACATCTTGAACTCAAGGACGCCTTGAACTTAAGGGCGACCTGAACTTATGGACGACCTGAATTTATTAAACTTAGGGACGCCTTGAACTCAGGGACGTCTTAAACTCGGGGACGCCTTGAACTTAGGGACACCTTAAAATGAGGGACGTCTTGAACCTCGGTCAAAATTCTCTAAATTTAAATACGTATAACCATTATAAAAATTAAATATTAATTATTAAAAATTCAAAAAAGCGGGAAATTTGAAAATTGAAATTGCAAAGACCTTTTTTAAATTGTAAGTCAATGTTAAAAATGGTTTAAACAGAAATATATTATTAATTCCTAATTTATAACAGCAAATTGATAATAGTATAAATTATTATTGTTACGACTTCTCTAAGGGATAAATTAAGTCTCGACTTCAACCAATAAAGAAATAAAGCTGCGAATAGGTGAATGTCCAAGTGAATATAAAACTTTTTTCCTCTTTCCTGTTGAATAATGCCACAATTTCCCTAGAATTCTAGTATACAGGCCACGTTCTGGGCAGTGTGACAAATACACAAGTTTCCACTTTCGGATTTCTTTCTGGAAATTCTGTTCAGGAACTAGTGTCCTTTTCATTATAACCTGAGTCTCAAGTTCGAGTCTATAAAACAACTTGATATTTATATAACTATTTGATATTATAAAATATAAATATCAGAGTCCACCATTTAATAAAAAAAATAAGTACGATTTTTATTTTTTTTTACGATATTTTATTTGATACTTAATTATTAAATTAATTAATTAATAATTAATATCTTTAATAACAGCTGACATTTCTGGAAGATTTTATTTTATAAATCCAAACCAGTTTTAATATCTTTTAAATCTAATGGCTTCTGTGATTTTGTTATTAAACTGAATAAATATTTTCTTTTATGTAATTTCTTGATCTGGTTAATATTTACTTTTTATTAATTTTATTACATAGTTGCAGCAAACGACTTTCAGAACTGCTTCTCAATTCATTTAGATAAAAAATCAAACCTGAGTATACAGAATGTCAAAAGCAGAAATATTTTGCAAAATATAATAGAAAATATTATAATTGTTTATTTATTTATTACAATTGATAATAAATTTTTATAAAATTGAAAATAAATATTAAAATTCATAATAAATATTAAAATTAATAATAAATTACGATAAAATTTAAGTATACATCTGATTGGGTTTTATAGCTAACAAAAAATGAGAAATAAATATAGCCTTAAACCTGAATTCAGAATCTAGATCAAATCGCACGTGCCGATGACCATGGCTTATAAATAAGTGAAATCAAGAATTACCATTTCCACTCATCTTGCATTCACATTGTTTCCTCCCATTCATTATATTCCATTCAATTTTATTCATTCACTATTTTCCGTTTACATATTAACTCATCATTGTCTCCTGTTTTTTATATAAAACAATATTAATTTCTTTTTCCTCTCAGAAAAATGATAAATTACACTTTATATATTTTTATCATACTTTACATTCTCTTTTATAATTTCTCACCTTAGTTTAATAAAACATGCAAGATGAAAGAAAATTTCGCAGAAGAGTGAAAGCACGTGTTTTAAAATGCATCGAGATTTTTCAGTTAGATAAATTTTTTAATGGCTGAATATTGAAAACAATTGATGAACTGAATAGATAAGTAATAAATTTTTCGAGAAATAACAATTTTCTATAATTATTGAAGTTTAAATAAAAACTTTAATCTAATAATCTCAGGAAATTAATTGATAGTATTTATTTTATTGAATTAATTGACCTAATTAGCATTATGTCTAATTAATAATTATGGCAATTCAATTTCCTTAATTTATAGAGCAACGTTGGGTTGATAAGGAAGTTAGTGATAAAGTTGAAGAAATAGTTAATAAGAAGAAAAAGTTACTAACGTATGTGAAGGAAAGACTAATAAATTAGGATTGATCTTAAAAATCAATTTATAGAATTTATTAAGTCGTAAATAGAAAATAACGTAGAGTATTGCCCTCGAGGAAAAGAGACTATATTTTAAAATGCAGAGTTCGAGACCAATGACCTGTTTTCTGTTAACCACTTTTACTTGAGGTTTTTATTATCCTAATTCTGTTCTTCGATTGTGCAAGACTTTGATCGCTCTGTTTACAAATGCCTTCACGTAAAACTCGATTTGGGCCAGTTTTTCTGACGAAAGACGATTTTAAGTCTTTTAGAAAGTGAGAAGATCAAGAAATCGTTCAAGGCGACAGAAATTTGAACATTTGCTATATTTCAAGTCTCACTATTCAGAGTTATATCAAATTTAAAAAGTTTAACGTCTTTTGAAGTTCAAGACGTCCTTAAGTTCAAGGCGTCCCTAAGTTCAAAGCGATCCTAAGTTCAAGGCGCGCCAAAGTTTAAGGTGTTCCTGAGTTCAAGGCGTCCCTAAGTTCAAGAGGTCACTAAGTTCAAGGCGTCCTTTAAGTTCAAAGCATCCCTAAGTTTAAGGTGAACCTAAGTTCGGGGCGTCCCTGAGTTCAAAGCGTCCCTTAGTTCAAGGCGTTCCTTAGTTCAAGGTTTCCCCAAGTTCAGGAGGTCACTAAGTTCAATACGTTTTTAAGTTCGAGACGTACTTAAGTTCACGGCGTCTCAAAGTTCAGAGCGTCCCTAAGTTCAGGGTCCTAAGTTTAAGGCGTCCTTAAGTTCAAGGCGTCCAAAGTTCAAAGCGTCCTTAAGTTCAAGGAATCCCTAAGTTCATAACGTTCCAAAGTTCCAAAGTTCGAGGAGTCCGCAATTTCAGATGGTACTTAAGTTCAAAGCGTCCCCGAGTTCAACGCCTAAGTTCAAGACGTCATTTGAAGACTAACTCTATCCCATGAAATTTTAATGAACTTTTTTACCTTTTATATTCTGGTGAAATACCTATCTCAATTCTAATTTTTTTTTTGTTCAATATTTATTTATTTATTATACATTCGAATAATATGAAATTCTGCCCTCCTTGATTAACGATTACTACATTCTGTTACGAAACATTTAAACTAAATGCAAAGTCCCCTATTGCTTTCATATTTTTCGGTAGACTGCTTTCTGTACTTTCAAAAGATCGATTGCCGCACGAATAAATAATAATAAACATAAATGGTTGTAAATTTTTAATCGAAAGTAGAGATATCTATAAAATTTATAATTAAAAATTGCAAAATCAAATCTCGATGTCCAAAGAAATATTTATTTAACTCGTAAAAATATCTATACCTTCTTATTCAATTTTCTTGACAAAAAATGTGTTTTTCTTTTTCAGTTGTTAGTTTGCGCCACTGGCTGTGTATTGGCACAATTTTCCGATGAAAATATACCACACAGAGGAACGAACCCACCGAGGCGATTCAAACCACAAACCCCTCGTATTCCACCCACAGCACAATCTGTTTTCGCTAATCAAAGATTTAGGAGGCCCATACCTCTCAAGTAAGTCTTTATTTTATTTATATTAAACAATATTTGCAATTACAAGCAACTATGTAAATATTAGATCATATTCTTTAATTTTGTTTGTAAATTCGAATTCTATGGTGATATATCGTCAGAAGAGAAACAATTTACGACTGTTACATAACTGTTACATTTATGTTACATAAATGTTGCATAAATGTGTTACAATGGACTTTTGAAAACTGTTACATTAATGTTACATAAATGTTACACGCATGTTACATAAATGTTGCATGCATGTTACATAAATGTGACATTAATGTTACATGGATGTTACATAAATTTTACAAAAATGTTACTTAAGTATTAAATAAATTCATTAATGTTAAAAAAACGTTATGTATTATAAGTGTCACATAAATGTAACGTGAGTGGGCGTGTAACTTTAAAGTGGGCGTGTTTTACGAGGGCGGGGCCTGAAATCGAGTGGGGGAAGTCTGGGCGTGGCTAAAGGAGGCGTATAGCGTTGTAGCAGTGTAGCTCATTCTATAATTTCTCTTCCTTTATTTTTTTCAGATCACGTCCAACGTTATCATCTGATAACGGTCCGGACCTACCACTTTTCACTCCAGGTGGAGGAGGACGAGCATTTCGACCTCAAGCACAGCCTCAAACAAAAGCCAGCTCAAGTGACAGCGAGGAAGTTCAGTCTCAACAACAGTCTAACTCTGAATTAGTAAAACCAGTCAGTGAAGACAACGAGAAGGAGGAAGATCTTGTTCATGTAATATCAAATTTAGGAGCAGTCTCCAGCTTCCCCCCCACCTCCAGTAACCTTGTAACGCCTGCGCCTGCGCCATCCCCAGTTCAGTACCGCCCTCTGCCAGTAATTTCCGTAACAAGGCCCACCCCCACTCCGGAACAAAATATTGCACCGGTTCAGTATCGTCCACACAAGCAAAAGCCCCAAAAGCCACTTGATGATATTCCAGAGAGTCGATCTGCATTTGAACAGACTTCGATTCAGTTCAAATCCAAACCAGTGAAGCAACAAAAATTGACGGAAGATATTCCGGAGTCGCGGGCCTCTTTTGATCACACAACGATTCAGTTCAGGCCGAAGCCACACAAGTCTCATAAGTTGACTGAAGACATTCCCGAGAGTCGATCTTCGTTCGATCAGCCTTCAATTCAGTTCAGGTCCAAGCCCGTGAAACAACAGAAGTATGATAACGATGTTCCAGAAAATAGGCCCATTCAGAGACCGAGACATCCGGTTCCGCCCACGGTTCTGCCTAAGAAACAAGCGGCTGAGAGTGATTACTACAGTTCCAGAACGAAGAAACCAGTGGCTCAGGTAAATTTTTTTAATGTTACATAACTGTTACGTAAATGTTACATAACTGTTATGTAACTGTTACATAACTGTTATGTAACATTTACATAACTGATACATAAATGTTACATAACTGTTACATATAGGTTACATAACTGTTACACAGATGTTACATCAATGTTATATTAAAATTACATAAATGTATTATCTGTGTAAAAATAAAATAAAAATCATAAATGTTCCATTTATGTGAAAATAAAATATAAATCATAAATAATACCAATAAGTTACATTAATATTGCATTAAAGTTATATAAATGTTAAATAACTGTTCCATTAAAGTTAAATAACTATTCAATTATGTTACGTAAATGCTACATTGAAGTTTCATTAATGTTAAGTAACTGTTGCATAAATAACACATAACATATTAACATAAAAAGGTACATTGTAGTTACATTAATATTATATTAAAGTTGCATAACTATTTCATCATATTAAGCAAATTTACGTAACTATTTCATAAATGCTACAGGAGTGTTACACAACTGATACGTAAATGTTACAATGAAGTTACATTAATGTTACATTACAGATACATAATTTCTAAGAACTGGCTATAATCCAAAATGCCAAAAAAACAGAATAGTACTGATGCTACAATTTATAAATCTCTACTAACTTTAATATAACAGATTTAACCGTTATGTAACTTAATACAACTTTTTAATTTAATCTTTATGAAACATTTATATAATTGTTATATAACATTATATTCCTTTTATAGATTCTTGTAACACATATAATATTTATGTAACATTTATGTAACACTAATGTAACATTTATATAACATTAAAAAAATAATCTAAATTCTTTTCTAATTTCAGGTAATTCGACGTTATCGCGAGGAAACAGACGATGGTTCTATCGTCTGGGGATTTGAGAATGACGACGGTTCTTATAAAGAAGAAGTCATCGGATTCGATTGTATAACTCGAGGAAAGTACGGATATGTTGATCCCGATGGTCTTCGTCGCGAGTACACATATGAAACTGGGAACAAATGCGACGAAGAGGAACAACAACAAGAAGACATCTTAAACACATTTGTGGACTATCAAGAAAACAAACTAGTTCTGCCAAGTGGAAAGACCATCGATTTATCCAGCATGGGCAAAAAACAAGCTCGCAGACCTTCGTTCAATTACAGAAATTAATTTTTTTTCGCTCAAATTCGTTATATCTAGTTAGGGGCGCCTTTTTTTAATTTTTCTACTTCTATCATAAGATTGTTTATATTTTTTTTCAGTTTTTCACTCCCATTCATTTATTGTCAAATTTTCATTTATGACCTAATTAAGGCCATATACAAGTTATCCGTTCCCTACCTTACCGATTTTTTTTATTTTCATTATTTTTATCTTTGTTTATTGTTTTTAAAGTTTCTTATCATTTTCAGTATAGTACGCACGTACTCTCATCAATGCCATTTTTTCATCCAGAGTTTATTTTCATCTGCTAACATAAGTCCATTTGTTTAAAAAAAGCGAACGATAATTTTTGTGATAAAAGTGTCCAATAATAATTAGTAAAGCATCGAAAATCATCTTCATAAATCATTCTCATTAACTTCCACATGCGATTATTTTTATTTCTATATGTGTATATTATAAGTAATAAATTATAATTATGCTGAAAGTTGCTTATTTTATCAAAAAGAAAAATTTCCCTATTTCATTCGATTTCCTGATTTTACTTAACAAATATTATTACTAAATATTTTTCCGTTTTGTAGCTGTCGAACAATAATAGAAATTAGTCAACACATAAATAGATATCTATGAAAGTTTTATTTACAATTCTAAATATCATTCAATATAAATCTCGTAGGCTCTTCAGATTTCTACATTTTTCGATTAAGTGACGAATTACGTTTAACAAAAGCAGGACCAGATCAACGAGAATAAATAAAGCGATCTAGGAAAACACCTTTACAAATTTACTGAACTTGTGCTAAATACAGCTTTTGCTTATTGAAAAAGAAATTGAATCTTCTCTTTGCTCAGAAACGAAACGATTCAATTCAATTTCGCCTCATTTGTACTTTTTCAAATTCTTTCCCGATTACTTAATTAATTCTATCCCAACTTAACTGTAAATATATAATTTCAAAATTGTAAAAATTGCAACATTTCCTCAGCTGCAAAATGAGAAAGTGTATCAAACGTCATGAACAATTAAATAAATATTAACAAAAGTCTCGATCGAAGAAGGCTACAAATTATTAAATTATAAATGAGCAAAGATCGTTTGTGCAGTATGAGGAAATTACTACAAAAAAATTTTTCGATTATCCGCTAGTCAAAATTCTAATTAAGTCAGAGACTAGGGAATTATTTTCTAAAAAAAAATCTGAATCAGCCTGATTTAAATGTGAAGAGCTATTCATGAACGAGTGGTGGAAAAATCGCAGTGATTCTATAAACTATTAATTAGCAAAGTCCTTCTAGATATTCACAATCTCTTTCAAAAAAGTTTGCCCCCGCAGGGTTGAAAGCCCCGATGCTTTTCGACCTTGTCAGGGCGAGTTCATTAAATAAATCACATTAAGTTTCTGCAGAGATCATCAGTCGTCAGAGCCTGCACTTCTCTTCGTCTTTCGCTGCCTCGGGCTTTGTTTCGGGCTCTTCTGTGATTTGTCGACTAAAAATAAAAAAAAAAAAATGTAAATTTTTTTGCGAAAAAAATATAATCCACGAGGCTTGCAATTATCTATCTAATGACTTTTTCTGCTTTTAACACCATTTTGATGCCACTGCGCAGCCATTTGTACCACAGAAATCAACTGTGCAGCCATAAATCATTTATTGCTGCGCAGTAGATTTATATGGCACAAAAAGCTGCGCAGTAGGTTTCTACAGCACAGAAAGCTGCGCACTAGTTCCCTACGATTGATTTTAACGGTTAATCAACTCACATGATCTGAGAGTTGCTCCAGGCACCCAGCTGTAGTCAATATTGTTGGGATTGGAAGTTCCCATCTCGACTGGCGCCTTACGCGAAGAGGAAGTACGCGATTTTCTGCCGAAGGACGAAAGCAGTTGCTGACCTCCGACTAGAGTAAGAACCAGACAAGCGGCGAGGAAGACATAAAGGAATACAGTCTCTCCATCGAGACCCTCGTCCAATTCAATAATCTGCACGGTTTCGTTATAAACAGCTTCGCTGAAGGTGTTGCCGCTCTAAAATGAAAGTAAAAATTTCAATTAGTCATTTTACGTAAAAAAGAACTTTACAGAAATTTACACTCTAAATTTACGTACAGCATCTCTGTAATTCAAGTTGACGTTAAGACCGAAAGGCCTTCCAGCGAAAGTCTCAGATGGAACGAATGAGTAGGCGAGAGTCGCTTCATGATTGGGTTTCACGACTTTGTTGTAGGCGACAGTGGAGAAATTCTGGATGTAAAAGTTGAAATCCATGGGATAACGGAAAGACGTGTCCACGGTTTCGACGATAAAATCAGTCTCTCCTTTGTTCGTGAAACCGATCAGAAATTCGACAGGAACACCACCTGGCAATTCTGAAAACGAAGATCAAAAGTATTAGAACAGTTATTTTTTCAGTTTACTCAAGAAATATTGTAACTAAATGTTTTTAAGCAGGTTGAAGGTTTAAGTACCAAGAGTATTGAGTGAGTTGTGGACTGGTTCTATGAATAAAATTGTCGTGTCCACGTCCGAAGATGCAGTTACTTTTTCTTCTTCTGGTTCATCTTCAGTTATGACACTGCCATCATCTCCTTCAACGTCAACTAAATCGTCACCCGTGTCTTCCTCTTGAGCATATGCTACTCCCGATCCTGAAAAAATAAAGAAAAGTTGTTATAGGTTCCAGAAATAATTTTCAAGCGAAGTTAGGAAATAATAAGAAGAAAAATTGTATTTTTCTTCAATTCCTCGAAGAATTTCTAATCTTAAAGTTCGATTTCTTCATTTACTCAAAAAATATTTCATTTCGATTTTTTTCGCTCTGTATAGCTACTCATTTTTAAAATAGAATTATGGATACAGAACGCAAAAATTTGTAATATTAATACTTTCTGAATCAAACAAAAACATTGAATTAGTAGAATTTTTAATTTCTGGCCATGTATTATTTATCAGATCCCTACCTTACCGACATTTTTTTCTCTGTAAAGTTACTTCTAAATTTATTGAGATATCAATTTGAACGTTTCTAAATTAAATAAAATATGCTCAGCTACGTTTATCTGGTCCGAAATATTTACATTTATTAAACAATTATTTTTAATTTTTTTTTATTTTCATAAAAAAAGAACCAGATACGTTTAACTTTAGAAACTTTCAATTTGTTATCTCGATAAATTTAGTGGTAAAGTTGCAGAGAAAAAAAAGAGTCTATAATGTTTGTGTAGTAAAATGAAGAATTCGAGTTTTGAGGATAGAACATGGATCCAACACCCTTAACGCCCACTCGGAGTTTTAAAATATATAAATTACATATAAAGAATATGTATTATTATTATATTATTCCAATTAATAAAATAATGAAAATTTTCATATAAGAATCAAATTAAAAATTTATAAAATTAATTTATAAAAATTCGTACGTGAACTGTCAACAATCATACCAACCTAAATATTAAAAAAAAAATAATAATAAAAAATGGAGGACATTGAAAAATCTTTAATATGAAAACTTTCCATTTTATAAATTTCCAACAGAACCAGAAAATAATAAATAAAGTCAAAAGATAAAATCTGGAAAAAATGGGGCAAGACTTCGGAGCAAATCGAGAAAAATTGGCTACAAATTGAAAAATCCACCAGCTCCAAAATTTCCGCTAAACCTACAATATTAATATGATTGAAATTCAATAAAAACTCTCATCATCGAAGAAATTTTCAGTGAAATGTCATTATAAAGTGAACATGCTGTTTCAGTCAAAGTGATTCGAGTTTTCCAATTTAAATAATTAACTTACCTCGATTCACGGTGAAAATAACGGCCGGAAAGGCGAGCAAAAGAAAGATGAGAAGATTCTTCATTTTTTAAAGTGATTTTCTCGATGTGTTTGATATAAAAGAGTAGAGATTGACTTCGAAAAAGACACAGACTCTATGAATGTAAAACACACGACACAGAAAACTTCGACATCCCGTTGTAAGTGCCAACAAACGAAGTCTCTCCCCACGCTTACAACGTGGAAGACCGACACAGCAGTCGTCAATCTGTCAACGTGGAATTTTAAACCACGATTCGAATTCACAACTAACGATTTCAGACCCATTTTCAATGAAAAAGTCGTTAGTTCCTAAATCAGCCGCGAAGTTACATGGCGCGCGTGGCGGGAAATTTGAATTTTGTTTCGTTGAAGGGTATCACATTAAAAAATAATAATAGAAATTGACTTTTCGGGGCAGATAAACGTAAATAAATCGATAAGGAACGTTTATCTAATGCATTTTCTCTGTTTTCAAGTGATATGCTTTAAAAAATGAAAGCCGGTATGGTAGGAATGTATTAGTTAACCGATTTCCACCTTATCGGCATCTACCTTTCCTTTTCTGTCTAATACCAAAATTACTACTGTTTACTGTCTTATTTCTTATATTCCAAAATTTTAGAGCGATATATCATTCCGTTTGGATATGGTGAACACCGAAAAAAAAATTTTACAACAAAGCGCAGAGCATGCCCTTAATTCTTCATATTTCTATCAAGATTATTGAAACGATCTAAAAATATCATTTGCTTCGAGTCGCTAATTAAAAAAATTTACTTTCACAAAAGACATCCTTTTCAAATTTCGCGACAATTTTTAAACTAATTTCGCGCATGCGCACGTGTTTGAATTTAGTCTGCCATCTTTGTTTCGGTTTCCGAGTTTCCGGTTCTTTCTAAAATCGCGTTCCGCGGATGAGATTATCGAATTTAATTTAAATTCGTTATCCGACGTGATCGTGTAAATAGTAGGTAGATTTACAAACAAAAACTGAAAGATGCCACCCAAATTTGATCCCAGCGAAGTCAAGAAAGGTATTTATGTGAATTTTTTGTGAAAAATTGTGTTATTAATTGAATAAGCATATAACCTCGAAATTGTTCAGATCACATGTTTCTGTTATTTTTGACAATAATTTAGGCTTCTTTGTGCAATAAATCGTAATAATTAACGTTTTAATCACTTTTTCAGTGTACTTGAGGTGCGTCGGAGGTGAAGTTGGTGCAACTTCTTCCCTTGCCCCAAAAATCGGTCCACTTGGTTTGGTAAGTAAAAATTCTTATCCCAAAATCTCACGTGTCTACAAAAATTTTCAGGGTGGCCACATGTAAAAAAAAATCAGGAAAAATTATCGTCAAAAAGTTATTTTTCGTAAAATCGAATTTTTTAATTTTTTTGCTAAAACAATTTAAGTTGCAGAAAATTAAGAAAATTCACTTTTCTGACAAATAATTTTTTGATGATTTAATTTTAATATTTAATTTTTTTAAATTTAGTACAAATTCAACAAAAAATTCGGAAAAAATATAAGTGTGGGTTTTATGAGAAAATCGACTTCTGGTTTCAAAAAACTTTTCCGAATAATCAATCTAAATATTTTTGATACCAGTAATTTCTTACATTCCCTTGAATTCTTAGAAATCCTATAAAATTTCTTAATTTTTTCTTGTTACTATAAGAGCAATTTAGTTTTCGCAACTTTACGTTCGCAATAATAAATACTTTTCACTAAAACTAGTTTTAATGAAAAATATTTATTATTGGGAACGTAAAGTTGCGGAAACTAAATTTCTCTTATGATAAAATATTATGTGCCCTTAAAGTCATTTAAAATCTTTCAGAATTTCTCGAAATTCTCTAAAATCGATTGTAATCTCTTAAAAATTCTTCAATTTTTTGAATTTTTTTTTAAATCTCATGAAAGTCCCTTTTAAATTTGATGAAGACTACATACTCTCATTTTGATTGCAGTCCCCCAAGAAAGTTGGTGATGACATTGCGAAGGCGACGAGCGACTGGAAAGGATTGAAAATCACAGTGCAGCTAACAATTCAGAACAGACAGGCCACAATCTCGGTCGTTCCGTCAGCTGCCTCCTTGATTATTAAAGCCCTTAAGGAACCGCCAAGGGACCGCAGGAAGGTCAAGATCCAAAAGCATGGTGGAAATTTATCGTTTGACGATGTAATTAATATTGCCAGGGCCATGAGACCCCGATCGATGTCACGACACCTCTCTGGCACGGTGAAGGAGATTTTGGGCACCTGCCAATCTGTCGGTTGCACGGTCGAAGGGCGACCACCCCACGATCTGATAGATGACATAAAGTCAGGAGAACTCGAAGTTCCAGAAGAATAAACTATACGGTGAGCTTTTGGTCGGGGTTTGGCTCCCATCCACCTGGAAAAATTTAACCAGTTTGTGGTTTATTATTGTTGAAACCACTTTGGTTGATTTTACAGGCTATTTTTTATTATTGCCACCTGGGGAGAAAACCCCAGTATAAAAAATCATGACTTTTATTTAAGATCTAGGTTCGGATTTAAGAACAATGTACTTACTTTCCATGTCTTTTCTTTTTCAGCTTTAATCCCGGAACCAATAAATAAATTTTGAAAAAAAAGACATAAAACATTAATTGACTTTCTAAATTATTATACTGCGATCAGAATATCCTTTCCTTTTAGTTAGATCTTAAGCTTAAAAGTTAATTAGGGCGTCGGAGGCTGTGGATTGAGATGAGTTAAAATGATTTCGAAAATAGTCAAAAACGAATTGTAAATATTATTTGAACTCAGAAATTTCTTCTAAATGATAAAGAAATACTTTTATGAGAATTAGTATATGAAGAAGATCCTTTAACAATTGAAGTGTAAGTCGTTTCAACGATAAGGGGCCGTAATTAAATTACGTAACGCATTTTAGGCCCTCTCTAAGATCCCCCTCTCCCATGTAACAAAATATTTTATCCCCCCTTATTGTACGTTAATTTTTGGTTTCGAGAAATAATAAGATATGGGACTTGAAATTAATGGACATTTTTAGTATGTATTTGAATATTACATGTTTTGCAGGTAAAGAAATATTTACAAAATATGTATTTCCAAAAATTACATATATGGATGAAATACCCCCCCCCCCCTTTTTTTGAGCTGTTACGTAATTGAGGTACGGTCCCTAAGCGATTACACTTAAAGCTAGAAAATTGTTTTCAATTAAAATTTTGACACTTTACAGAAGGAATTAAATTGACTTCAACTTTCGAGACTTAATTACGGAATTCGCAAGAAAGATTCACATAAACTTAATTTTATTCGGTTTTTACAAAAAAGGGAAAGAAAAATATGAATTTGTTTTTTCACCACATGGAAATGAAAAAACATTAAATAAAAAATGAGTTACAAGTAACATTTATTTGCAGGAAACAATTAGAAGTTTCGACCGGTCTATTTTTGCTGGGATTACAAACTTTGCTGTCTTTAGAATTTTATAAAAACAAAAATGACCTCTTTTTCCGTATTTTCATAACGTTCTTACTCTTCATAAATTACATTTTCTAATATTACGGGTTTGCTAACACTTCACTTTTTTGTTGGTACTTCTTCAGTCCCTGGGACATTTCTAAAATTCGGGAACTGTTCCCAAGGAGCTGACAGCTCGAATTTTCGAAATTCTTGAGCCAACTCGAGAGGCTCAGCAACGACTCTCTTCTTTTCCTCGTCATATCGGACCTAGAATTAAGAATATGTATTTAAAATGGAATTCTTTAATTTAAAGTTTCGTAAATTGATGCATTTAAAATTCTTATAACAATATTAATTTATATTTAATTTCGAAAGCAGAATGCTTAAAACAAATTACTTCAATATATCCACTTAGTGGAAAATCTTTTCGCAGTGGATGTCCCTCGAATCCGTAATCGGTAAGAATTCTTCTAAGATCCGGATGATTGGCAAAATATATGCCGAACATGTCCCAAACTTCTCTTTCGTACCAATTGGCCCCCTCAAAAACACTGGTGACTGAATCAATCGGAGTCAATTCGTCGGTATAAGTTTTGACCCGAATACGTGAATTGAATCGCAGAGAGAGAAGCATATAAATCAGCTGAAAAATAATAGATTGATAAATTTTACTGTACTCGATTTCTTCATTTTACTTAAGGAATATTATAACTAGATATTTTTTCGTTCTGTAGCACTGCTCATTTTTTAAATAGCAATATGTATACAGAACGAAAAAATGTATAATTATGATATTTGTTGAGTAAAATGAGGAAATCGAAGTTTGAGATTGTAACTAGGTCCAAAGCCCTTAAGAATTATTTTTATACTTCGAATCTGTATTGTCTGCTAGGAACATCCATAGCCGTGATGTCGACAATGTTGGTAAATTGAGCATTGTGGTGATTTTTCAAAAATGAAATTGTACCCAAAACACCTTCGGGTGCAATCAAAATTTCCAATTCGTCTCCTGCAGCTATTTGCACTTTCTGGACATATTTTGGCAGACAATCGGCCACATATTGCCCAAAATCTTTCAGCTGTTCAATCTCGTCCTGCTTACATTTTCTAATTGTTGCTGTAACATTTAAAAATGAGTAAAGTGAAGAACACCCTTAATAAAAATACATTTATTCAGATTTTAATTAATTATTGAATTTTCAGTCAATTAGCTTTCAAATGTTGGAACATTACATTTAAAACTCGCGTTGTTTGAAAACGTTCGATTTTTCAAAAATTCAAATCTCAGAATGTTCGATTTTTTAAAAATTCGAATCTCAGAACATTCGTTTTTTTTTAAATTCGAATCTCAAAACGTTCCATTTTTAAAAAAGATTCGAAACAGAATTACTTCAAAAAAGCTAGAAAAAAAAGATTTTTATAATAACAAGAATTGTAAATAAAAATCATATTCTTATATTCTTAAAACAAAATTGCTCCAAATTTCAGGCATTTTGGAATTAATTACCTCGACATTTAAAAACGTCAAGTGTGTCAAGTAAATAACCCTAATTATAAAAAATAGATTAATTAAAACTTACGTCTAACTTCCCCGGTTTTTGATTCCTGATGTGGTTTTTTCAAAGCAGGAAAAGTGGCAATATAACCTACAAAATATGAAATTTGTCAAGAACGTGAAGTTGTCAAGAACATTGTTACATAAGAAATAAAAACTGGATTGGAATAAAATTATTTACGTTTCGGAGTTACGCTGGTAATTGATCGCGACGCAGTTAAGAACGTTTTAAGTATTCGCGAAGCCATTTTCGACGAAATTTAATAACGACGGAATCGGAGAGGAAAAATCCTCCGACACGATTCCGTTTTTTTACTTTACGATCACCACCATTTGCAAAGTGCGACGAAATACCAAAACAATCAGTAATCAGTGCTGCCATTGCTGGAAAAATATATCCAACTTGAGAAAATATCGAAAATATTACCGATAAATAAAATCAAAGCAATTCTAAACTATAATAAAAAGAATACTCGAATATTTAAAATAAGTCCGAATTTTTTGTTCCATTTTTGAAAAGACGGTTATTTTAAAAAAGAGGTAAATTGAATAAATTGAAATAAATTCTAATAAAAAAGGGCGTGGAAATCCTTTTTCGCATTCCAGATGCTAACCTTGATTAAATTATAATTTAATGAGACGTATTAAAGTGTATTTAAATTTTTAATTATTTTTTTTTTTTGTTTAGGAAACGACCGTTACTGATTTGAGTTTTTAAATTGGCGCGCTTTTTAAGGTCATTTTATTTTATTTTCTATCTTGGACTTTTATCGTCAATTTTATCTTCACTTGTGATATTTTCTTATCAGGTAATTGAAGCTGGAAGACTTAGCAATTATTCTCTAGTTTGCTGCTAAATAAATAACATTTTTACAATATGTCGAGCAAAATTACTGTCGTTGGGTCCAGCATGATTGATTTTACTACGTGAGTATTTAAATTTAAATTTAAGGACGTTAAATCCAAATTCTGTTTTAAAATAACATAGAGTGAAAAAATATTGTCTCTTAATATAATAATCTTTTTTTATATTAAATATTTATCTTTTTAATATTTTCTTCTTGCCTAAAACGAGGAATTCAAAATTAACCGAAAATTCAATATTTTCATTTTACTTAAAAAGTATTAAAAATTCAAATTTTTTCGCTCTGTAGCCGTAATTCTAGTGAAAAAATGAGTAACTTGATAGACAGAAAAAATATCTAATTATAAGATTTATCAAATAGAATGATGAAAACGAATTTTGATAGCACTTTGATCAAACACCCTTAAGGCTATCTATAAGTCACGTGACTTGGCGATTGTAACCATAATTCAGGCTTTTAAGCATCACATTAAAAAACTAACAATTAAAATTAATTATCTCTAGCAGATAAACGTAAAGAAAGCGATAAGGTACGTTTATCTACTAAAATGCATTTTCTATATTTATTTTTAAGTGAGGTGCTTGAAAAAATAAAAGCCGGTAAAGTAGGAATCGGATAAGTAATACATGGCCTTAAAATATTTTTTTTGTAGAATTACGTATTAAAAAATAGCATTTACTATAATTTACTAGTATTTACTTTACGTGTACCAAATTTTTAATTCCATTAAAAATTACAGGTATTCTTCTCGCTTACCTAAACCAGGCGAAACGATTTTCGGATCAAAATTCGAGCAAAGTTTTGGCGGCAAAGGTGCCAATCAATGTGTAACTGCAACGAGACTAGGAGCTTCTACGACATTTATTACTTCGGTAAAAAAAATTGTAACAGTTATATAACATCAATACAAAATAATTATATAACGTCAATGTAACATTGTTATAAACGTGTTACATTTTTTTTTCTTACAGTTGGGTTCTGATATATTTGCTCAGCAATATATTGATAAATTAAAAGCAGAAGGTATTGATGTTTCTTATGTAAAATTAAGAAAAGACGCTCACAGTGGCGTAGCGCAAATTGTAGTTGCTGAAAATGGTAAGAAAAATAAATAAAATTAAGAGCGTAGGAACCAAGTTCTATGCAAAACTTCGATTTCTTCATTTTACTTCACAAATATTAAAATTAGATTTTTTTGCTCTGTAGTATTACTTAATTTTTAACTAAAAATATGCGTACAGAGCAAAAAAATATTTATCTATAATTTTCGTTGAGTAAAATGGAGAACTTGAACTTGAATCCAACACCCTTAAATACTTATTATAATTTTTAACTAATTTCTACAATTTTATAATTGTTTTTTTTTTTTATATTAAAGGAGAAAATAGTATCGTCATCGTTCCAGGATCAAATGAATTATTATCAACAGAGGATTTGGAGGACTCACAGAATATAATAAGATTGTCGCCAGTTTTACTCTGTCAATTTGAAACGCCCCTTAATGTAACTTTACATGCATTAAAACTTCACCAAAATCGCGGTTTGTAGAAAAAAAATTAAATTTAAATAATTTAATTTTTTTAAGCTTTCACGTGAACAAATTAACTTATACTTTTAAATTTAAATTTAAATTTAGGCACTTCGATTGTAAATGGCGCACCTGCAATCGCAAACATTGATCCGGAAATTCTGAGACTCGCCGACATTTTTTGTGTTAATGAACCAGAGGTATATAACATTAAGGGTGTCGGATCCAAGTTCTCAAAATATGATTTCTTCATTTTACTCATTTTACTTGCCAAATATTATAATTAGCTATTTTTTCACTCTGTATAGCTACTCATTTTTTAAATAAAATTATGGGTACAGAGCGGGAAAATCCATAATTTAAATCCTTTTTGAATAAAATGAAAAGATCAATTTTTAGGTAAATGTTGAATTTCTTGTTTTACGTAAAAAATATTAAAAGTAAACATTTTGTCGCTCTGTAGGCACATTTCTATGTTAAAACAGAATACAACTACAGAGTGAAAAAATGTCTATTTACAATATTTATTTAGTAAAATGAGGAATTCGAATTTTGAGATAAGAACTTGGACCCTTAAACTTTGTTGTTTTTTTTGCAGGCCGAATGCGTGACAGGAATTGAGAATCTTACTCTCTCAAATGCGCAGAAAGCGATCGATAAACTTTTACTTATGGGTTGCAACACAGTTATAATAACTTTTGGATCACGTGGAGCAGTTTTTGCTTCGAAAAATGATCCCAAATTAGTTGTTGTTTACGCCGATAAAGTCCGCCCCGTAGACACAACAGTACGCATAATTATTTAAATATTTATTCATACATTTAAATATTTAATTAAATAAATAGAATATTTATTTAATTATAACTTCACATCCTACAAATAATTATCATTTTATATTATAGGGTGCAGGGGACGCTTTTTTAGGAGCTTTAGCATATTACAAAGCTTATCATCCCAATTTATCCATGGAAGAATCTATCAGAAGATCTTGCAAAATCGCTACTCAATCTGTTTTGAAACCTGGAACTCAAAGCAGTTTTCCGCGAAAAGAGGAGCTTCCCGCAGATTTATTTTTATGATTAATCTTCCCATAAAAATCCTCCACGATTTTTTTCAATAAAATTTTCAAATCTTCTAATTCTGAACTTCGAGTTTTCTTTAAGCTCTACGAAAATTAGTAATCAAGTGACAAGAACTTCAAGACTCGCAAACCTATATTGCCTCGACTGAGTGTTTCTAATCAAGACTAGATCTCTCTTCTTACTGATCAAACCCTTCAAAGCCTCCAAAACAACGTAACCCCTCCCAACTCCCTTCGCTTCCGAAAGACAAAATCCTCCTTGTTCCACAAATCCCATAATCTCTCGATCACAAGAAAATCGAACTCGACTACATTTCGGGAGAGAAAGTTCTTCCATTTTCCTCGCTTGCTCCTCCAAAATGTTTTTATTCGCGTCCATCAATTTCTTCTTGATCACTTTCTTCAAATTCAATAACTCCTCATCAGCAAAATCACTTTCACTCTCTTTTTTCGTCATCTCCAATTTTTTCTTCCTTCGCACTCTCTGCTTCCTCAACCTTTTTAAAAGTTCCAAGTGACTTCTCCTCGAACTCGTTCTCTCTTTTTCGTTCGGGTCGGACTTTGGAGTTTCGGTCGGTCCCGACCATTTTCTATTCTTCTTGAAATTTACCAGATCCTCGTCAGTCGGGAGACAAATAATCGAAAAATCTTCTGCGACTCCTTTCCTCTCAATCGTCACTTTAACGGGAATCAAATAATTTTTCTTTCCGAGTAATTCAACATTCAGAGGTTCGATTTCCGAAGGTCTAGGTTTCTGAAACCTTCGACCTCTTCTTGGCTGAGTGAGGTTCAAGTTCAGATTTTCCAGAAGGGACTTTTCCCTGAGAGTGAAAAATTCGCCCTCGACTTCCCATTCTTTTGTCAGAATTCCCCACTCGCAGAAAAAAGGGGACGTGATTCCGAATTTCTGGTAATTTACTCGACGATTTGGAGGATGTTTAAAGTAATTCTCTTTGAGCTTTTGCAGTTTGTCGAGCGATTCACGGTTGTAGGCTGGGGATCCAGGGTGAAAGAGATCTGGTGAAGACATGTTTAGGGTCTCGAAAATTATCGATCTAGATTCTCTGAGGCCTCCGGGTCTTACGCAACGGAAGATAAAAGAGAGCCAGAAAGGCAAGGCCCAACCCGCGGGAATGATGATGTCAAAACCGGATGCGAATCCTAAAAAAAGACGGAAAAATATATTATTTTAATTTTTTGAGCGTAAAATGAAGAGATCGAATTTTGAGATTAGATTTCCAATTTTCCGATTTATGCGACAAAAAGTGTCAAAACAAATTTCGGTGCCAGAGAAAGTGGCTGATTTCGAATCTCTTGTTAGATTTGTAACTAAAAATAAAAAAGATAGGATAATTAAATATCTAATTTTCTAAATCTTACCACTCCTTCTTTGAGTAGCGCCTCCAGGTCTGCGAATCTCAGGTTTCTGAACCAAAATAATCGGAATCTTCTGTATTTTCTCCTCATCAAACCAACAATCATTGTCGATTCCAGGAACCAAAATCTCCCTCCTCATTTTATGAATCTCGCTGGTTGCCATAAAATTCTTCGTAACAGCATTTCTCACTCCAAATTCCCAAATTCCACTCCGATTTGCCAAATCCGGAACCAAATTCTCATTCAAACCCATTTCCTCGTCTTCCTGACCATTTTTTTCCGCCTTCGTTCTCTTTTCTGGAATAAAAAATCTCGGATCCAAAACAGTCAAAGCGATAACCGAATTCGCGGAAACTTGATCCGGGGATTTAAGACTCTTTAATCTCTCGAAAAGACTTTTCTGAACTTCGAATGCTTTCAGATTTTCTTGATTCGAGTAGAAAGGTAGATGCCAGGATTTTGGAATATCTTCTTCGCCTATTTCCATTTTTTCTTGATTCGTTTCCATTATTTCCAGTTCTACATCTTCAGATTTACTTTCCCTTTCCTTCTCATCCGTTTTAAGATTCGGGAGCTTTAAAGCCTCGGTTAAAACGCTAAGCGATAAAGGCCCACAAATTCTAAATCGATTCAATGAATTCCTGAGAATAATCATCTCGCATTCTCTCGTATTTTTATAAACAGGAGTTTTTATTTCTCTGAAGATTTTAAGAGCCGAGGGCATTTTCTCCACGTCCCTAAACTCCTCTTTCTCAAAAACCACTTCCGATTCAGATTTCAAATCAAAGTCGAAATTGGAAATAAGTTCGTAGAAAATTTCTTGGTAACTTCCGGGATGAATCCAGAGCCAAATCGTTTTACTAGATATTGAATTTGAATCAGAATCTCTACTCTCATTAGAGTTGCTCGGCCTCCAGATGAAATTAATATTCGCTAGAGGAAAATGAGGAAATCCTCCTTTTTTGTAGAACATAGTTGTTCCTTCTTTCTCGCCATTGAGAAATGTTTCGTTCCTGAAATCGAAAGAGGGATCGAAGTGTTCCTGAAGAGAAGAAACCAAAATTTCCAAAGGTCCTGAAATTTCTACGCAAATAAAATAGGACATGTCCTGGATTAAAGAATGAGCTGCAACTGCTCGATAATTGGCTCTGAAGCATTTGTCGTTTGGATGTTCGGCTAATTTGAAGCCCCACCTTTCCGTCATTTTGAATCGCTTTGCGTGCCAAATGTGGGTCTCGAGCCAAAATTTGTCCCGCTTTCGACGATTGTATTCCAGAAGGAGATTTCGTGGCCGCCTGCGGTATTTTCTGGATGGAACTTTCTTGTTTTCTTGTGGTAATCCGGATTTCGACATTTGCTTGTAGTGAGATTCTCGCAATCTACGAGGCATTCGTTTCACATTGTGTGACATTATTCTCCGACGCATGTGGCGAGGCAATTTTTGGAAAATCAACTTGTTTTGCTGAGGATTTACTGTAAAAAATTTTGAGATTTTAGTATTTTCATTCATAATCAATTTTTCGGGGTCCAGAGAAAAACTGAATTTTCTGTTTTCGTTAATATAATAATATTAATAAATATTTTCGTACAATGAAGAAATCGAATTCTGGGATTAGATTTCAAATTCCTCATTTTACGTAAAAATTATTAGAAATAATATTTTTTTTCGCTCTGTACGCATATTTCTATTTAAAAAGTAAATAGTGCTACAGAGCGAAAAAGTGTGTAATTATAATATTTTTTGAGTAAAATGAAGAATTGGAATTTTGTAGTTATGAATTTTTATCAAAAAATCTTTAAAATTAGGATTATCAGTTTACAATCGGGGAAAATGTAAATAAAGGAAGATTGGTGATTTTAATTCGAAAATGTATAAAACTGAAGGTATTAAAAAATGTAAGCATATATCTCTTCTTAAGAATTACAAATTCTGAGGCTATTTTTTGTTTACGTACCGAGAGAATTATTCATAGCAGCAATTTCGTTGGCTCTTGCAGCTACAATTTTCAAAATATTCGCTTCATGTGGTAATTCTTGAGAACCGCCAAGAAAATTGTCAAATTGTTCTTTATCCATTGTTGCAAATTATTTATAACAATCATAAACTTAACAACCGAAAAAGCGAAGCATCACGAAGCATGCCGACTTTTCGCCATAGAATATAGAAACTGATAGAAACAGAGTAAAACCACTGGGCACTGATCTCTATATATTAATATATAGAGATCAGTGAGTAAAACAGATTAACAGAATAGAAGTGAAATAGCAGACGACAAAAGTAGTAGAAATATTTACCTTCAGACGGCGCTGCGATTTTTAAAAAAGCGCGCAAAAATTTCAGAGATTCAAGGATTGAGAATTTCTATTTTTCACATTTGTTATATCTAGTTAGGTGTGTTTTTCAAAGTTTTTTTTTTTACTTATAAGATTGTTTACACTTGTTTTCAATTTTTTTCTTCCAGTCATTTATTTTCAAATTCTTTTTTTAATTTTTATTATTTTTAGAATTCAGATTGATAAGGCAAAGGATTCTCAAAAATCCCTAATTTTTTCTTTCTACAGTTATATAAGTATATAACCCACCTGGCACAGCCTGTAGTCTATTTTCAAAGATTATCTCAGTAATTAAAAGTACAAAAAAAAACTAATAATATTAAGAGTTCTAAAAAAAATCGCCGCACTCTTTGAATAACGCGCCAAAATTCAGCGACCGCAGCGCCACCCACTTGACCAAATTTCCGGCATCCAGCCGGAAAGCCGAATCTGAATTCCACTAATCTTGACTAATCTTCTAAATTCAACTAAACTTCACCCAAAAATTGCACACTTTTTCAACATATTTCAAAAAAATCCTTCGCGACTCTAAATTCCGGAAATAAACCGAAAATTCACAACTTCATAATCCAAATCAACCAACGAAATATTTAATCAAATCAACTCCAGGGTCAAGTGCACTTCCAAATCTTCCTAGTCGCCATCTTTGCTCAAGGCAAGGCGAATGCGAATCTCTCAAGTCGCATCTTTTTCAGCCTGGTGCGTACGTGTCGTGAATTTATTTATGTGTAAAAAGTGCGACAGGTCTTGGCTCGTTTTACGAAATCGGGTTCGGCGAAAGTGAATTCGTGCCGTGAACATTGTCGGCTCTCGGATTCCGTAGACTCGATTTGTGCCGTTGTCTATCTACTTGCTACTCGTTCTCTCACACCATCAGAGAGGAATGGGACAAGGTCTCGATTTTCCGTTTTGATTTTCGAGGCGTGAGAAATCGGGAATTTTCCACGAAAAAGTGCGTGACAGGCTCGTGTGTGTTTCCGGTGAAAGAAAGTCGTGTGAAATTGAGAGAAAGAGGCACCTCGTCTTTCGGCGGGTTAAAAACGAGTTTAGACAGGTTTAGATAATTAGATAATCGTGTCTCTACTTAGGGGATTTCGGGGTTGGTTAAGACCTTAAGTTCGGGGGTGGAAAGTTAGCGGAAGTTAAGGGAAAAGCAGCGGAAGTCAAGGGAAAGGCAGCGGAAGTCATTCTAGAAGTCAGCAGATAAATAATAATAGTAATAAATAATAATAGTATTATTGTTCGGGAATAATCGGTGGCAGTGAATGAAAATGAGCTGTCAAAGGAATGAGGGGAAGATAACAGTGCCGGAGGATTTGAGGGACATTTTGCTGGAATTTACGATCAGCTATTTGCTGGAGCAACCGGGGGATATTGTGGATTATGCGGTCGATTTCTTCACTCGTCTGAGGGAGAATCGACAGACGCAGCTGATCCAGGCGAATGCTCAGACGTGTTCGTCGACGCCGGATGAGTCAGTCGACGACGAGGGTGAGTTGTAGCGGGTTGTCTCCCCATTTTATTTTCTCTCCACTTGCCGAGAATTATTTGAGTGCTGAGAAAACGAACGACGGGAATTAAGACGGAATTGTGTTGTAGACACTAGACCGCACGATTCGGGAATGTCGATCGAGCAAGTGCAAAATCGGGGGTTGCTGGGGTTTGGGGTGTCCCAGGGTTTAGGAGGTAGGATTTTTCGATTTTGACTCCTTTTTCAATTTTCAGGGTGGCCACATGTCTGGGAAAAAAAAAACATTTGGCAGGGAAATGTGAGTAGTTGTCGGGGAAATAGAAATTTACGTTTATGCTCACTATGTTTTTATTTTTATTTTTGTTGTATTGCATATATATATATATATATATAGATTTATAATGATTTCAGGAGATTTTCAATAATTTTAAAAGACTTTAAGAGGTTTCTAGGAATTTAAAGGGATTACAAGAGATTTGTATAATATTAAAAAGGTTTAATGGAATTTTATAAAGACTTGATGAAATTTTAAGAGATTTTTAAGAAAGTTTAGGGGATTCAAAGAATTTTAAGGAATTTTAAAAATCCTTGTGAAATTTTAAAGGATTTTAAGAAATTTTGATTTTTTAAAAGTGATTTTGAGGGTTTCATGATAGTTTTATTATTTTAAAAAGATTTTGTGGAATTTTATAAAATTTTGAGAGATTTTTACGTCTTTTAAAGGATTTAAAAGGTTTTCATGAAATTTTAAAGGATTTTGTAATACTTGGAAGAGTTTTAAGCAATTTTAAGGGATTATAAATATTCTCGTGTAATTTTAAAGGATTTTAAAAGGTTTGCAAGAATTTTAAGAAATTTTGATTTTTTAAACGTGATTTTAAGGGATTCGATTAAAATTTTAAAGAATTTCACAAGATTTTTATGATTTGTAAAAGATTTTGTAGAATTTTATGGAATTTCAAGAGGTTTTCAAGAATTTTAAGAGGTGTTTACGTATTTTAAGAGATTAAAGTGTTTTTCGTGGAATTGTAAAGGATTTTTAAGTAGGTTGTACAAATTTAAAGAAATTTTGACATTTTTAAAATGATTTTTAGGAATTTACATATTCCACTTATAATTCCTCCCAAATTCGTAAAATATTTTAAAATTCTGTTAAAATTCCATGAAAACCCTTGAAAGAATTCATGAATAAAATTTTTCGACTTTTTAATATTTGTCAAAATCTTATAAAATTGTTTAGATTCCAGGAAAACATTTAAAATTTCTGAACATCCCTCAAATATTTTTGCATCCCTTAAAATCTTTTGAAATCTCAAAATTTCCAACAAAAAATTTTGAAATCTCTTAAAATTCCATAAAATTCTTTCGGACTCATTAAAAAAATCTGTTTAATACCTAAAAATCCCTTTAAAAAATTTGGAATCCTTTAAAATCTTCCCTTGAAATCTTTTTAAATTCCAGGAAATCCTTTGAAATTCCTCAAAATCTCTTTAAATCCCAAAAAAATCAACGACCTTTAAGATTCCAAAAAAATAGAATATCGAAATCCCTTAAAATCTATATTTCGAAACCTCTTGAAATCTTCTTGAATCTTTAGAAATCTCTTGCAATCTGTTGAAATTTTTTGAAATTTTAAGTTTTATTGTTTCGGTTTTCGGACGAGGTCTAAAAAAATAATTTCACAATGCGAGAAACATTTTTCTTGTTTTCAAAGAACAATTTTCTCTAAAGAAGACAATATTCCCCAAATCAAGATTGCTTGGAACTCTTGGATTCCACGATTTGATAAAAAAAGAAACGATTATTGAATTGAAGTGGATTATTGAATTTATTGAAACACTTTCAATTGTAAAACGTCAAACTGCAAAGGGTTTCAGTTTCAAATTACCCAATTTGAAAAACCTTAAATTTAAAATTGTTTAACTATTAGTTCTAATAAAAAATTACACAATTTAAAAAAGAAAATAAAATTTTTAACTTTAAATATTCATTTTATAATTTTTTCTAATTTAATTAAAAAAATTTACGATTAAATAAATTCTAACTGATGCTTTTTAATTATTATAAAATATGTTTTTTAAATTTAATATTATTAAAAACTTCTGATTTGATATTGTACAATTCTAAGTATGTACTTCAAATAAAAAAATTATCCAATTTAAAGATTTTTAAATATTAAAACTAGCATTTTAAATTTTAAATTATTAAATTTTAATGGCTCTAAGTTTGAATGAAAATCAAATTTCAAATGATTCTTATTTGGAGATTTTCTAATTATTAATGCTTTGATTCACTAAATTAACACATTTTCCTCTATATTATCAGTTTTTCACTCATCAATTTTATTTAATATTACTACCATCATTTCTAATTTGTCCGTGAAGTGTTTTTTTACTTTAAAATAATTATTTCTAATTCTATTGGCATTTTAATTGAAAGTGAGTCAAGTTTCAAGTTTAATTCCATGAATGGAGCTTCGTTAAGTCGAGTCATTAAAACTTGATAGTCGGTTTATTGCCTGATGAGAAATTACTCGATGTGATCTGTATTTGTAATTACTCGATGTGATCTGTATTTGTAATAGTTATATGTGCATATAAAATGCAAATACAGTTAGCTTTTGCTCTAGATATTAAATTCTTTCGTCTTCGAAGTCCTAATAATTAAAATTCAAGCAATGGGAATTAATTAAATTCCTAAATTATATTTCTTCTATCTTTCGTCCTGATATAAATTTTCCCTTTTACTCTTCTTTATTTTTAATTTCGTAAATCAAATAATCAATATTAGCTGAAAAAAACGTGTCAATTTACTTTTTCAAAAAAACTTCCCTTTGTACTGAAAACTGCCTTCAATATTAACTTCGCTTTAATGGATTTCCAAGTAGAAATATACCGTTATGGCCAGACGTGGGTGTTTCAGTAGAAAAAGTGGATTCTGACAAGACATCAATCTGTTTTTCGATTCTCAGTTTTTCTACTTTTTTTTTTTTTATTTCTTATATTCTTGATATTTTCTCAACCTTTTACTGCTTTTAAGTATAAAAATATAAAATACAATTTTTTTTCAGTTTGAAACAATTATAAGCCTTGGATTTCGTAAATAAAATCGAGTGAAAAATTTTGAGCGATTTGCTGAGTCCAGAATTAATTTGACTCCATTTTTTTACACGTCAGCGGATGTTCTAATATCTAATTTATCAAGAGGATTTCCTCTGATATAAAATGTAACGTACGAGATGTATGAGAAAGTTATTTTCATTATTTTATTATTGATCTAATAGTGATTAAAATTAGATAATACTCTATATTTGACAGTATTTATTTCTAGAATTTAATTTTCTTCCAGGCAAAAATTAGAGAAATTGAAGAATAAAAAAAATTGAAGAAAAGCGGAAACGAGGTTTAGAAATTCAAAATCTTTTGCTCGAAATTGCAGGAAACTCAAAACGTCTTTGAAAATTTATTGTTGAACATGAATGTCGATAAGAAAGTAAGAAAAAAAAAGGTTTGGTAGCACAAATTCCGATTTTGTTAGATTTAAATGTGGGAAAGCTTTAATTAATTAATTACTTCATTATTTCATTTATTAATTATTTAATTAATATCTCATCTCAAACTCTGAGCTTGTTTCAAATTGTGAAATAAAAATTTGCATAGAATCGAGAGACGAATGTGATTCTAGTTGATCTTTGGCTTTGTGAAATTTTTTATTTGAACGTCTCTGCGTACATTAAAGCTTTCATCTAGGACTTAACGCAAACAAAGTCATAAAATCTTGAAGACGACGCTTTAGATATAAAAATAAATATTAATACTAGTCTGAGAATTGACGAGTTCGGGGGCAAATTAATTAAATGTAAACTTTTATCAAGAAAAGGAAGAAATATTTGTTTTAAAAAGCGACAAACTATCAACTCTAAAAATTAAAAATTAAAAAAAAAAAGTTTTAACTGAAAAATAACGAGGATTAAATTTTTTCAGAACCACCGGTTGGGAGGTTTGCTTCGAGAAGGAAGAGTGTTTTCGCTGAAACTTATAACCCGGAAGAAGATGAAGAAGACGAAGGAGTTAAGGTGAAATAATTTTTTTTATAAATTTTTAGAAAAATTTTTTATTTTTTTTTTATTTTTTTTAGAAGTTCTATTTTTGAGTAAAGAAAATATTTCCCTTTAATACGATAATAAAATCAAAGCCCTCCCTTCATTGCATGAATTTCAATTCATAAATCTTCTTATCTCTTCAATTAATTTTTCCCTTTTTTCAGCTTGAGAAAAGCCAAACGATTTTTCCACAGGAAAATCAATTTTGCTTCTGCCTTGATTTTTTTTCATTTCTAGAGCGTATTACCAGAATATTAAATCCATCCCAGGTTATTGAACACGTGTTATGAAGTTACAAAGGCAAATCATGCAGATCGTTGGTCACAGCAACTATCCTTTTGTACCTTATACTCGTAGCTTTACACATGGATACGAAATTTGTATTTTCAAGAGACTGAAGATGCGGAAAAAAGGTTCTTTTAAAAAAAACACTCGGTGGTTGATTTCAAGTCATATTATTATCGTGATTATTTTTATTCATAAATTATCTCGTTCTCAATCTCGAGATTTATTCATGTTGATATGATAAATTATTTCATATTTAATTAAATTGCATCTAATATTTAATTTAATACGTTAGATTTTATTTAAAATTTTTTTTAGTGTCGTTTAGAGAGAACCGAGTCGGAATTATTGAACGAATCGACGTTCTCAGAGACGCAATACGAGAGAGTGAAGGATAAAAAAGATCGTGAACAGACTAAAAATTTCCAAGATTAGGTATAAATCCTTCTTAGTAGTTTACTCGGGTTCAGGATTACGAAATAAGGAAATTGAGGCTTGTAAAAATAAGTTTTTATTTACCTTGGGACTAAGGCTTTCAACTTATAAGATTAAAAAATCCTTAAAGCCTTTTACACTTTTTCTATAATATACTTTTAAAATACGTTCAAATTCGCTTTAATTTAATATTTGGTGTATCTTAAAATTAGATGAAATTAAATTCTATAAGAGAATTAATGGAAATTAAAATTTTTAATTTCATTTTAAAAAATCATTTGATATCTTATAATTTCAAGAAATTCTTTAGAATTCTTAAAACTCTTTTAAAATCTTAAAATTTTCAAATCCCTCATTTAGAAAATATTTCATTTATTAGGATTCCTAAAAATATTTTGGGATTCTTTAAAATCTTTTAAAATCTTCGAATTCATTAACAAAATCTTTTAATATTTTTAAATTCCTTAAAATCTCTTAAAATCCTTTAAAGTCCACAAAAACCTTAATAATTTCTAATAAAGAATTTTGAAACTCTCAAAATTGATTTAAAAAATCTCTTGATATCTAAAAATTCCTAAAAAATTTTGGGATCCCTTAAAATCTTTTGAAACCTTTTAGAATCTCTTGGAATCTTTTAAAACTTCACGAAATTCTTTAAAATTCATCTAACTTTCTCAAAATCCCCAAAAAATCCACAACAATCTAAAATTCCACAAAAAAAATTTGCAAAACCTTTTAAAGCTCATTTAAAAAATCTTTTAATATCTTAAAATTCCTAAAAATATTTTGGGACTCCTTAAAATCTTTTGAGTTTTTTTGAAATCTCTTAAAATTAAAAAAAAAATTCCTTCGAATTCATTAATCCTATTCATTAATTCATTAAAATCCTATTTCAATTTTTAATTAATTCATACAATCAAGAATTCGTGCTCCTAATAAAACAAAAAAATAGAATCGATGAAAACAGTGTTTCGTTAAGAGCTGTTTTAATTAGGATAGGTGGTTATTGAAGAAGAGTTGCATACTTGATACAAGAGCAACATAACAAAAGACACTCGCGTCATACAGAAATATTCTCTATTGTTTGCATTTGGGTTCTACATGCCTGACTGGCGACCAGTCAGACAATGCTTTTCGATTATTGACTATTGTTGCGTAAATCTAATGCCTGCAGAGGGAAAATATGTCTCTTGAAAAAATAACTGCTCTTGGATAAGCGCCTCTCTCAGTTCAATTAGTGTGACAAAGGTGTGTATTAGATAAAAGAAAAGAGAGGAGAGATCCTCTTTATCAGGAGACCTTCGTTATAAGGGCCAAGTGCTCTATTTATTCTCTGCTTTATCATTTTAACACCGAAGACTTATTTTTTAATCCTCAAAAATTTTACCAACAAAAAAAATGTCGGAAAATAAATTTTATTTTTTTTTTCTGTTTTAGAAGGTCCACCCAAAAAGCGACGAACAACGGTATCGACTTAGTGAAAGCGTTAAAACTATTCTCCTATTCAGAGCGTTAGACAAGGTATTGTACTATTTATTTATAAAATTAATTTATAATATTAATTTATAAAAGTAATTTACTTAAGTTTAACATTCTCTTAATTATTTCAGGAGCAAATGTGCGATGTACTTGATGCGATGTTTGAAAAAACAGTCGAGCCAGGAGAATTTATTATTCGACAAGCGGACGATGGAGACAATTTTTACGTAATTGAAAGGTAATTTAATTTAATTAAAAAATTCGAGACTAATTGCATTTTTTTTCATTGTCAATTCTAAATGTATTATCTCTCCAGGGGGAAGTTTGAGGTCTACGTGAAGGACGCGACAGGAAAAGATAATCACATTCACACCTACGATAACAGTGGTGCTTTCGGAGAGTTGGCTCTACTTTATAACATGCCTCGAGCCGCAAGCGTTAAAGCAATTACTCCTGGAACTCTCTGGGCTATGGATAGACAAACTTTCCGGCGCATACTCCTCAAATCCGCTTACAAAAAGCGCAAGATGTATGAGAATCTCCTCAACAAAGTACCGATGCTCAAATCCCTCGAGGTATATTTTTAACATTATTAACAACATTAATCTCTCTCTCTGTTATTTATAAAAAGTTGGTTGCTCTTTCAGGAATTTCCCAATCCGTCAAGCGATATCTTGAAAAAATTATTAAATGGCACTAATATATATGTTACCATGGTTACCTAAACATATTCACCCTACTTTATGTTGAAAAAAGCAAGAATACTCGAGTAAAACAAGAAAAAAATTTGACTGTTCAAGAATCTTGGTTAAAAATATTTTATAAAATCTCGCATACATTTTTGTTACAAACCTGATTGGTTTTTTAACGACTTTTTTAAGTCTTACAAATCCTTTAAAATTCGTTAAAACCTCTCAAAATTCCTAGAAATTAGAATAGTTCCCTTAAAATTCCACAAAAATTTTCAAAATCATAAATTTTTTTGAAATTCTTAACAATTCTAGAAATTTTACGGTAACATTTAATATCCCTTTTTGTCTTTAAAATACGTTAAAAGTACATATTAGAAATCTCATCAAATTTCATGAAATCCTTTAAAATTTCATGAAATATCCTGAAATCCCTTAAAATTCTACGAAATCTTTTTCAAATCCTACAGATCTTTTGAATTTTGTAAAAATCACTTGAAAATCGTCAAAATCACTTAAAATTCCTAGAAGTATTTTTTAAATTCTAAAAAAATTCTTTTGAATGTCGTAAAAATCACTTCAGAATCGTCAAATTCCCTTAAAATTCTTAGAAATCTCTTCAAATTCCTCTCTAAAAGTGTCTCGAAAATCTTGCATATATTCTGTTCAGGATTGAAGCTTCATACATTTAATCTCACGAATTAAAAAAACAATTAAAGAAAAAATTTTTTTACATTTATTGGATTAAAAATACAGTCGAGTCTGAATAATAATATTTCCTGGAACTCTTTTGAATTTTTTAAAAATCACTTAAATTCTCACTTGAAATTCTTTTAAATCAATTTAAATTTCTTAGAATCTTTTTACGTCTTTTTAAATTCCTTCAATTTCCTTGAAATTCTTTTAAATCTTTTTAAATCATATTTTAATTAAAAAATTCACTTAAAGAAGATTCTCTTTTATCTGGTGGGAAATGAAACGTGTACTCTATTATGAGCTTTTGGCAACCAGTCAAACATTAACTGCGGAACGCTGTAGCAGACAATTAAAGAAATTTAGCGAGGCACTTGATGAGAAAAGGCCATTTACTCACGGTCACATCTACTTTTATAAGCCACGCCCTTTTTAAGTTTCAGGGAATAATTTGGAGACTAGAACTTGGATCCATACCCTTAAATTGTAGTTCACGTCACTATTTCTCATATCTTTAAATTGTTAGCTTCTTGGTTCTTATATTTCTAACATTCTTCTTCTTTTTCAGTTTTCTTCTTCTTCTTTTTCTTCTTCAAAAGAAGCGAGTTGTATTAAAAGTGAAGGATTCAAAATTTCCTCTAAAACAGTTCCATAAACTTTATTCAATTTTAAAATGGCTGGAAATTTAATATACTTCCGTGCTGAAAGTTGGAAAGAGTTTAGGTTCTAAGCGGTTGTGAATCTCCAATTTAGAAGCTTTTAAAATTGAAAGCTTTCAAAATTGAAGACTCAAAACATAAAAACACTTTATGCTTTGAAATGTATGAAATTGAAAATTCAAAGTCGACGAAATTTAGAATCGTCCAAGTAAAAAGGCGTTCCAATTTGAAAGAATGTAAATTTTGAAGTTAAAAAATTTTCAAATATACAATAAAAGCTTCCGCATTTCATGGCTTCTAAATTTGGAAACTCTGGAATTTGAAAGCGGATCTATTCCAACGTTTATTCTCAACACACTAGAATTTTCACGCTTCTGAGTTACGAGCCTGTTTTAAATAAAAACACTAAAGTTTTATTTTTTATTTATTTATTTGTAGATTTTGGGTTGCAATTTGTTTTAAAATGTGAATTTTCTTTTTTTTTTAGCCATATGAGCGGATGAATTTGGCGGACGCGCTCGTTCCAAAACAATTTTCCGATGGAGAACGAATTATCAAACAAGGCGATTCGGCCGATGGAATGTACTTCGTCGAAGATGGGGTTGTCAGGATCACAATTTTAGGAGACAATGGTCGCGAAGTAGAGGTACTTTTTCATTTTATATTTATAAATATAAAGAATTAATCACACGTATATATTAATTTTTTTTTTCTTTTAGGTAAATCGTATCCCTTCCGGTGGTTATTTGGGAGAATTGGCACTTGTAACGCATAAGCCTCGCGCTGCCTCGGCTTATGCTGTAGGAAACATTAAACTGGCCTGTAAGTATTTCTATCCATGATTAGGGATGTTTGATTCTTCGAAAAGAATCGATTCTTGAATGGGATCTGAATCGAATAAATTTTTAAATTTCGATTTTATACAGAGAAAAAATCGATTTTTTAAAGTATCTAATCGGAATCAAACAAGGTAAAATTTCACGCCAACCTTCGAAATCCCTTAAAATACGTTAACATTTTTTAAAACTCCCAGAAACCTCTTGAAATCCTTTAAGAATCCACACAAACCATTAAACTCATAAATCTTATTTTTTGAATGCTAATTACAATTAATTGGTCTGCTAATTACAATTAAAAACAATTGCAGTTTTGGACGTGGAAGCATTTGAGCGTCTGCTGGGTCCCTGCATGGAATTAATGAAGCGCAACATTGACGACTATGAGGATCAGTTGATCAAGATCTTCGGAAGCAAAACTGAGATCTCCGACATCCGATGAACTTCTGCGTTCTCGCAAAATTTTCGCCACTGCACCTCGAGTCTAACAAGGTCAGGGCGACACTCCATAAGCACAAACTTTTACCAACAAACGTTTGTGGACTTCATCCGCGTACTTTAAGAGTCTTCTCGAGACGTCATTCGTACAACTGTCCATTAGACGTACGTCGTCATTCGTGAATCGTCATCCGTAGCTGCAGCATTTTCACCTACGACTATTATTACTAACCTACTACAGACCACACAGCCCTTAAGTATGTACTGCACGCCATGAGAATAATTATCAAGACTGTATTAGATCGGAAAGTATTACAGTTTTATTATAAGGCCGACGTTGAGGCCAAAGGTTTTTCCGTTACCGCGCTGATAGTGCCATGATTCTATTTATATTTAAATACAAAACGAGTCCTAATAATTAACTTAAAATGAACGAACTTTTTCTATTAGTTTCTAAGAAAGTGCCACAGTTTTCACCTTTGGGCGGGGCCTTCAATTATTTGAAGTTTTATACACTATCCACTTTTAAAATTTTTAAAACTTTAAATTTCATTTTATTTATTTATTTTTTACTTATTTTTTTAAAACAATAAATTTTAAACTAATTTCGCATGCTATAATAGGAAAATAATCCCCTAAAACTGCGGCATTTTCTCCAAATTAAGGAAAAGGTTTCGGAAATGCCAAGCAACGCAAGATAAACAGTACCTCGTTCATTTAAAATATCTCCTTTTATATTTTACGTAGATTTTAAAGTTTAGAAGCTTTAAGTCTAGCGAGAAGCTAGTCGTAAAGTTTATTGAGTTTTATAAAAGAAGAGCCGTCTCTGTTCCTTTTTCTTCCTCAAAACAAAACATTAATTAATCTTTTTTTTATTTATTTAGTTTTTTTTCTTTCGTAAGTATTTTGTTGGGAGTCAAGGTTATTTTTATCAAACGAGGATTAAAATCGAGCAGAGCTGGTGATTAGAGAAGAGTTTTCGGTTGAGTGAAAACCGAGTAGGAAAAATGCGAAATTGAGAGAGAGGTCTAACTTCTTTTTTCTACTTAGCTGGAATTTACATCGTCAATTATTAATTAAATATTGATAATTTCAGTATTCGTGCACAAATTGGAATTTCAGATTAAACTTTATTTCCTTTCTTTTTAATCACTTGCCTTTTATGGATCGTTTTTTAAAACATGGATTTTTTTTTTTCATAAGAAAAATACTGAGTACCTAATTCGGAGTGTGCAAAATATTTATTGTATTAACTAAAACACATATTATTTCCCACTTCGCTAAGACAATATGAAATTTTCGCCCCTCCTGGAAAATTTTATAAAATTTCATCAGTATTGGTCTTCTCTCTTTTCTACTTTTTACTTACACGATTTTTAATTAAGAAAATTTAACATTTCAAAATGTTATCTTTATTTCATTTCTAGCAAATTTCAAATTTGACATTTTATTTAAAATCCACCAGTTTCCTTAGGCTATAGGTGCTTGTTATAATCTCTATTAGGATATTCATTGTGGGCAGACTAAATATTATTAGCTGAAAAAAGCGCTAAAAGCTAAAACCTCGATGTCGAGGGCAAAGAAAAAATAAGAAAGTAACCCGACGTCGATAGTCGCTCTCAGATTAAAGATTAAAGCATAAAAAAATTAATCTTTTAAGCCCTGTTAAGGTATCGTATATCGTCATTAGAGCGGTTATTTAATTATGTTAAATGTCACTATGAAAATAATCTCTAAGATAGTCTAAGTGCTTCGCGCAAACGTAGATCGTTTGATTCCGTTCTCAGGCCGAATCGACTAAAATGCACAAATAGCTCCTGTGTTTAAATATTTTCTTTCACATTTTTTTTTCTCCGTATTTTATTATGATAGTTAATTTATGAATTTTAACTGGAGGCTACAAACTTTTTATTGGGATCACGTAAATTTACCGAAATTATAAAATTCCCGAAGTTATTATAATAGTAGTTATAATATTCCCGAAATAGTTGATTGTCAATTTAGGTAAATTTACGCAACCGCCTTTTTATTATTAGAAATATTGCAAATGTTATCTATTAGCCAGGGAGTTTGCCGACTTTTTAAAATTGAGATTTTTCATTCTGTATTGTGTGTTACGGATTCTTAATTTATTTCAGATCGCTTGGCAGCCAGTCTGCATTCTCGATTTTTTTTTTATTTCAGAAAATTTTTTTTTTATATAAAAAAAAATTTTTTTTCGTATTATTTTATTATTATTATTTTTTTAAAATAATTAAAAACGTGTAAATATGTTGATATAACAATAGAAGGGTACAGAACAATTTCCAAATATATATTTTTCTTTTTCCTAATACATATTCATAAAATATGCAATTGTCGAGATTGCAGAAAAAATGTTCCTTCTGCCAAAAGAATTGAACGGCTCCTGTTTTAAGTTTGGCAAGTTCTCGATGCTGATTGGATGAGCTTTAGGTACTTTTTCTTTACCAAATGCAAGTTTTTTGTGCACAATATTGAACACTAAAAATTATTTCAATACTCTTGTCATTTAAAAAACAGAATTAAAAAAAAAATTTATGAAAAATTGCAAAAGTCTTGAAGTATGGAATAGTGGTAACAAAACTAGATTCTGAAAATCCAAGGAGATATAATATAAGGCCGATAGATGCACAAATAAATGCGAAAAGCTAGTCATTGTTTAAATAGTCGTATAAACGTGCTATTAACTATTATTATTCTCTATAGAATCCAGGTGGAAGATGCGATAAAGTTTATCCTCGACAAGAGTGTTTGTCCGTTATAATCGTTCGGTGCATTGATTAATTAATTCAACGTTTAATTGATTCATTAGTAATTAATTCTTTAATAATTAATCTTGACTTCTTCCAAAATTTAACTGAGGACAACGTTTGTTAAACTATGTATGTCGATTGTTACGTGTAGATGTCAGGCTACTTTAAGTTTAGTTATTTAAGACTTAATAAACTTAATGCATCACAGTAGATACTTTTTACATTAAAAAATATGTATTTTTAAAAGTAAAAGTTATTCAAAAGATATTTATAGAAAAATTCTGGGAGGATATTTTTTAAATTTTGCGTTTCGCTTCATTTTTTTTTTCCTTTTTTTTTCTTTTTATTTTTTTTTTACTTTTAAACGATCACTGTGCTGCATTTGAGTTGTAAAATCCTGAATGTGAATATATAAAATCTCTGAGGAGAAAAGAGTATCGTGTGTATAGTTGTGAGATTTATTCTAAATGTCATGGGTGTGAGTGAAAATTATTTGGAAATGTAATTGAGCCTGAATGTGAATCTTGTATTGAAAAAAATCCCAACTTCGGTTTATGAGGCAAAGGTTTGGATTTCTTACTGAAGTCATATCACGACACGATTTCCGGATTAATAATTTATTAAAGAATCAAAATCAAATTTTTTTGTAAAAAAAAATTTTTTGTGTAATAGGGTCAAATTATTATATAAATAATACATAAAACAATTTACATAAAACCAGTTTCAAGCAAAAGAAGCCGTAAAAAATCGAAAAAAAAAATTTTTCTTAAAAAAATTATTTAGTTTACACATTTAAAAAAAAATGGAAAACTGGTTAATTGAAAATTAATTGAAATGAAAAATAATCCGAAGAAATCGTTGCCTACTGTAATCATGACTTATTATCATCATCCCCTTCGACTTATCGATATCGATATAGTTTGTGTAATAGTCGTTAGGCATATAAGACCTTGAAAAGAAGAGAATTCAATAAATTAATATAAACCTTCATCCTCATATTCCGATAAAATGTTGCATCGCACTCTGTAAATCAGGAAAAAAAAACTACTAATTGTTGAAATAGAATTTTAGATCTTAATAAGCAAGTACAAGATATTACCAATGTGCGCTCTAATAAATCGTTCTCAACTAAACGTCTGAACGATCTACGTCCAAAAATCTCCACCCAAGCATAAAAATTACTTTTTTCACATTTTTTGTATAAAAGACATAATTTAATCTTCAAGAACCAAAATTACCATATCAATAAATTAATTACACTGCCGTTTTGCGGTTCACAAGTTCCGAGTATTGTAATCTCAATTTTTCAATTAATTAAGAAAATTAAAATTAACTAGGGAAAAGAAAATGGACATGGATCGATTCAGACTCAGACTCATGGCGAATTTATTTTTCGAGCTTAACATGCACAATGTCCACTTTCCATTTTCTTCGAGCTTTCAAGTGGATATTAAAAAAAAAAAAAGAAAACTATATAGCGACTTGACGATCTTACGGACCATTAAAACCTGCATAAAATAAAAATCTACAAGTAGATAAGAAACGAAATGTATTTCGAAGTGGAAGTATTGTAAGATAAGTACTTAATACTCCTTCGTTAAGTGGAGAAAATTCTGTTATGGACTAATATATACAAAGTAAGAAATGGGGAGGAATATGAAAAAGTAAAAAAAAATTAAAATAAAATAAAAATAAATAATAATAATTAGTGACTCGTTTACAGCTGGTCTGATCGGGTGTCACCATATCATTTATTGAGAAGAGTAGATTTTGCGATTTACGTTTATAATGTCGAAAATCAGTTTGAATAAGTATTTAATGATTCATCGTATGGAATACAGAGTCGCGGTATGTGTGTGTTTTGAGAAAATTATGTTGATCGTGCAAATCTTTGTTTATTCTAAGAGGGGCATAAATGCCAATTGCTGATTTTCGCTACTCGAATAGGTCTTCATTTTTGTCAATTTTCGATTAAATATTCAATATTGAAAATGACTTTTGATTTCTTATAATTAGCAAATCCATTCGTTGATGTAGTTTATCGATGTGGCTTTGTGACACTATGCGTACCTTTTTCCACTCGCAGCAATCTGTAATCTTATTCGAGAAGCGAACATTATAGTTAAGTATATTATATAAAATAGATAGTGTAATAAAAATTAATATAAATTAATAAATGAATGGACCCTACGAGAAACGAGAGTTCTCAGATCATAGAAATAATAAAGAAAGATTATAAAGGCCCCTATTCCTGTTCCTATCATCCTTCCCTGTGTAATTTCTTCTATTTTAATGCACGATTAATTTATTTTATTTTATTTTTTTTTCTCCGATGCACTGAAATTCTGCTAGGCGAAAATAAGAAGAGTGGGTGCATAAGCATCTGTTTGGACAGCCAGGCGGGAATCAAAGCGGTTGGGAAACCAGAAATCACATCGATACTTTCGGAAAATAACAGGGTCCCAGTGGGCACAAAAACATTAACGTTCTGAGAACGTTCTAAAGACGTTCCTATAGGACCTTTGTGTCAGTCCAATTGATGTCCTAAAAACGTTCCATTCTAGTGGGCACAAAAACATTAACGTCCTGAGAACGTTCTAAAGACGTTAACGTTTTTGTGCCCACTTGGAATAATATACGGCTAACAAAATCCAACACCCCTTTTACGTGAAAATAATATACGGCTAACAAATTCCAACACCCCCTTTACGTGACAATAATATACGCCTATCAAATTTCTACACCCCCTTAACATGAAAATAACATACTGCTGACAAATTCCAACACCCCCTTTACGTAACAATAATATACGGCTAACAAATTTAAAATTCCAACACCGTGTTGAAAATTGTTAGCCGTATGTTATTGTCATGTAAAGGCGGTGTTGGAATTTGTTAGCCGTATGTTATTATCACGTAAAGGGGGTGTTGGATTTGTTAGCCGTGTAGTATTGTCACGTAAAGGGGATGTTGGAATTTGTTAACCGTATATTATTGTCACGTAAAGGGGGTTTTGGAATTTGTTAGCCATATATTATTGTCACGTGAAGGGGGTGTTGGCAGTGTCGTGCGCAAGGGGGGGGGTAACCCCGCCTATAGACAAATTAAAATAAAAAATAAGATTTTATTTTACATCAAAGAAGATCGTTTGTAGGAAATTTTTTAATTGTAATATATGAATTAATCATAAAAATATTTCGACCCCCCCAATATGAATTCCTGCGCACGGTCCTGCCACTGAGGCAGTATCCTACTGTGTTTCAGGCGGAAGTATTTGCCATTCTCGGATGCGTTGAAATTCTGCTAAGCGAAAACAGGAAGGGTGGGTGCATAAGCATCTGTTCGGACAGCCAGGTGAAAATCAAAGCGGTTGGGAAACCACAAATCACATCGATTCTAGTGTGGGAGTGTAAAAAGGCTCTCAACCAACTTTCGGAAAATAACAGGGTCATACAGGGATTAAGGACAACGAAAAAGCGGATCAATTGGACAAAAGAGGAGTGGGTGGTGCAACAGCACAACAATTACTGGGTGCAAGTTAACGGATGTAGGCAGGCGAAAGCGATCCTGGGTGATCACCGTAGGAAGGATTTGGCCGGTACCATCAACTGACCCAAGAGAGATGTAAGAATAATAGTATAGATGCTCACAGGGAACAACCATTTGAATTACCATAAGCATGAAATGGGTCTGGTACCCAACCCCGTTTGTTACAAATGAGGGAGGAACGATGAGTCATCTCTTCATGTCTTAGATCGATGCCCGGCGCTTGTTGGGCTCCGACAACAAACCCTCGGGTCAGCTATGCTGGAACCAGAGGAAATTAGGGCGCTAACAGCCAACGACATTCTAGGCTGCTAATTCAAGAGTTCACCAACTGTTTTCAAATTTTCATTATAGCTGATAGTTCTTTTTAGAATTAAATTCGGTATTAAGAAGTACTTACCTTTCGCCTTTTAAATTTCGGTGTCATAAATAAAAATGTCCTTGCTTTCAGTTTTCTCGAATCAAAAACATTATTTTAAAAATTTTAAAGCTTAGAATAAAATCCTTAAAAATATATTTTAGTGTATATGAAATTCGATTTTTCAAAATTTTATTATTATAGTTCAAAAACTAGCATTCAAAAACTTCCTAAATTTTAAATCGTCGACTTGATTTTTAAAAAAAGGGTTTTAAATTTTTTAATTCTGAAGGGGCTTCCATAAACCACGTGGCCACCCTTTGACCCCCCCCATGTGGTCAATCATAGGATTGTTAAAATTATAAAGTATCCATTTTCAATTACTAATTACATAAAAGAAATTGTCATTATCCTCAGGATAATTAATAATTACAAAAGAAAAATGGAAATTACGTTCAAAATAATTAATAATCACACAAAAAAATTATGATTATGGTGTAATTAATTATGATATAAAATTAATTAAAACTGTAATTAATTACAGTACAATTACAATCTAATTTACAATTTTAATTGCAATTAATTATTTTCAGTATAATTATAATTTTTCTATGTAATTATTAATTACTCTAGTAATGTAACTTAAGCTGTAATTAATTATTTGCAACCCTGGTCTATCGTGACATTTTCGTCGACCTCACCCCCTCCCAAAAAAAAAGAAATCATGTGGTTTATGGAATCTCTTAAAGTCCAAATCATGAAATTGTTATTAAAAAAAAGTATCGCCAAATTAACTTATGGAGGGGAAAGGAAAAACTTGAATCGATCGAATCCCCAAACAGATCTTTTATTGATCAAAAATAAGGGACGATGATAATAATTAGGAGTTTGATTCTTCACTTTGAAAATACCAAACCATAATTCGTAAGTAACTCTAAAGACTGATTCATGTATGCTCGAATACAAATCGTGGTACGGAGCATTCACTCACAGTATTTTTTTCTGTAATTTTACAGTAATAGTGTGTCTGAAGTCTGTGTTGTGTAATAGGCAGATGGTTTTCTTTTTTTTTTTCAAAGTACGCATACGTAAATTATGCATACAAATCTACCTATTTTTTTTTTCATTGCAATTTCACTTTCTACCTTTCTCACACTCTCCCTCTCTCTCTCTCATTTTCTCTTGCTCTTAATTTTCATTTCAGAAAAAGTCTACCTACCCCCACTTTTCACTTCACACGAAGACTAGCTTTTTGTTTTTATTTTTTTATTTTTTTTCATTTTCCCTCATCAAACGATTCCAAAATAAACTAAGGGCACTTTTAGTGGCTTATGCCCTGACCTTATTCAAGTTTCATGAAAAATCTAATTCTGACCATTGTTAAAGTTTGTTTCATTTTTTTTATTACAGCACCTATCGACTTCTAAGAGTCCCTATCTTAACTATGACACATTTGCCTTAGACTAAGCTTAGCCGTGTGCTATACCTCGCCATCTTAAAAGTACCTAAATTCTAGAAATCGACCTTCTCATATGGCTTTCATAGTTATTTTGTCCCTTGGCAAAACTTGAAAGATTGCTCTTCCTTATTTTCGAATTTTCAACTTCATAAATGTATATATCTTCGACTTGATTTTACACTTCAAACTATTCCAGCCCATTTCCATCAATTACAAAATGAACCCAGGAGAAATTTCGAAAATAAAAAAATTCTTTCAGCCTGTCCACCGTGTCTGTGTTGTGTGTGATTGTGTGTTTTGTAGTCTCGTCGCAAAATCGAATAATAAATTAATTAAACAACAAGATTAGAATTCGAACAACGAGTCTCGATTTCTCGATGAGACAAGAAGAGGCCGCTATACAGGGTCGGGGGTGGGGGGCTTGAAGAAAGAACAGAAAAATCGGAAAAAGAAACAACAGAGTTGGGGGGAGGGGGGTAGAAATATAAATTAAGAATTAACCAAGAGGAGTTCCTTATTACATTAAAATCTTCTTTTAACAATGTAAATTGTAAAACAATGACTTAAATCTTCACCAACTAAAGACTGTACAATTCGAAGTACACAATGATGTTCTTCATCGCGAAACATCAAGTCAACGCAGTCTCACTCAAAATTATTTTTCCACTCATTCTCTCACTCTCATCCCTCCTTTTTTTCTTAATTTTTTTTTTGCTTAAATCTCTCTCTTTCTCTCTCTCGCGCGCACACTCTTAAGCCGATAAAATCGCCTAGCGGTTGCTTAAAAACACCCTACAATTTTTTTTCACTATTTTCTAGACTAAGACTATGAAAAACTAGTCTAATAAAAGCTAAGCTAGAGTTTCTAGAAAGCTTACAGAAAGCAGTTTGTCTCGGGACTAGAATCGAAATTCCAAAATAATCCCGAGAACTGTCGCAAATACAGCCGACCAGCCAAAACATCCGACCCGCGATGCGCAGCAAGCAGTCCTTACTATTATATTACAGAAGATATATATGTTGTAGAATAATAATATATTTATCATTAATATGAATAGCCAGTCAGTCTTGACGGGTGCGGGGTGCATCGGCTGATCGGTGTTCCTCTCGAGGTCAACAAGTTTAGTGGCGTCGCCCTTTTGCACAATTACTCCCTTATTCTACGTTTTCTGATCCCCGAAATCCCCCGGAAGAGGTGGAAAAAAATAATGATTTATTACTTTTGGAAGATCGTCTCAAATCTCAGTTTAGATTCAATTGCTAAAATCGTCTCGAACACGTTGTAACCAATTCCAAACCTGTTCCAACTTGTTCAGAAAAAAGTTTGTTTAATACAAACAAAATTTGTTTGAATCAAATAAATTATCACTTTGATATGGGGTATCAAAATTATCACTCTGATATCATATGTTTGTTTGATCTAAATAAATTCCTTATTTGTTTTTATTTATTTCAATTGAAAAAAATTTTGTTTAATTTAAGGGCGCTGGAACCATATTCTAATCTAAAAATTCGATTTCCTCGTTTTACCAAACAAAAATTAAATTTGAAATTTTTTTCCCTCTGTAGAATTAATCAATTTTTAACTAGAATTATGCGCACAGAACGAGAAAATATCTAATTCAAATATTTTTTAAGTAAAATAAAAATATTCAATTTTGAAGTTAAATTTTTAATTCTTCGTTTTATGGAAAAAGTATCGAAATTAAATATTTTTTCGCTCTGTATGCAGTTTTATATTTGACAAAAGATTAGCACTACAGAGCGAAAAAATATTTATCTATAATTTTCGTTGAGTAAAATGAATTTTGAGCTTAACACTTGGGTCCAACTCCCTTAAATAAATGTTGTGTTTAAATTAAATAAGTTTCTTGTTTGACAGTTGACAAACAAATTAAGGGAATAATTATTTGCAAAAAAAAATCAAATCAATCTATACTATATATTCTTCATTTATTAAAATTAAATAAATGTTTTGTTAATTGAAGTAAGAAATTTATTTCGTTCAATTATATGACTTAAAATTTTTTTTGTTTAATTTAAACAAACTTTTTTCATATTTGGACTTGTTCAGTTTGTGAGCGATTTCGACAATTCCAAAGGTAAAAAACTTCTGGAAGCTATCAAAAGTCGGGGATTAAAGGGAGAAGATTTGGGAGTAAACATAAACTGTAAAAAGGACGACGCCCGACATTAAAATTGAAAAGAGAGGCAGACGTAATCCTACCTAATGTCTAGCTAATTGTAAGATCCTAACTTATCCTTAATCGATTAATCACTATCCAAAGTAGTTGCTAGCCTATTCATAGTCAACACTAGCTACACAACGTCTCCCACTTTCTTCATCGCTTTCCTATACACTATATCATTTTTTTTTATTAAATCTTCGATTTTATCAATTAAAATCGAGCCTTGGCTGCGTTCGGCCGAAGCTTCCGATTTTAGCTCGGTCCAGCACTAATGATGCTTCGTGTTTGGTCGTCACAATAATATTAGTTATTTAGTTTAGTACAAGTCTATTAGTAAAATTTTCAAAATTCACTATTAATCACATGTGATTTTGTTGTCAGTCGTGGTGACAATCGCTTGTGCAAGAATTACACACTCGCAAATAGGTTCCGATCATCTTCATCATCATTATCATAATCATAACTAGAATCACAAAATTCATCATCATCTTTTAAAAAAAACCTCACCAAATTTCCAACTTAAGGGTGTTGGAGCCAAGTTCTAATCTAAAAATTCGATTCCCTCGTTTTACTCAAAAAAAAATTAAATTTGGAATTTTTTTTCCCTCTGTAGAATTAATCAATTTTTAACTAGAATTATGCGCACAGAGCGAGAAAATATCTAATTCAAATATTTTTTACGTAAAATAAAAATATTCAATCTCGAAGTTAAATTTTTAATTCTTCGTTTTATGCAAAAAGTATCGAAACTAAATATTTTTTCGCTCTGTACGCAGTCTTATATTTGAAAAAAGATTAGTGCTACAGAGCGAAAAAATATTTATCTATAACTTTCGTTGAGTAAAATGGAGAACGGACTTTTGAATTTTGAATTTTTTGACCCAATTTTTTTTTGGGTCCAACGCCCTTAATCAGACATCTTTCCAAACTGGTTTCGAACTTACTTCCAGTATTGCCAGATCTTTAGTTTTAATTGACTTTTATTAAAAGCTATTTAAAGTCGGCTCTGATAGTTTATTTTTTTTTTCAACAGCATTTTGACACCTGTTAAACTAATTTAATTTAACTAAAGAAAGTATTTTTAAGTTATTTTTTCAACTATCTGGCAACACTGTTTCGATCTCTCCGAACCGGTTTTGAAACAGTTTACACGCGAATCATAATGATGTCAAATTATGATAATAATTACAATCACTATAATCACAATATTTATTATTCATCATCATCATCATATCATCATCATTATCATCATAATCAAAATTATCTTCCTCATTAATCCTCACTGCCTTCTTTCGCACGGACTCAAATCGAGTAATAATCAGTCTCTTAAAAAATAGTTCATACCACTTCATCTTTTTTTTTTCATCATTTTATCTCTTGTCATCAAATTGTGATGTACCAAAATAAACTAAATATATTATTTACTTCAAGTTTCAACAGTGTAAAAATCTTTCATACTTTAGATGACGTCAATAATAGTAATTGTTAATTATAATAATACAGCGTATTATTGTAATATTATAATAATAGCTACGATCACCTCTAACTCTACCTAACTACCTGCTCGCCACTCGTCGTGAGCACGAGGCTCGCATATTTGGTAGAAAGCTTTCTTTTCCTTTCAATTCGTATCTTCTCCATTCGTCCCGAGACTCCACTCGAAATTTAAACGACGCGCTACTCTCATCCACAATTTTTCTTATTTTCAATCACTTTTTGCATTTTGCATTCACTTTATTTCTTTTTTTTTTTTGCAAGAGCTGGGAGGTTCTTGCGGAAAATTCACCCACAATTTTGCAATTTTCGGTTCGCGATTGAGAATTTTTATTTGGGTCGATAATTTTGAAAGCGTTCCAATCACAAGAAAATAATTTTTGAAGAAAATATTTCGAACTCGTTGCAATTGGTTCAAAACCGGTTCAAACAGTTCATGCCGTGAATTTGGATACTTTCAAATTTAAAGCACTCGAAGTTTGATTGTCTTGGATCAAAAGTTTAATCTCAAAATTCGATCTCCTCATTTTACTCAACAAATAATATAATTAAATATTTTTTTGCTCTGTAGCACTATTTACTTTTTAGATAAAAATATGCGTACAGAGCGAGAAAATACCGAATTAGAATATTGATTGAGTAAAATGAGGAATTCGAATTTTGAGATTAGAATTCGAATCCAGAGCCCTTAAGGTTTAAAAACGAAGTAAAAAATAGTGAACAAAAAATATCTTTGCGGATGAATCCACCATCAGGATTGCAATTTCGTCCTTCAGGACACGAGATCCTTTTCCTCCCACTTTGATAATTTTGTTTCTCCCGAATTAAAAAATGAGCGCTTCGCAAGAAAAATTTGCTTGGCACTCTGATATCAAAAGAAGTATCACTACATCCTCTAAATATACAACAGTTTACTTTTCTTTCTAAGATTCACTTTCGTCAGTCTCACTCGACCGTTTGGAAAACATGATTTTAATAAAATACTAGATAATTAGTTAAATTTTAAGGGTGTTGAAACCAATTCCTAAATTTAAAATTCGATTTCCTCATTTTACTCAAGAAATATTATAATTATATAATTTTTTCGTTCTACAAGGCTATTCATATTTTAAATTGAAATACGTATACAGAACGAAAAAATATATAACTTAAATACTTTTTTTTTAAATAAAAAAATTAAAATTTTGAATATTTCGAATTCCACGTTTTCTGAAAAAAAGTATTAAAATTATACATTTTTTCGCTCTGTTCGCATATTTTTATTTAAAAAGTAAATAGTGGTACAGAGCGAAAAAATATCGAATTAAAATATTTGTTGATTAAAATGAGGAAATCAAATTGTAAGACTGAAAATTGGCTTCAACACCCTTAAATACACAAGACTACTGATAATAAAAAAATGAAAAACGATTAAATTTGTACATCATTTCTACCATTTGACACTATTACATTCCCTGCTTTTTACACTTCTGTACACAAATAAAATCGTCATTTTATTTTTTTTTTAAGGTTTTCACAACCTATTTGCGATTGGCATAATATTTCTTTTCGAAAAAAGTCTTTCGAAAATATTGATAATCAAGAAGAAACGCCTGTCTAAAGTGTTCCGATTTCTTTTTATTATTTTGATCCACCAAAACGCTGAAAATCGCTCTAGACTCGAAGCTTCGCTTGGACGCGAATTCTTAGATACAAATTGCGAAAAAATACTAAAAAAATAACTGCGCTTCGGAGCAGAGTCGACGTCCTTATCCTCCTTTTTCTCTGGTTGACGAAAACTTTGTCGGGGATTAAATTCTTGACAAATCTCTACATACAAAAAATTGCGAGTCGCTGAAATTCTAAAATTCGTCGAGTAAAGTTTTAAGAAAATTTTCGAAATTAAGGCTGTTGAACCCCAAGTTCTATTCTCACAGTTTCATTTCCTCATTTTACTCTTCAGATATTATAACTAGATATTTTTTCACTACAGAGTGAAAAAATATTTAATTATATTATTTGTTGAGTAAAATAAGGAAATGAAACTTTGAGGATAGAGCTGGGATCCAACACCCTTAATGTAAGAGGAAATTAATTTTAGAATCCCAGCAAAATTCTCAAACCTTTTCAAAAACGTAGAAATACAAAATATTTTTCAAACTGGACGAATTTACAAGCCTGATCGTGTAATTTTTGCCGAGCCTTCCACAATTCTCTCTCCCCAATTTTTTTCGTCTCACATTTTGAGAAAAAAAAATGAATGAAAAAGAAATGAATAAGAGATTTGACGCGAGTTTACATACCTATTATCGAAAATAAATTAATAAATTTACAAATTCTAGATATTCTCGTCAACTTGATTCTTTTTTTCGTTTGACCAAATTGCATTGGTTGCGTACGCTTGTCTCGATAAAAAAATCGCTGGCACTTTTTGCGTGCCGGCAATCCCGTTAGTGGCAACTATACATACAAAATCTATGAAATTCATAACCGAACATACGCAGTGTTTCTCAACTGGCTACAACACAGAAACAATCAATACCTTTCTTAACTAGAAGATGAAAATTTGGCTCGAGTTTCGCTTTTACACCGACGTAAAAATATATTATAATTAGTTTTTTCAGCACATCCCTGTCTAACGGATTTGTCTGAAAAGGCACAATTCTAAAAAAAATATCTGTCATTCGCTGTACAATTAAAACTGATATCGATTCGTAGTAACTGCAGTACTCATAAATACAACGCTTCTAAAAATTACTAACTTCCCTTTTCATTTTCTTTCTTTATCTTTTTCGCACGACAATAATTATATTTATACACGTGCCGGAAAATTTCAAATAAAGCTTTTCTTACCGTCGCTCCTTTTTTTCGATTTTTTACTTAAGGGTGTTTAATCTAAATTTTATTTTAAAAAATTCCATTTCCTCATTTTACTCAACAAATAGTATAAATAAATATTTTTTCGCTCTGCAGCACTATTTACTTTTTAATTAAAAATATGTGTACAGAGCGAAAAAAAATCTAGTTATAATATTTGTTGAGTAAAATGAAGAAATGGAATTTTTTAATATAAAATTTAGATTAAACACCCTTAAGTGATGGTTATCCATTTCCACTTTACTTTTTTTTTTCGTCAAGAAAATACTCGTCGTCCGCGCGAGGATCGGGATCGAACGAAATAAGTGCGTAGTCTCGTAAAAATACATATCAGTTTAAAATCTCCACGTGGCAATGCGCGAGTTGCCCGGCTTGGAATGTTTTAATGTAAACAACAACGTGACGAGGATACCGACTTCCAATCTCATGGCCAAAAAAAAATTATTTAAAATTCTCAAAATTATCTTGCGGGAACTGACAGGAAGAGGTGAAATTGTGGATTTGAAAAGCAGACAAATTTGAAGGAAGTAATTTCAAATTGCAGTTCTTTCGAATTTGGATGCTTTCAATGTTTGGTGTTTCAGGAATTGAGGATTTCAAATTTTGCTCCTTCAATTTCAATTTTACATTATTGCCTCGTTTCAAATTCAATCACTAAGTGTATTGTATCCAAGTTTCCACTTAAAAATACAATTTCCTCATTTTACTCAAAAAATATTATAATTTTATATATTTTCGCCTTATAGCGCTTTTTAATTTTTAAATCGAAATATGTGTACAGAGCGAAAAAATATTGACTTGTAATATTTATTGAGTAAACTGAGGAAATCGAATCTCAAGGTTGAAAATTGGTTCCAACGCCCTTAAGTAAAATGAAGAAGGTGAAATTTGAAATGTCCTCTATTCTAGAGAAAAATCATCAAATTCAGAAACACAACTGTTATCTTAAAATAAAACCTTTATTCTTAAACTCTGAAAAAGTACACTAATAAAATTATATCATTTTTGTTTTTTTTTTGTCATTCTCTCTTGCGTTCATTCCTTGATTTTTGGCGATAAGATTGGTTTTGTCAGCACGAGTCCGGTAGATATACTGGTTCGCGATAGATCGTACGGAATTCGAATTGAATCGTTTTTCTAGCAATGGAAGTGCTTCTGTCTATTATAAACTCCTTATCATTATTTGTATAATCCTTGGGAAGAAATTTTTTTCTTTGTATTATTTCTGAGCAGCGTTTCTTGTTTTCTAGTTTACAAGTTTCTTTAAAATATTTATTCACACTCTCAAGCGTTCAGCTTCGACCTCACTTAGTTCTCCTTAGTAAAAGTAATACCTAAAGTTACTCTTGGAAGCCTATTAGCTTGACGCTAAGCTGCCCGTTGCCAATTCTCATCCACATTTTATCTTCTTTTCATTCTACGAATCTACAATGCGCTGGCGTTTTACAGCGGAGCTGTGCTTACCGTCGAATCAAATCGACAAGGCGAATTCACTCTCTCATTTTTTCAAAACTTTCTCGCTCTCTCTCTCTCCCTCGCTCTCTCTCTTTCTATTTCTATCGCTCGATTTCTTTAATTTCTCACTCTCGCTCCTTAAATTCGTTCATTCGCGTGCGATCCGCGTCTCGACATTCGTTCCCTACTCGTTGCAAAATATTAACTACTTTTACCTATTTATCTTGGTGGATAAAACGTATAAAAGATGGCTGGCAAGTCAATTTATCGTGAGGAAGAATTTTTTCTGACTTTACGTGTAGCTTCGTCTATTCTTCGTTTTTTCCCAGCTTCAGCGGGCGTACCTCTTCTAACTTATGTAACCCTCGGCGTAGTCAAACCTAAAAGGAAAGTAGTTTAGAAAATCGGCCGATTTCGAAGGTTTGGTAATAAATAACTCACTATCTCTCGTTGAACTCAAATGCAGGTCCAAGTCATTTATTTTGCAGTTCCAAACCGATTTACAACCAGTTTAAGGCAGTTAGATCCAATTTCTATCCTCAAAATTCGAATTCCTCGTTTTACTCAAAAAATATTTTTACTAGATATCTTTTCTCTCTGTACAGCTACTCTATTTTTATATAAAATTATGCGTACAGAGTGAAAAAATCTCAAATGTTAATATTCTTGGAGTAAAATGAAAAAACAGAATTTTAGGATAATTTTTAATTCCTCGTTTCAAGCAAAAAGTACAAAACTTAAATATTTTTTCGCTCTATAGACACATTTCTATTTTAAAAAAGATTCCGTCTACAGAGCGAAAAACATCCAGTCACAATAATATTTGTTAAGTAAAATGAGAGAGAATTTTGAAAGTCGTACTTGGTTTTCAAACAAGTTTGAACTAGCTTTGGAATGGATTCCAAACTGATTTGATCTCGGGCATTTTTAACTTGTCTGGACATATTCAAACTTGTTCCAAATCGATTTCCAACCAGATAATCATTTTTCAATTAGAATTATGCGTACAGAGCGAAAAAATCTCTAATATTAATATTCTTCGAATAAACTAAAAAAAAAAAGAATTTTAGTATAATTCTTAATTCCTCGTTTTAAGCAAAAAGTACAAAATACATTAAATCACATTAAATCTTTTGAAACTCCATAAAATCTTTTAAAATCTCATAAGATTCTACGGAATATTTTAAGGACATAGAAATCTCTTAAAAACCTTTAAAATTCCACGACAAACTTTAAAATCACTCAAAATCAATTAAAATTGTAAAAATCTCTAAAATTAAAAGAAAACTCTAGAAAGCCTTAAAAATTTTACGACAACCTTCAAAATCTCTTAAAATTCCTTGAAATCCTTTAGAAATGAGGAGAGAATTTTGAAGTTAGGATTTGGTTTATCAAACAAGTTTGAACTCATTCCGGACTGGTTTTCTAGCTGATTTGAGCTCGGACTGTTTTTTTTGACTGGTCCGAACACGTTTAAACTAGTTCCAAACCGGTTTCTGACTATTTTAAAGCCAGTTACCATTATTTTTTCTTCCTACTTGGACGTACACTTTCCTCCAAAAGAGAACCTACTCAAAAATCATATGAAAAGCAGGGGGCGTGTGAAGGGATTAAAACAGTTAAAGGGGTAGTTTGTTTCGCTACTGAGAAAATTATACTTTGTCTAACCTATAAACTGTGGCCTACTTGGGCTGCTGAGCCTGGTACTGTTGATAAGAATCATCAGGAGAGGCTGCATTGCTCGTCTGCTCGGAATCACCTAACGGCATGGTGTGGATGATGCTTGGCGCCGGGTAGGTCGTATATGGATACGGGTGTGGACTTGCTGCTATATACTGCAAAAAAATCAATTACGTTACAATTACGAGAATTATAACTGACCTATAAAGAGCGTTGGAACAAAATTCTAATCTCAAAATTCAATTCCCCATTTTACTCAATAATTATTAAAATTAAATATTTTTTCGCTCTGTAGCGCTATTCAGGTTTTAAATAGAATTATGCGTACAGAGAGAAAATTTTTTTAATGTTAATACTTTTTGAATAAAATGAAGAAATTGAATTTCAGGTGAATTTTTAATTCCTCGTTTTTGTCAAAAAGTATTAAAAGTAAACATTTTTTCGCTCTGTATGCATGTTTCTATTTAAAAAGTAAATAGCGCTACAGAGCGAAAAAATATTTAATTCTAATAATTGTTGAGTGAAATGGGGAATTGGAGAAATTGAATTCGGGAAGTTTACTTACGGAACCAGTGCCGAGATGTAAGGTGGACATTTGGGTCGCAAGTTGAGGAATCATACTGTATTGTGGATTGCTGGGATCAGCCGATGGCATCATCTGTAAGAAAAAAAAAATTTTGTTAAACTTCAGATCTGGGAAGATAGCAAAGTTTTAGTATATTTAATTTAAGATTGTTGAATCCAAATTCGAACTCTTCATTTTATTTAACAAATATCGTAAATAAATCTTTTTTGCTATGTAGTGATATTCATTTTTCAAATATAAGTATGTGTACAGAGCGAAAAAATGTTTAACTTTAATACTTTCTGCTTAATACGAAGAATTGGAGATCTATCTTTAAAATGTAATCGCTTTTTTTAAAAAGAAAAATGATTTAAGGGCCCGTAATAATTTACCATAAGAGCAAATTAGTTATACCAATTATAAGTTCATAATAATAAATATTATTAGCTAATAAGAGTCAATAAACCTTCGTCTATATGAGACGAAGGTTTATTGACTCTTATTAGGTAAAAATATTTATTATTAGAAACGTATAATTGGTATAACTAATTTGCTCTTATGGTAACGTATTACATGCCCTTAATTTAGAAATTTTTCGCTCTGTACGCATAATTATATTTAAAAAATGAGAATTTCTGCAGAGTTGTAATATTTGTTAAGTAAAGCGAAAAGTTCAAACTTTGAGGGTACAACTTGGACCCAACACCCTTAATTGCTTATAAATCATTTCATATTATTAGTTCTAAATCTATGAAGTAAAACCAAAGCATGCAATTAAATTAAAATACCACAACTTGAAAACATGCAAACCAATTACAAATACACTTTTTTTAAAACCTTAAAATTATAATTTCAACCTCAAACCTTATAAATTTTGAAAACTGTTTCAAAAAACATGCGGATGCGCAAGCGCAACAGAAAAAGCAAATAAAAAACTGTATTATATTTTGAAATAATGAAAACTTCAACCTTGAAAATATATATTAAAATAAATAAAACAAAATATCGTAAAATCTGGTGACGAAAATTTTTTTTGAAAAGAAGACTTCAAAATGGAATCGAAAGAGTTCACATTATAACATTCTTCTTTAATTAAAAAAAAGTATTTATGTATAATATACATAATTTATTTTTAAGGGTGTTGGGTCCAAGTTCTAACTATAAAATTCTGTCTCCTCATTTTACTCAACAAATATTATAACTAGATATTTTTTCGCTCTGTACGCATATTTGTATTTAAAAAGTGATTAGTGCTACAGAGCGAAAAAACATCTAATTATAATACTTTTTGAGTGAAATGAGGAAATCGTGTCTTAAGGTTGGAAATTGGTATCAACCCCCTAATGAAAAATGCAGGAAGCGAACACAAAAACTTTAGATAAAAACTCACGTCGACCTGTTGCATGTGGGGAGGTCCTGTCTGCACGAGGTAGGGAGTAACCCAGGGTGCTCCTGGCACGTTATAACCGGGTACTGCTTGGCCATAATGACGACTGTATTGCGCCAAAGCTGCTGCAGGTAACATGTGCGTTGGTGCAACTCCATTTTGGCCGACTCCACTCGCATCGTAGTTCAGAGCCATGTTCTGAAATCATTCAAATAATGCCATAATTACAATTTAAAATTAACAATTTAACATTTATAATTCACTTTCTAAAAAATAGAGAGCCCAACTGTTCAAAATACTTTTTTAATAACAAAAAAAAATCTAGCTTGTTCAGGGTTCGAAGCAAAAACTTCCGCTGATCTCTTTATGAAAACTGGAGATCTCTGGTTCAAATCCCGGCAGAGGTATTTTTTTTTTAATAGTATAATTAGATATTTTTTCGTTCTGTACGCTTAATTCTATTTAAAAAGTGAAACGCGCTACAGAGCGAAAAAATATTTAATACCACTATTTGTTAAGTGAAATAAAGAAATCGAATTTTAGACCCAGCGGCCTTAAGGGTGTTGGACCCAAGTGTTAAGCACAAAATTCCATTCTCCATTTTACTCAACGAAAATTATCGACAGATATTTTTTCGCTCTGTAGCGCTAATCTTTTTTTAAACGTAAGACTGTACAGAGCGAAAAAATATTTAGTCTCGATACTTTTTGCATAAAATGAAGAATTCAATCTAACTTCGAAATTAATATTTTCATTTTACTTAAAAAATATTTGAATTAAATATTTTCTCGCTCTGTGAGCATAATTATAGTTAAAAATTGATTAATTTCACAGAGGAAAAAAATTCCAAATTTAATATTTGTTGAGTAAAATGAAGAAGTTGAATTTTTAGATTAGAACTTGGTTTCAACATCCTTAAATGGACGAATTTCTAAAACTAGGTAAGTAAGTAAAGATCGAAATAGAAATCGAAATTTACCGAAGTACTCACATCTCCCGCTTCCCTCCATATCGTGCTTTTGTATAACGATTTTTTCTTGTTGCCACCGTCGGCAAATTTAACTAACAAAGGATCCTTGCCTCCTTGAAGGGCCTTTCCATTGAACATTTGTATGATTTGTTCGCACTTTTCTTTCGATTCCATTCTGAAAATAAAGACAGAAAATAATTAGTAAAATTAGTTGAGACAAAAAATCTTTAGTTTAGATAATTGAAATATCAAATCTAAATGATTTTAATATCGATTCCTGTAAAATTTGAAATTTCCCGCGAAATTTAAATCCCTAGTAATTCAGATCCAAACAATTCGTTATTAAATTAAAAGAAAAGAGTAATTTATTATTTTTAATCGACTTACCTTGCAAATCCAACGCCTTTACTCTGTCCTAACGTATCACGTAAAATTCGGGTAGAAATGACTTGGCCATATTGAGCAAGAAGTCCTTCTACGTCGTTCTCTTTGAAATTGAGTGGCAGGTTGGCAATGTACAAATTGGTGGGGTCTTGCTCCTGTTGCTGAAGAATCAATGAAAAATCTATGCAATTGATTGAAATCCATAAACACATTCTTTTCTTAATTAATGCAAAGAAAACGCACTTCTTTTTCTTTAAATTCCCGTCAATTCTCAAATAAATAGTAAGAAAAAATATTCAAATAGATATAAACATAAATCAAACAATTTTCATTAAGTCTGTTGGATCCAAGTTCTAATCTCAAAATTCGATTTTCTCATTTTACACAATAAATAATATAATACGATATTTTTTCGTTATGTACCACTATTTACTTTTTAAATAAAAATATGCGTACAGAGCGAAAAAATATCGAATTATAATATTTGTCGAGTAAAATGAGGAAATAGAATTTTGAGGTCAGATTTTGGATCCAACAGCCTTAAAATTCTAATAATCTGCAATTTTCCTCTCTCTGGGATTTTTATAGGAATTAAAAAAAAATTCGTGCCTTGTCTTTGCGATTTTTAATACGAGTAATAAAAATCATAACAGTAATTGTTGATTGCTCTGATGCTTCGACTCAACTCAAAACAAAGAAAAGGAATAAAAAAGCATTGAAAAAAATTAATTATGCGTAAAAATGATTGTCCTAACGTTCTCAATATAATTAATACAGTTTTTTTTATAGAGGACTTTAAAGGTAAATAATCTACAACAATAAAACTACAAAAAGACCATTAAGCTATTGTAGAATTTAATTTGACTAATCGCAAGAAATATGCAAAAGGGCAGATAATAGAAAACGTCTGAATATAATATATAATATGTATGGGGTTTTGACGCCGAAGGTCAGAGTTTTTCGGCGTCTTAAGTTTTTCATGCTTCATTGCATTACCACATTCTGGTGGCTCTCCAAATCTGCTCTTTGGATTGGGGTTGCAATCAAGTTTAAAAAAAAAAGAAACAAAAAGAAATCCACGGATAATTCTCATTTTCAAGCAAAAAAAATTTTTTATTTAATAAATTCTTGCATCTTCTTCTCATTCTGAGAAAGTGCAATTTATTCTGCATCTCATGCTGAGCATGCTCACAAAAATATTTACGTACGCATTTCACCCACAAAAATTAGAAATAAACTTTAAGGCCATGTGTAAGTTACCCTTAAGGGTGTTGGATCTCAAAATTCGATTTTTTCATTTTACTTAATAAATATTATAATTCGATATTTTTTCGCTCTGTATGCATATTTCAATTTAAAAAGTAAAAAGCGTTACAGAGGAATGGAATTTTCAGACTAAAACTTGAACCCAACGTCCTTAAATAATATATTTTTTAATAAGAAATTTTGTGGGTGAAGTGTAAATTATTTAGAGCGAGATAATAGAAAGTCGAGTTGCAATCAGTACGTAATCAAAAATGATTTTGACTTTAATTTGGAGATTTTTGAAAATAAAATTCTTCTCATTTGGAAAAGTTGGATTCAGAATCCTGAAATTTAAATTCATGGGACGTTCGAAAATTTTAGCGCGAAATTCAAAACTGGAATATTAAATTGACTTCTTTTCGTGAATAAATCAGTGTTAATAAATTCTTTTAAATCCCAACTGACAAAAGATAATTTTCCTCAAAACCTCTCCAATCCAAATTTTCCAAAACCTCTCATTTAACTTTCTCTTTCTTCTTGAAAAAAAGCTCCAAATATAATTTCCACTGAAAGCAGATTACGAACGACCGAATCGATTTTGACATTCCAGTGAGAAATAATAAGCAGAGATCAAAGCACATATATAATAAATGAATTAATATATATATATTTTTTTTATAAATAAATATTTATTTACAGTAAGACTGTGAGAAAATGAGCGATATGAATTCGAATTGGAACTCGACGATAATGCACAATGCAGTTAATTGTGTACGTGAAGTATTCAGATTATTATAAATAAATTGACCACTCTCGTTCTTAAATTGTGATTCCCATTCTGAATAAAAATAAAAATAAAAATTTTAACTTAAGACCATGTATTAGTTATCCGATCCCTACCTTACTGGCACTTTTTTCTCTGCAAGATAACTTTTGTTATAATTAATTATAAAAAAAACCAAAAATATCCAAAATGCCGGTAAGGTAGGGATCAGATAACCGACCTAAAAATTCGATTTCCTCATTATACTTAATGAATATTATATTTAGACAGTTTTTCACTCTATACGCATATTTCGATTTAAAAATTAAAAACTGCTACAGAGCGAAAAAATATCAAATTATAATATTTTTTGAGTAAAACGAGGAAATCGAATCTTAAGGTTGTAAATTGGTTACAACTCCTTAAATAAAATAACTGAACTAGAACAAAAAAATAATCAAAAAAAATATGTTTTGTGTGCCTCCAAGCATATTTTGAGATCCACCATTTCTCTCAAGACTCAAATCTACGATTACTTGAATATACTTATACTTTACGACAATTTACTTCAATCTTGCGAATGCATAAAAAAAAGAATAAATAATGAAAATATCGTGGTGTAAGCCAAGCTCATGGCATTTTATACATAATATACATAATATATATGTAATATAATAATATAGTATGTTATAGTATAATATACAGTATTTTCGATGAGATTTTTTCTTTTTTTATTTATTCAATATCGTCAGCATCCTCCGAGATTTAATTAAAGATAAAGAATAAAAGATTCTGAACTGGAATTATTATTTTTTGATCACTGAGAATTTGATTTTTTTAAATTTTGAGTGGATTAAATCACGGGGAATGCTATCGATACAATTTTTTTCGATAAAAGGGTTAAATTTGTAAGCCAAGTGTAAATCAGAGCCAACCAACACCCCCAAGGGTAAGACAGCACCTGATTTAAAAAAAAAAATGACCATTGAGCAGAAAGTTAATAACTGGACACGTCGTTTAGTTAATTAATATTAATGATTCGCTGCATATCACATGCGATTGACATCGTCACATCCGCAAGTGGCACCCCGTGCGATTTTTTATTTTTGCCACACTAAGTTAGATGAACCATTCCAAGTTAGTTTTGGGCTTTGTATGATCAATTTTTTCCTCAATTTTATTTCCCTATTTTCTTTTTTTCAATTGTGAAGAGTGAAAATAGGTTTTCGTCAATCAGGGGGAAAGAATTTTTATCAGTTATAGAGTTCGGGTCCATTTAAGTTGAAAATCTTGAAATTAAGGTTGTTGGAACCATTTCGTCCCTCAAAATTCGATTTCTTCAGTTTACTTAACAAATTTTATTAATAGATTTTTTTCCCTCTTCAGTGGTACTTATTTTTCAAATATAAGTATACATACAGAGCGAAAAAATATTTATTTCTAATATTCATTGAGAAAAATGAAAAAAATAAATTTGAGCTTTGGACTTAAGCCCAACAACCTTAATGTAAATATCTTGGGTGACTGAAAAATGAATTTTGAAAATGAGAATTTTTCCCTGACTTATTTTGCAAATTTTTGTTATTTATGTCCTTAACTTGCGGCCACCCAGATATTAAAATTTTGAAAAAAGCTTGGAATATAATTTAGAAATTTAGATACTAAAAATGTGGATTGTATAAGTTCTGAAAATTGTTTTTATGTCTTTTGATTTTGAGTAAGGAACCTTAATTATCACCTAATTTTGAACGTTTTTTTAAGGGTGTTGGACCCAAATCTTAAAATTCGATTACCTTATTTTATTAAAAAAATAATATAATTAAATAGTTTTTCGCTCTGTATGCATATTTTTATTTAAAAAACAAATATTTAATTACATTATTTGTTGAGTAAAACGAGGAAATTGAATTTTTGAAGTCAGAACATGGATCCAACGCCCTTAAAAGTATTTTTAATTATTTTAAGATGACGTTTAAACAATTTTTAAAAAGCTAAGATATCTGAGAATGTTATATGTCCTTCTCGAATGTAATGGATGATATTTGGAGGCCTATTAGTGCTGAAATGAATGCAATTTTCAGACATGATTTGAGACGTGTTGACATAGCAGTATCAGCGATTCGTGGCCGAGATATAGCAGCAAGCATTGACAGGTTGGTAGGTATAGTATGTAAAGACAGAATAGAGAGACAGAGCTGATGAATCTCCAAGAATTTTACGGACAGGTTCCTCGTTTTTAATCCAAGGTTAACCGTTAAAGCCACATACAGAAAACACATCAAAATTAAGTATAGAGTCACTAGTTGAAAATAATTAAAAAGAATAATCAAATAAAAAAAACATCAATTAAAATTAAAATAAATCAAGGAAGACTAAAAACTGAAAACGGCAATGTTAATCTTTAGAATCGGCTCAAGTCACATTTTAAAAAAGGAACTGCAAAATTCCAGGGAGAGGGATTTCCAGCCAACGACAATTTCCCCTAAATCTTTATTCTATCATTTAATATTTAAATGTTGAACACAATAATTAAAATTGAAAGTCCAAAATATTGATTGAAAGTTAAAAAAAATTTTTGATCCAATTCCACATTTTGCTCAACAGATAATAGAGATAGATATTTTTTCGCTCTGTAGCCACATTTCTATTTGCAAAAAGAATACCTCTACAGAGCGAAAAGATGTTTATTTCTATTGTCAGGTGAGTAAAATGAGGAAATGGAAATTTGAGATGAGAACTTGGAAAAAATTTTGAATTCTGAAGTGTGAAACTTTATCGATTGGCTTGGAACTGGATGATAATGATAATTGATTAGGAAGGCTTAGAGGAGGGGAAGGAGGTGGTGGGGAGGTAAAAAAAAAGAGATAAAAAGAAAGTTAGAAAGGAAGGGTAGAGGGGAGGGGAAGAAAATGAGAAGAACGAGAAAAGAACGAGATAGTGAGAAAGAGAGAGGTTTACTGTTACTCTGGTATTACTGTACTTGCATGCACAACCAACGTACACTGGCCAGTCTACGGAGCAACCAGATACCCACTTTCGCCATCTGCGCTTGGATGCCCTTGGACACCAGTGCTTTCACAGCACCCTCTGCCGCCGACGGTGTCTCAAAGTCTACAAAGCCATAACCTGCGAAAGATAACAAAAAAATCAATTTTCTTCACCTCAAAGTCTGTCCTTAATATCTATATCTATTAAGGGTGTTCTGTGTCCAAGTTCCAAATTAAAAATTCGATTTCCTCATTTTACCCAAGAAATATCGTAATTCAATATTTTTCTGCTCTGTAGCGCTATTCACTTTTTTAATAGAAATATGCGTACAGAGCGAAAAAATATCGAATTATAATATTTGTCGAGTTGAAGAGATAGAATTTTTGAAATCTGAACTTGACTAGATAAGAAGCCTCTATCTTGGAAAACGTAAATTGAAAGCAGAGACAATTTTATGGTGGTGAATTCAGATTTGAAATATCTTTTGATTTTTAGCTACGTATTAAGGATGTTAGAGCCAAGTTCTAATCTAAAAATTCGATTTCTTCATTTTACTCAGCAAATAGTAAATTTCGAATTTTTTCCCTCTGTAGAATTAATCAATTTTTAACTAAAATTATGCGCACAGAGCGAGAGAATATCTAATTCAAATATTTTTTAAGTAAAATGAAAATATTCCATTTTGAAGTCAGATTTTGAATTCTTCGTTTTAGGCAGTCTTATATTTGAAAAAAAAAATCAGCGCTACAGAACGAAAAAATATTTATCTATAATTTTCGTTGAGTAAAATGGAGAATGGAATTTTGAGCTTAACACTTGGGTCCAACGCCCTTAAACAGGTATTTTAATAAACTAATTATTTTAATAATAAAAATCGAAGAGTCTACAATTATAGGTACTAAAAAAAGTCAATCTTATTTAAGTACCTTTACATTTATTGGTATTTTTATCCAGAATCGCCTTTGTAGAGGTTATAGTTCCATATCTGAAAGGAAAAACGTGAAAGGTGCATTAGCAGAAAAAATAAATAAATAAAAATAATTATTTACGAGGACGACGGTTCGTTGTTTATTAATGTTTTAAAAAGATCGTTGATCAGAGTAATAAAAATCTTGCGATTTGAATTTCGCGCCAAAATATCGAAGATTACGTCATTTCTAAAAAGAGCTCACGTGATCGCAATCTTGACGTCATCGTGGCGCGAAATTTAAATGGAAAAAGCCTTTCTTGTTGTAAAACACATATCAGTAATTTTTTTTTTAGTAAATATGTAATATGTTAGTAAGAACATAACTTAAGACTATTTAAATATGAAAATTTGTAAAATCACTGTTTTTTGGAAAAAAAAATTGAAAATTAGTAATGGGATGAAATAGGATGGTAGAAAAAATTTACTTACTGAGAACACATATTTACGAGGTCCTTATCTGTTGTGTTTTGGTTGAGGCCACGAATGTACAAATTTGTTTTCGACAGCTGCTCTACTTGCTGCCCCTGCATTGCATTATTGCTAAGGTTGGTACTCATCGTACCACTTTGACTACCTGTAGCGCTACTGGAACTGCTATTTGTGTTTGCTGGAGAAGAGGCTGTAGGAACTCTTTGTCCCCCATACTGCAAACAAATTAATTAATTGTAAAAAAAGTGTTTCAAATTTTAATTTCTTAAGAAAAATTAAATTGTATGACTGCAGAATATTCTACAAGACCAAATCCATTTTAAATCAGGCCAATTCTACACTTGAAGTTGCAGAATCTTTCGGGGACGAAATATTGTTGCTTTTTATAGGAAATTAGGCGACACGTATTTTTGTGATTTGTGAAAAAAAGATTTTTACGGAGTTAAATAATATTAAAAATTGATTTTCTAAAAAAATCCAGTAATATTTTTTGCCAATTTTTTGTTGAATTTGTACTATCTTCAGGAAAATACCTTGTGAGTTTTATGCGGGCTAAATAACTTTTGCGACCAAGATAATTTTTTTAAAAAATAAAATCGAATTCTCGCATTTTTCTTGCAAATAAGAATAGTTACGAAAAAATGTTAAGAAAATATTTACGAAAAATATACGTTCGTATAAGGAAAACTTCGTGAGTTTTACGTGGGCTGAACAATTTTTACCGTCAAAAGATTATTTTTCACAAAATCGAATTTTCAAATTTTTGCTAAAACAATTTAAAATTAAACAATTTAAAATAAAAACAACTAAATAGTTTTTAAAAAAACTTTTTGAAATGATTGAATGACTGTTTTGAAAAAGATTCGTTCACTTTCTTGGCAATTTTGTCACTAATTTATTAAGAATTATCTTGAAAGTATTTAAGTGGTAATTCTGCGAATGAAGTATTGGTGTGGAATTAAGTATGTGAAACTGGAAGTATTGGAATTAATAAAGTATTGGTGTAGTACTAAAAGTATTTTTGATGAAATATTGGCGCGGTACTCAGGGTATTATTTTGGTACGGAAACTATTGCTGTGTTTCTGAGTATATGGTATTCGTGTGGTGATAAAACTATTGTTAATAAAGTATTGGTTTAGTACTAGTACAATGCTGAGGGTATTGATGTGGAACTGAGAGTATTGGTTCTAAAAGTATCGGTGTTGATAAGGTATAGGTTTCATGCTGGAAGTATTTGAGTTGATAAAATATTGGTGTGATGCTAAAATTATTGAAGTTATCCAGTAGGTATTGGTGTGTCACTGAGAGTATTGGCGTTAATAAAGTATTGGTGTGAGGCTAAAAGTGCTGTTTTTATAGCTTTCCCATGGTACTCGATGAATTAGTTTGGATAAAGGATTGATGTGATGCTTGTGGTATTAGTTTAGAACCGAAAGTATTGATGTTTCTAAAGTATTGGTGTGGTACTAAGAGAAATGGTGTTCATAAAGTATTGGTATAGTAATTGAGAGTACTAATACTGGTAAAGTATTGGCGTGGTATTAATAATACTCGAGTTGATAAAGTATTGATGTTATGATCAGTATCGACGTCTTCCAATTAAATCGTATTCAGTTACTGATAAAAATGTAGGATGAATGATGTAATGCATACTTGATTATTTACCGTTGCATGCTGGGCGTAGGTAGTGGCGCTGTAGGGATTGGGAGCTGGTGGTATTTGCTGGGCGCCAACGGGCATTTGGGCCGCCGCTGCGGCTACGGCGCTTGGATACCGAGGAGTATATGGCGGATAAGCCGCTGCGGCGGCTGCGTGAGATGACGGCGCTCCCCAAGCGGCCGCATTACTCGCACGAAATTGCACTGGATTTCCACCTCTTGGCCCCCCTCCGGCGCCACCTTTCAGTCCATGCCCAACGCCACCACCGCCAGCATTTGGCCCAACTCCCACGCTGCCGGCTACACCTGCGCCAGCGCCGCCACCACCTGCGCCACCGCTTCCTGCATTTCCATTATTTGCACCGGCGTACGTCGGTCGTGGCCCGTTCGAACCCTAAAAAAAAAAAAAAACAAAAAAAATACATTAATTACATTTCTTCCACCTCGAATCGTAAATTCTTAATAAAAATGCACCAAATCATGTCGGGAAGATTATTTTCAAGATAGGGAATCTACTAGGTGGCAGGAAACTCCCCTCTATGTGGTTTAAAATAGAAACCTTCCGAAAAAGCTCAACGGGCACATGTAACTTAAATTAGCTCCACTTCGTGACTTTACGATTCCAGCAAATCTTTTAAAAGCGATGTGAATCGCTGATATTTTAAATACAGATTCCTAAAGGTGGCACAATTGCTCTTATCGTGTTTATAATTGAGTTTGGATATTTGTTTTATGGGGAAATGTATTTTCTGACTGTTGAAGGGGATGGATAAGGGTCAGAATACGCACATGCGTGGTGATTGTCGAACGGGAAGAGGAGGACATCAAGACCAGAGCATTGACCCGCAACGTGGCTCGCGGCCATGTTGCGGCTTTGCGAAAACGAACGTTACCGGTTGCGGCCGAGACGAGCCGAACTCAATCTACTTCGCTGGTCTGCCCTCCAATGCGGTTCTACTACTTGGATCTCGATTCCACTCTCTTCTCATCCCTTTTATCAAATTTGATTTATTTTTCTAATTAAAGATCAGGTCTTAGTATTAATATCAAACAATTTTTTATTGGAGGCGACTTAATGAGTATTTTCTGCGGCTTAACAGAAAATCCCCCTAATGTAAAAATTTAGAAGAGATAAGAGGAATCCTAGTTTATTAAGATGTTATAAATCTCTTTAAATTTTTTTAATTTTAAAATTTGGTGTAAGATATAAGCTTTTAATTTGACTAAGGCTGACTGTTTCCCTCACAATAATCTAGTTTCCATTGCACTCGACCACGTGTTCTCGACCTAGAAGAATAATGCACGTCGGGAGAATGTACGCTACATTGAAACTTGGCGTACGATCAATAAACTGACTCGAAAGAGCCGATTCTCTTTGCACTGGCATGACCTCGTATACTTGACAGTACGTCGCGCACGCACCTCGCCAGGACTGGATCTCACTCTCAAGACGCTCCTTTTCCGAAGGAACATCTTTTCTAACCTCATTCTATCATTTTTTTAAAGACAAGACAAAACAAACAATGAAAATCAGGGGAATCTAATTCAGTTTTTACTTCAACATGTACTAAAAAAGAAAAAAGTGAAAATATTCACACCTGGAAATTTTATTTCATTATATATCTGTATAAAAATGACTTTAAGACTCCATCTTTGGATCTTTTGATGGCACAAAACGAACTAATATCGCTTTTTTGATCCCCAATCCTCCAGAGGATGAAAAAGTACAATTAAGGACAAATAACCTCCACCTGATGATTTTATTTATTGATAAATCTACTACTAAATGAAATTAATCAATCAAACTTGGAATATAGAATCCTTCAGATAGCAAGAATCGATCTAAGATCTTTTTTTTCTATAAAAATATTCCAGAAGGTTAAAAACTCGAAGAAACCCTTAAAATGCCCCACCTCGTGATTTGATTCGTGTCTAGTTAATTTAAAAATAGAGATAAATCCATACAATTTGAAACGGTGATTCCTACCAATGGAACAATATAAATAAGCCTCAGTTTGTACATAAAAAGTAAGTTTTCCCGAAATAATGGAAAATAATGAAAATATAATCGAGTTAAATTGAATCCCACACATTGATTCTATGTACGAAATAGACATGATGCGTAAAACGGGCATCGTGATACCGACCGGATGCCACTTCCTGCTTACCACGTCTATACCGTCGTGACTGTCCATACTACATCCATCTTTTTATCTCTGCCTCATTACAAATTCGTAAATTATTTCCACGTACGTATCTACTATTCGACGCTTGGAACAAACGAATTGTAAACAATAACAAATACTAAGACAAGAGAGGGGAGGGAAATTAACCTCTGAAAATTTCTTTATTTTTTACAAAATAATTTTTTATATATATAAAATTTATAAATATAAATCAAGTTCAAGAATCACCGCTAGAGACGCGCTCGTCGCCCTTTCTCGCAAGTGCTATTTCAAAAATTGAATAAAAGCTCAAATTTAATGAATAATTAATTATAAAAAGATAAATGAAATTTCTGGGTGAATTGCAAATTGAAAAGGAAACTTATCGAAAAATCTGATTTTTATCTCGCGATTAAGAGAGACCCCTCGAACGACTTATCGGCCTTGAACCAGCAGGTAGCTGCGGCCTAAAAGTCTTCAGGATTCTCGCCAAGGTTTCTATATGTTAATTCATCTATACCACAACTTGAATCGAGATGCCCCACATATCACTTTTCTTCCGGATATCCTCGATGCAAATCCAATACTACTTAATCGATCAATGCACTTTGTTAAGTAAAATAAAAAGATCGAATTTTGAAGTTAGCACTTGAAACCGACACCCTTGATAATTAATTTTAATCTCAAAATATTATGCAAGAAATAAATAAATAAAATATATTTTTGAATTAGAAAACTCGTTCTCTTATTTAACTCGATTAAAAAATCCCCAGCTTCACTGACTCTAATTTACAAAGTGAAAAGTAACAATCAAATAATCAGGTTTCTTGGTTCGATTTCGCCATAACATGAGAGTTGAAACGCGATAGCACGTAACTCGATAAAACTCGCAGAAATTTGATTCCGGTATTCCCATATTCCTGATATAGAGGCGCAACTAGGAACCTACGAAAAATATATTTAGAAAAATTCTAAACCCACAATCTGAAATTTTTAATAAATCATGTAAAACCAGGCCTTATAAAAATAAATGATTAAGAAACCTTAGTTTGATAATTTATATACAAATTATATATATATATAAAAAAATCTCAATGGGGGATCGAACCCGGGTTCGTTGCTCTTCAAGGCTGTAGTCTAACCAATTGAGCTATGGATTCATTTAGAGCTCGAATCTTTCAATTTTTTATCGAAAGCAAAACTTGCCTCCACCTCACGACTTTTTCTGGCTCTAAAAACCTCGAAAATAGATATGAGTTCGTAATTTTTGAAATATGTAATCCCTGCGGTGGCACAAAATGATACAACATTTCACTTTTTATTTTGAGTGAAGAAAATATGAAAAAACGACTAATCCAGTTGTTTTTGAGGAAGATGAATATTTTTATCAGTATTTTTAAGTCGTCAATTACTGGTGCGATCGGATGGAAGAGGTCAAGATGCAGCCAGAACCAGTTGTCCACCTCGCTCATCTCAGCGCGTCTTTCAAGTTCTCCCAAGCAACGTGCATACCGAACATTCCGCCCCTTTACCTTGAGTAAAAGCACGCATACGATTATTTAGTAGCAGTTGGATGCTGCCATTTTGAAAGGGAGTTCATAACGAATTATAATAATTGAACAAAAGATTATATAATTTATAAATACAAACTATAAAAAGCCTAGAAATATATTTGACCGTAATTGGAAATATTTATAAAATTAAATAAATATATAATAATTCAGTTATTAATTTCTACTCAAGTCTACAATTGAAACAGGAGGTTTGACTAAAAAAATCTCGATAAAACAACTTTCTCTCGGTACGGGGCAACTAGCTACAGTGCTATATAATTGCCATGAAATAATAACTACTAATTTTTAGCACTCTAGGTACTTTCACCTGTCGTACTTTTACTACGGACATTTGCAACTCTATTAATTAGAATAAACATTTCACCACTTCGGGACTTGCAGAATTTACAAAAGATGAATTTAACTTTAATAAATTATTCACATTATTTATAAAGAAGAGGAACAATAACAAAGTTTTAAATTTGCCGCCTTATTAAACTCGCCGCTAGATGACTCCACTATCGACCTTTCTCGCAAGCGGTGAATTGTTGACTATAAAATTTTTAAAATCCATTAATACTTTATCATCCAAACTTTTTTTTAAGTATCTCAAATTGAAATTTTAAAAATCTAAAGTTGTTCTAAATATTGTCATTGTTGCTAGTAGATTGACCTTACGTAATGAAATTGTTGACAGTCCTTTGTCTTAAAGACAAATGTATTTTCTCTATTCCTAAATAGTAAAAGAATCAGTAATCTGCAAGTCTTTAGCGACCGTTCAGGGTTCGATCCCCGGGACCTGAATTTTTTTAAACCTTTTTTACTTCAGGAATAATATCTCCTAATATGGAGTAACACTTTTGAAGGCTTATTTCATTTTTTAAATAATTTTAAAGCTATTTATTAATTTGACAATTTTTGTGACTGGCATCTAGAGACTTTTTGAAGAACTCTAGAAGCTAGAAAGAGGTTTTAGAGTTGAGAGGAAGTCTCGTGGCTAATTGAGAGTGGGAAAAACATTCTTGAGTGAACTTGTGAGATGTTTTGAGATTTTTCCGAGGATTTTTGCATACCTTTATGCTAAAGAAGAAGAAGTATAAAGTGGCTGGCCGTCTGCCTAGTCGTTCTCGTCTTGGGTCTGACACCCTTTTCCCCAGCCTAGGCAACCAACCAGGCTGTATTATTAGCAGACTTGCCGCGTGCTTTTCTCCCCACACCCCACGAAAATAATAGACCTGCATACTCCACGTCAAAGAACTACCTTTTTTTTTCTTCGCCGAGTTAAATAAATGGACAGTACTCGTCCCTTAGTTTATTCCAAGCTTGTTTTAGTGAAATCTGAGCCCAAAACATTGGACTAAAGTACAAAACTATGAAACTTGAACCACCTCGAAATTTAATTTCGACCTAAAAGGACATTAATCTAATATTATGGACTGAAATTTTATTTTTATATTCCTATCGATGGCAGAAAAGGCACTGATCATTTTGATGGCTTTGGGATTATTTGAAAAGCCATAAAGTGAGAAAAACTGAAAAATAGCTCCACCTCGCGATTATTTTTGGCTCTAAAATTTCATAGGATAGAGATTAAGAGCTGGCTCTTGAAATATGGAATCCCTGCGATGGCAGAAAATGATTCGATGTTTACTTTTTTTTTTGTATTACGGAAAACCATTTTTTTCGTCAAGAGTGGAAAATAAAATTTTATTTTCAATGCACGTCGTTGATCAGGTGAGAAAATATTCTAATCGTCATTCCCAAGCGTTAAACGATATGAATTTATAATCACATTACTGTTCCTCATTTGCATTTCGCTTGAAATCCCAAGTGTTTTCTGCTAGAATTGATAAGTTTACACAACTGTCGACTCATGTTCAAGTTTACAAACTATGAAAAATGAATTTTTTAGTTTTTTAAAAATTAACATGAAAGATTTTTTAGAACTCTCATTTTCTGTCAAAATTTTATTTTACGCTTATCAAAACAAAATACATGTGATGTAAAAAGTGACATGACTGTCACTTTGTGATAAGAAATTCTTTGAAAGTAAGATAAGGTATTCTTGTAAATACATAAATTTAACTTGCTTTAATAATTTATCCCCGATTAGGCAACTGACCTTCATCTTCATGTCTTAAATTTTAAATAAATTTTCCGATTCTCTGGATATAAATAAAACAAAATTACAAAAGTTTCAAGTCTTTTGATTAATCATTAATAACAATAAATAATACTCAAAAAACTTTTTAATTTAACTTCAATATTAAAAGTTACAAAAATAATTAAAAGTTTAAAAAAATGTTTTTTTAGCGCAGTTGGAAGACGTGCGACTGAAGTACATTCAGACCGTGTTCGAATCCCGACAAATTTTTTTTTTTTACTTTTTTAATTCACTTTAAATTTTTCAATATGCTTTCTTTTAATTCCAATGAAATAAAAAATAATATAAGTTAAATTTAAGGCTTTTTTTGCTCTGGTGAAAGCTTTTACCGACACGTGGCAGAGAAAATTGTATCAGATCGCATACACAAAGATCACGACATAGTTACTGACTGAACTTGACTTCACCTAGCTCAGCCTTTAGGTGTGCAATGTGCATTCACATAAGCACGTACACGCGGATATCGCTTGGTCGTGCGTAGGCGTGTTTTGTTGAACGGTTATTCACGTACGAATAGGAATACTGGGCGAATACACAGTGACATAATCCGGAACGAGAAAGAAAGAGAAAGAAGGAAAAAGAAAGGAAATGGAGAGAAAGAGTAAAAGAACGGGTTAATAGAAGCGAATCTGATGTTCAGGTTCAGAATTCTCATGAAAGGGTTCACTCTTCAAGGTCTCCCACCCTTCAAAATCGAAAAATGCCCCACCTCGCGATTTTATCCCTCTTTAAAACTTATGAAAATTGAGATTAAACCCTAGTCTTTGAAATATAGATTCTCCTTAATGGCAAAAAAGCGAACATAATAATTTTTTTATTCCATACTGTTTCAAAAAGTCATAAGAGTAGAAAAACCGAATTTTTGGTCCACCTCGCTACTTTAAATGGCTATAAAAGATCGAGGAATCAAGATTAAGAGATTATTTTTTGTATATGGAATCCTGATGATGGCGCAGAAGGATATTGGATATTTCTGACAATCTAAGATGAATGCCATAACTGGTTATCTGATTGGTGATTACGATTTGGTGCTAACTCGAGTGCCCCATAGAAGGAAAAACTAAAAGGAACGCGGAATTGAGGAATGCGAGCAGACAGCAAATGACGCGTTGCAAGCAAGCAAGCAAAGTTCGTCGAGCTGATTCATTCAGGCTTCAGTATGCCTCAAGGTCAACGAATGCCGTTGCCTCTTCTATCTATCTAACGCCCGTCATTCATTAGCTTTGTTCCTTCCGTTGTCTCTGCCGCTCAATTTAAAATAAGCAAAATGGTATTCAGATAGGAAACTGAGGCCGAGCTCGTAATTAAAAACTGCTCAACGTTTCAATTAGGACTAATTAGGGGTTATTATGTAAGGCTACCTCTTGTGGCTTCAATCTAATTGTAATAAAAAAGACGAGGCTAGAATCTGGGAAAGAATTAAAAAGTCGGGGCCAACATCATTACGAGCACTTCCAAAGATTTCATCAACCAAAATTTGTAATATCACTCCTCTGAAGTTTTTAAAACCTAGTACGATGAAAAATTGATGTAAGTTCTATTTTTGCCATCGAAGAGGATCTGTAGTTTAAAAATCAGACAGTAATTTCACTTTTTGGACGATATAGGGAGATGTAAAATTGCGAGGTGGGGCAAAATGTCTAAATACGTCAGTGCGGCTCTATCTAAGAAGAATAACAAGACCTTCGACTCCTGAGAGTCCTCAGAAAGTGCAAATACATCAATTAATTGAAGTGCACACAGATGGCGACATTCTAGACTCTTTACGATCATAGATGGCGGTGCTTACATTCCGCGTGCTAAAACTTTACACTCCTCGTCCTCCTCGTTTTCCAGATGGTGAAAGAGGGATGTGACGGGGAGGATAGAGATTCTATCGATTGCCGCTGCATTCCTCTCCGGCTTTCTATAACGAATTTTTTTTCGGTCTCCTCAAATCAAACTTGCAATTCACCTGATCGCGAATTTCGATTTTGCAGACCGCAATTAAATTCCCAAAAAACTGAAAAAAATTATATGTAGAAGGATGTTATAAATTTCTTGAACAGCATGTAAACAGATATAAGTAGATCTTGAGCCTTGTTAGTCTACCGTTCCAAGGCTTTATTATTTAAACAAGCAACAATTTTTTTTCTATATTTTCGGCCAATAAAGGAGAGGATTAAGAATCAAATACTGCCGCGGCCTTGATTAAAATTAGTTTTTTTTCTGGAGCCTAGCAAGCAGATAAGAAAAATCTTTTTGCTACATCCGCATTATTTAATCTTTTAAACTAATTTTCAAATAAATTGAAAGAAAATTTAAGTGAAGCCCTCGAAATAAAGAATATCAATTCTTTCAGGGTTTCAAATACAAAAGACTTCAAATTTTGATTATTGTTGAGATCAGAGTTATTTATAGTGGTAGTGTTCAGAGGTGGATCAAGACAAGGGCTTTGGGGGGGCCACGAAATAATTACCCTTCCCCCTCCACTCTAAAGGGAGGTTAAAAAATAATAAGTAACAAATTATTTTATTTTATTATAAATTATTTAAATACTTTATTTATTAATTATATAAACATTATTCACAAATGTTTAAATAGGAATCAAGTTTTTTATTTACAAATCTGGACTTTTTTTGAGGGGGGAGCAAGTAGCCATGGCCCCCCTCCTGGATCCGCCCATGGTAGTGTTTTTAATTTAGGACAAAGTAAATTTTTTTTTAGTTAATTTTGTGATGTAGGATCTCTCCCACGAATTGTGAATTGGAGATGATTAAGTCTGTCTTCGTAAAGGTACGCGGCATGCGGCAACCGCAAATAATCGATATTCTTGAAACGCTTTACTATCCAGGACGTGTATGCCAGTCGACCGAACCTAACTCAACTTTACTCTCATCGTTCTCGCCCTTCAAGAGTCAGTGCGCAGCCACCTTGCGAATTCCCGTTGATGAGCAAAGTTTCAAGTGTTTCATATTTAGGGGAACTCGATGAGTGAAATAAAAAAAGCTCAACTCTCCTGTATACACTTTTTTCTCAAGCTGGATGTAAGTGGAGAAGGGGCTTCAAAACCCCTGCCCACGCGAATTATCCTCCAATTCTGACTAATACGAAAAATATTTATCTGCATCCCAGAAAAAAAAACTTTTAAATTAAATTTCAATATTAAAACATTTTATTTTATCCAAAAAATAAAAAACTTCCATCAATTAAAATTCTCTTGTCATATACATTAAATATTCCTTACCAGGATCTTGTTTTGGACACATGGTTGGATCCAGATTTGTAAATACAAAAATTTGATTCATATTTAAACATTTGTTAATAATGTTTATATAATTAATAAATAAAGTATTTAAATAATTCATAATAAAATATTTTTTCAATTATTATTAACCTCCTCCCTTGAGAGTGGAGGGGAAAGGGTAATTATTTCGTGCCCCCCCAAAGCCCTTGTTTGGACCGCCCCTGTTTGGACAGCAGAAATGTAAATAATTTTCTATCACAAAGGATATCATTTTAAACACAACTACTTTAATAGTTTCATTTTCAATCATAAATTTAAATTATTCATAAATTTCCCTTTTTTTAATCCACAAGATTTTCAAAAATATCAACACAGTCGACGTCTGAGGTGTCCTATTTAATGCAATATTAATATTCCATCTATAATGGATAGATAAAACTAATCCAGAAATAATGAGAATTATTATAAAAAAATTCCTAACAAAGAACCAAAATATCACATAATATTAATATTGATAAGTAGGAGAAAATCTGTTTCGACTTTCGAGCCACCCTGAATGAGGAAAATAAAGTCACCAGGAACTCGAAGTGACAGTGCAAAAAGAAAATCGTCCACGAGGTCCGCAGCCGCTAGTTGCGCCACTGGATGTACGAGAGGAGTGGGAAAAACAAATTGACAGGGGGGGGAACCGGCAGACTCATGGGGAGGAAGAGTAGATTGGGTGGGGCAGCAGACGCCCCGCGGCAAACTGTCAAACTACGCCGGTTCCGCGATGCCCGTGGCCATCGGTCGTGTCTCGCCGCCCCCATATCACCAGCATGGCCTTCCGATGGAATCTAAGCCTAGTCGCACAATTCCCACTCCTCTCGCAATCAGCCGGCGTTTACTCATGCCGCATGGCCGTCGATCATTTCCTCCAAAACCAAAAGTTTTCCAATCAAAAATAAAAAAAAAAAAAACTCCCGACGTGGATCAAATCCCTGGTGGCCATGGGACAGACTCCCGCCCTTTTAAAAAACAAAAGACGATTGAACCCGCTGAACAACAATTGAAACCAATTAAAGTCTCACTACGTCACTCAAGCATCTAGTCGCTTTTGTTTTCGTGGTTTTCAGTAATTTATAACACATTTACATCAGAGGACTCCAGTTGAGCCTTTTTTGGACCCGGTGTGCTCAAAGAGTTGGGAGGATTGGCGAAATATTGCCCAATCAACAACAGGTATTGAGGGGGGGAGGGGCGAGTTACTGGAAAGGAATAATAAGGAAATATCAGATGAGACTGTTATTTATCAAAAATTAGCAAGGATCGAGATCTACAATAATTGAAAAGAGATTAATGGAAAAAAAAAAAGAAAACTCACCATCATCTTGTAGTTGAGCTTCCTCGGCTGGGCAACGTTCTCCATTCTCACGGACATGCTTAGCTCACGTCTTTCTCACTTGGGTTATTAAAATCCCCCTTTTTGCCGGCACTGCGCCTCCTGGTGGCTTCTTTTCCGTCCTCGCCGGGACGACCGCGATCCGCCGCCCGCACCGATTTTTTTCGCACTTTTGGGCGGGGGGGAGATGAAGAACACGGGGGAGAGATGGTCGTGTGGATGATGATCAAAAATCACGGGAGCAAAACACTGGATATACTCCCCACAGCACCTTCACCAAAACTGCAACTTTACTTGCACTCGGATTTCACGGCGAGCGATAAACGGGGTGTGGAGGAACGGCCTCACTCGACTCTCAGCGGGTGGAGAGGGGAGGGGATATTTCTCGTGTTGAGGGAGGGGGGAGAGGCGCACGATAAGCGAGGCGGGCGATTTTCACGCCGACGAGGAGGCCCGATGTCGTCGCGACGAACTCGCCGATGATTAATCGGACCTGGGGGGTAGTGAGGGGGAGTAGGTTCGGTTGTCGAGTCAACTGGTAGTGGGGGGAGGAGGAGCGCTTTTGATAAGAACTCACACGTTACCTGCGTGTGAGTACGAGGAGAGGAAAAATGGAGCGAGAGGAGAAAAGAGAGGGAGAGAGAGAAAGAGTGAGAAGTTGCCAAGGAGGAGGAGACGGTCGTGCCGAGACGGATGTCGAGTGTCAAGAGGGTGTGTCGGGCTCACGGACTGCACTATTTGCACTAACGTTGCACTCGGACTTTCCCGAAGTTGGCACTCGACACTAGAAGACAAAATGCTGGAAATCCCATTAGGGGAATTTTTTTAAATATCTTTATTGCTCTCTTCTTCGTTTGTTTCTCGCTCTTTTGTTTCCTCCTCTTAATTTTCTTCTTTTGTTTCTTCCACTGTTGTCCAACTGATCTTGGCTGCTGATCTGATCTCTTCTGCTGCGCGGTGCCAAGGGGCTTTTCCTTATTCTATCGCGGACGAGCTGCACCTCTACTACGCGACTTTCTATCGAGTACAAATCACGGGCACGGCGCGGATTATTCGTACAGCATGTTACAAAAATAGAGATTGGATCTAAATAAATAATGTACAATTATACTTGTAAGGAAACATTTAAGTGTATGTGTTGTCTTGTAGGTAGAGTCTAAGCTACTGCCCGGCGAGGTTCGCCCATCTTGTCGGAAACTGACGAGTGCCACCGCGAGGAGGCGCCACAGTCGGGTGGAAAAAAGGGGCTCCGGCGGACGGATTGTCTGAGCGATGGGAGCTCAATACACGACCAGGAGAAGCGAGAGAATGTGAGGCGTTTGGATTTGGATAAAAGTGAGATGGAGGAATTGGTGAGTCGAGAAAGGGGCGAATGTGATGGCAAGACTGGAGGGAGCTTTCACCTGTTGAGGTTGGCGAACTTGAGGCGTTAGGGACGACGATATTTTTCGGAGCACCTGACTACTCAAAAAGATGCATGAGCGTATGTAGAAGGGGAGTTGACGGTTCCAGATTCTAAGGAATTTAATTCTTTCTTTTTTTTTAGGTATTCTACAAATGGGAGTTGCTCTTTGGAAAAAATGAGAAAATGAACGAAGATTTGAGATCTCTAGCGCGCATACTCACTTCTGGTCGCGAATCTGCGTCTGCGCATTGGATCACCTGATCTTGATTTGAATTGAAAAAGGTAGGTGGAATGAAATTTAAGTGTAGTTAATAATATTGTTGAATTTTACAGGTAAACTGGTTGCAGCAAAATTTGTTGCAAGAAAAACAACCATTTATTGCCTTATCGATGAATGATCAAAAGTACTTTCTTGCAAATCAAGAATATCATGAATCTCGTATAAAAATCATACTATTTGTGAAACAACCCAACCTATATATTTAACTTTAGTTACTTTAGCCAGTTCATCTGGCTATTAATTTCACTATTAATTAAAGGTGTTGGAACCAAGTTCTAATCTAAAAATTCGATTTCCTCGTTTTACTCAACAAAAATTACATTTCGATTTTTTTCCCTCTGTAGAATTAATCAATTTTTAACTAGGATTATGCGCACAGAGCGAGAAAATATTTATCTATAATTTTCTTTGAGTAAAATGGAGAATGGAATTTTGAGCTTAACACTTGGGTCCAACGTCCTTAAACCTACTATTGAAACTTTCCAAAAATGTGACGTTGGAACATACAATTTTTTTTTCCTTCTAGAGTTGACGTATCTGTTTTCGTGACCCAAGGTTCAAGATAACTTATAAAAACAAATACAAATATATAAATTATGTATAAACGCCATCTTAGAAAGTTATCAATTGAAATTATTTTTTAAAAAAATCTTTCCCAATCAGAATATCCAAAAGTTATTTACATAATTTATATACGAAAATGATTGTACAAAAATTAGACATGCTTAAATGATTTATCATGCCAAGGAAATTGATTCGAGTGAAAAATTAGTCATCGCGTTTTTCTTGCAAGGTGACTAAGGCGCTTTTGAAAGTTGGGATGATGTCCTGACGAATTCTGTTTGCGTATGCAAACAAGAGAATTATCGACAGATGACTAATGGCAATTTTTGACGACTTTCTCTGAGATAAGAATTGCCCCTTTGGATTCCTCTTTGCCTTATCTGAGATAATAACGTTCGCTGTCAGTTCTGGCGGCGATTGGACCTAACCGTAGATTCTGACGCAATCAGAGACGTGTCTCAGCTTGTCTCTAGTCGTCACGGTCATCAGCAAGTCTAGGGATACCATGAAAGTAGTCTGCTTTGTTTTGACCGATGTCTTTTCTCGCGTGTCCTTCTGTTAAGCCATGGACGAGGTCAAGGCCGTTGGCCTCCTTAACCCCCCCTTCCCCCTACACAACACCCCACCCTCCAACGCCACCTTCTCCCTTTCTTTCCACTAACTTCTGCACTCATTCGCTTAATTCTTTTAGCAAGAATGTGAAATGTCAAGCCATTATACTCTAAGTATTTTACAATTAAAAGCCGACCATTTTACTCTTATTGTAAGTTTCTTCATTAGACTAGCATTCATTATTTTTATAGTGGGTCAATTTTGAGCTTTGTTGGCTCATGGATGGCTCATTAGCAGACTATTAAACTATCTGTGAAGAGGATTGGCCCTTTAGTCGGATACCCTTGGACCTAAAGTAGATTATTTCTCCAATTTCTTCAACTGATTTTAATCTTCCAAAAAAGTCTCTTTTTTTCTATTCTTTTCGTGGAATATCATTTTTTGCAATCCCTTCTGCAGAATGAGCTTCCAAAGACCATTGGATGGGTCAACGGGAAGTCAAGGCCGCGCGGTCATTTCCCTCGCAATACTGCGTATAAATAGATTCGCCGACTATATCTACATACCTATATGCGCGTGCCATAAAATTGTAGTCACAGTTATTCTCCATGGATAACTGTTTATCTTTTATTTCGATATGATGGGATTCTTCATACCACATTATACTCCATATTTCCTTCTTAATAAGTATTAAAAGCTGCTGAAATGTTAGATCCTGCTAATGAAGTGGATTTTGCATTTTTTCAAGACTCGAATAGGAGAAAGGATATTTTTTACTTGATCTGGCCCAGTTTGATTCTTTTAGAAAGTGTGGACTGCTTCCTATATGACATTATTATATCAGGAAAAAATTTCTGAAACACTTATCGACTCTACTTTGTATAACAGTTTTACCGTTGGGTGCAAATTGGCCTAACTCAACACTGACCGGCTTCCGCTTGTTACATCTCTAAAAATAAATTTTATTTTTCAGTGTAACACAAACAAACGAAGACAGAAGAAGAAGAAGCGAAGAATATAATTGAGCGAATGTTAACTGAAGAAGCAATTAAACATTCAAAATCTCCTTATAGCGCTCCTATGTTAATAATCTCCAAAAAGCTAGACGACACTGGAAAGAGAAAGTGCAGAGTAGTAATTGATTTTCGACTATTAAACGAGAAGACTATTGGCGATGCTTGTCCGCTTCCAAATATTACAGAGATTTTGGATCAACTGGGAAAAACACAATAATTTTCAGTTTTCGAGCTCGCTAGTGGATTTCATCAAATTGAATTAGATCAGATATATCAAAAACTGCATTTTCATTTCTAAACAAACATTACAAATATGTTAGGATGCCTATGGGACTGAAAAACTCTCCAGCCACATTCTAGCGATTAATGGACCAAGTACTTTTAGAATTACAGGGTATCGAATTATTCGTCTACGTAGATGACATAGTTTTTGCCGAAAATTTAGAAGAACATGGGAAGAAAGTTAGACGTCGACTTAATAGATTGAGAGAAGAAAATCGTTCAATTCAACCTGAGAAAAGCGAATTTCTTTTTAAATAAATAAGCTATCTTGGCCACATAATCACTCACTTGTGATGGAGTAAAACCAGACTCTAAAAAAATTGAAGCAGTGAAGAAATTTCCTAGACCACAAAACCCTAGAAACATAAAACACGCTAATTATAACACTCTCAATGTTGACTTTTTTTCAAAACTGTTGGGTAAATCGTTATTTCAATTTAATTATAAATGTCTGTAGGATAGAGGAAGGGATTCATCATCCAGCTCATTCTGATTCTCATGATTCCTAGACTACTTCTTAGCACAATAGCGACCCCTTTAGAGTCGGCACGTGTCTATTGTTGTGGACTTTTTATAAAAGAAAAACTCTTCTCTAAAACTTTTTCAGAGCCGATGCCATCAGGTTACGGTCTTAGAATAAAAAATTTTTCAATTTAATTGGGATTCATTTCTTTGTATTCAAATTAGTGAAATTAGAAGGCATTTTTTTGAAATTCCTCGCTTGAAACTCTTGATCTTTGAATTCGAGGCTTTTCGATGGAAGGAATGTAAAACTTGTGTCGCGGAAACGCTTTCTCGATTTCTATTAAACAAGAATTAAGAGTATCGATTCGTTGGATTCCCTTGAACTGTCCAAGCAGAACGAAGTAAATATGAAATCGCGAATTCTTAATGAAGTAAAATCTTGTTTAAGCTCAAATACATCCATTTTGCTTCCTCAATTCGTCCTTAACAGTAGAATAACTAAGGAGAAATTTTTTATTATTATTATTATTGATGTGTGTTACTCTTTTCATAACTCGAAAATTTTTTGTTTGTTCATGAAATGATCACTATACATTGAATGTAACCCAAAATTCTTAAAAGAGTTTCTTTTTTAAATTAAGAATAAAATTACTAGACAAGAATAACAATAAAGTCAAGTTTAAATATTCACAAAAAATTGAAAAAAAAGGTACAGGAAGTAATTTCGATAGGGTTGCATGAACGCAAAAGCGTCGACCTGGGAATTCTGGAGTATCCATAGAGGTCATTGTCCGAACGATCTTTGGGGTTCTACCACCCCTGCGCAGGGATGGACTACCTTTGAGAGAAGAACGCGGACCAACGACCATGCGATTTCCTCTCACGAATCTGATATAAAGGATAAGATCAGACTCTTTAAAACTTTTTAAAAATTCCTTAAAATATTAAAAAGAACTCCGAAATTCCGAAATCTACTCAAAAATCAACTTTACTCGAAATTGTTCATCAACAAATAAAATTATTTATGTTTACTATTTATATGTATAGGGGCAGGTATTTTTAAAGAAGTTTTAAAGCTTTGAAAGTCTTTAAATTGAAGAAATAATTCAGAGGATTTTTTTTTCCCATATTTTTCTGAAGAAATTGAGAGACTTTGGTAATAATTAGTGGGTGAGGTATTTTGAGACTTTTGTGGAAATTGAGAAGAATTAGATTGGAGATATGTCTTTCTAAATAGAGGAGTTATTTTTAAATTGACTCTTCTTGGAATTGAAATCGTGAAACGGGGAAGAAAGTGACGGGAGGAATTGGTGGGCTTTTCGGGGCAAAAGCGACCCTTGCTGCAGCCGAAGTAGCTTCCTCCCTTTAGACGAAAGAGAGAAGGGGAGACGAGGACGAGAACCTACGCGTTATTGAGCGGGCATTTCCCACAAAGCGCAGACGAGGGCAACCACCCCGTAGCCAAGCACCGCAGCGCGAACTCTCCCTCTTTCTCCCGAACTCTATCCCTTTCTCTCTCCCTCTGTCTGCAGTAAACTCGACCCCTGCCTGCCATACATCTTCTTATTCCTGCCAAATCCAATCGCTGATATGCTGCGGGCCAGAGATTTTCATAAGACCACATAAAAGTGCCAGTCGGGCTTAGTATTATAATGTAAACTCGATTCTGGCTTTGTGTATTGAAAGGAAATTTTGCTTTGGAGAAAAATTGATTTGGAAATTTTTGAAACTTAATTTATATGATAATTTTAAAAATTTCTTATTTTTTTTTAAATTATAATTTTTTTTAAATTAATTATTTTTTTTATAAATTTTTAAAAATTATCGTATGACTTTTTACGCCATCCGATTTGAAGTTTTAATCGAGTTCTAGAAGTTATGGAAAATTAGTTTCATTTGAGAGAAATTCTGTGAATAGTTCAGACAGAAATTTCATGAGTCTTCAAGAGCTCTCATTTCTTTATTTAATATGCGGGAAGTGAATCGCTGAAAGAGGAGTAATATCAATTAAAGCATAATTTCCTGCTGCTTTAAATTAAAGGTCTAATCAGATTGCATTTAATTTTAGTCAATTTTGTGGAAATCATTCCAAGGAAATTCGACGTTAAGTTTTGTATGAGATTCTTAGTGAAAGGATATACTTGGACTTATACCGGGAGTTGAATTACCTGGTACAAAAAAAAATAAATAAATAAATGAAATTCAGAAAAATACAAAATGTTTTGCATATATTTTCCTTGTCCGATCTACGAATGAGAAATACTTAAATCTGTTAAAGAAATAAATACAAACCTATAACTGAATCACATAATTAGATATTTAATTAACGTAAATTCCAGCAAGTCTAGTCGACGTGCTCGTGTTGTGCGTTACTCTCACGCCACGTGTTTTGCATAAGCTCGACGAATTGCCTCCACCAGCGGCTTTTCGATGTGAAGTAAAGGGCACAGGCTGCGATAAAGATCCAGGACAAAACGAGACAATCGTCAGTTTCATTAGAAGGCGTGCTCGAAACTGGGCCGCTGAAATCTGCCGAAGTCACGTACAAGGATCCATTCGGTGTCTGATTTGTTAATTGAGTTATGAACCTCGAAAAAGACTCCAGAGTGTAGACTGTGCCATTGAATTTCGCTATCGGCTTTCCATTATGGAAAATCACGAGAGTCGGAACCCCTACAATTCCGTGTTGCGTGTTGAAACTGAAATTTAGAAAATTATTTAGTATTCACTTTCATATTTCAGGATTTTGTTACTAATAACGTAAACGATCATTTAAAAAAGAGGTAGAACATCCATAATTGCTATAGAAGACTACTGCGCAGCTATTCAGGACTCAGAGACTACTGCGCAGCTATAAATTATTAAAAACACTACTGCGCAGGCGTAAATAGTGACGTCACAATCTAAAGTCATTCTGACGCGAAATTGAAATTGTAAATATCTTTTAAAGTTAAGGGACGTGGTTTTTATACAATCTGCAAACTACAAAAACATTGTTGAGTAAAAATTTTGGCTTCGAGTGTGTAAATAAAGTTTACCTCTGATATTTCATCGCGTCGATCGCAACTGCTTTGATGTGAGGAAAAAATCGAGGCAGTGCATTGAAATGAGGAGCAGCCTGACTGCTAAATACGCACCATCTTGCGTAAAAAAGGACAACAATGCAAGGTCCCGGCAATAATTTTATTTCTGTACTATTTCTGGATCGATTAGCTGGACCTGGTTCCAAAATTAATAATTCCACTAGCCTCGTTGCGTTCACTATCTAGTGTTACAAAAAAATTGTTATTATGGATTAGGAATATTGATTCATTTCATACTTCATTTATTATTATTTTTTTACCTCCACAGGTCCGTGAACTTTGTCCATGAAACAATTAACTTTCGTGAAGTTCTTCTTTGGCTCCTTTATAGTAACATTTGATTTTTGGTCTTGATCTTCCACTTCCTGGAAATTGCTTTCTTCACTTTCACTCGTGACATTAGAATCCAGATCTTCACTCTGGACTTCCTCATCTCCAAGGACAATTTTCCTCTGCGCCACTGTAATCAGAAAATTTTTTTTGTAACAAGGGCACCTAAAAAAATACCTCGGCAAATTCCCAGGTGCGTATCCAGAGAAGGGAATTGGGGGGGCATCCAATAATTATCTCTCCTCCTTCCCTCGGGTAAATTGAAAAATTTAGAAAAACGGTAGAAAATTTAGATATTTTCTCTGAGAAATTTAGGTCTGTAGGTTTCTTTTGAGGGGCAAGCAACTGTGCCCCCTTTTAGATCCGCCCCTGCAGGTTGCAGAAAAAACAAAATGAAAACTTGAAATGAAAAGTATTAACGGAATGTTCACATAAATTGAACTTTTAAGAGAACTTATTAAATAATAAATAGCTCAATAAATAATAAAATAATAACTCTTCAACTAATTTATTTTTTTGTCGTTAATTTTTTTAATTTTTGTCCAAAAATTTTTCGAAAGCTTTGAATTGAACAATATATAAATAAAATAAATAAATACTTATTTCAAAAATGAAATACTCACCTAGGAGGACGATAAATATGAAAAGTTTATTCTTGTTGAAATGCATATTAGACACATAACCTAAATATTCGTAAGCCAGTCTTTTTGGCGAGAAATCTTGATTGGTCAATTTTTATTACTTCAATCAATCAAATTTCACTCTTTCTGGTAACTTATAATTCGTCAATATCACTCTTTTCTCGATTTATTAAAACATTATTCGAGAAATACAAAAGGTAAATAATTCAAGTTATTTATTTCCATTTTCGAACCTAACCTTACCTAACCTCACCTAACTGACCTAACAAAACCTTCAGGAAAATTTTTCCCATTGGTTCTCAACTGAAAACTGAATTCGAACGCGCCATATTTTAATTTAACGGTTATTTAACGATTGGAAGTTCTGTTTCTCATTTTTGTTCATTCCTTCACAGATTTTGGGCAAAATATGTTTTCCCCTTTTAGAATTTTTCTAAATCACGATAGAGTAAATATGGCGGGCTAAATATTTACATTTTTGAGTAAAATTTATTCACAATTTCAGGAAATATTCCGAAAAAAATAATTGACTAAATTTTGAGGTTAGAAAATATGAATTCACAAAAATAAGGAAAACTAAGGTTTTTTATGGAAAATAAATTATAATTTACAACTTTTGATTTTGTACAGAGTTTGCCTCGTCTTCTGGATTATTCGTGGAAAATTAATCATTCCAAAATTAGCTACAAAATAAAAATTTCTCGAGTCAAATGCAAATTTCTTAAAATCAAATTTCAATAAATAGTTAAGAATTATTAAAGCAGTAATTTGAATTTATTTAAGATTATAATACAAAAAATATATATATATTTAAATCACATTAATTATTTAGTTTACAATGTTCCCACAAATAAAATTATATTTAAGGGCGTTGGACCCAAGTATTAAACTCAAAATTGAATATTTTCATTTTACTTAAAAAATATTTGAATTAGATATTTTCTTGCTCTGTGCGCATAATTCTAATTAAAAACTGATTAATTCTACAGAGGGGAAAAATTTCAAATTTAATATTTGTTGAGTAAAATGAAGAAATCTGATTTTTAGATTAGAACTTGGCTCCAACACCCTTAAGGGATTCCAAAAACATCTATAGGGTGAGGCGAGCTGGCATTTCTTCTGGTTTGTTTTTCAAGACAGCAAGAATATTATTTGCTGTTATTTTAGCCATTTCTTCCCTCGTATCAATGTTGGCACTTCCCAAATGCGGAATTACAACTGAAAAAAATATTTGGATTTTAGTTTCCTACTCAAATAAGTATTCTAAAAAAATTCATTCAAAACATTTCTTTTGTGTAGATTTTCAAGATTGAAGAGGAAAGAGAAAATAATATTAAATACCACAATTGTCCAGTTGGAGTAGCTCATGGTCTGGACCAATTGGTTCAGGAGTCGTCACGTCGAGACCAGCACCCCAGATTTTTTTAGTCTTCAGTGCTTCTATCAACGCAGGCTGATCGACAACTTCTCCTCTACTGACATTGATGAAAACAGCAGTTTTTTTCATTTTATCGAAAGCTTCTTTGTTGAACATACCAGTAGTTTCTGGTGTCAAAGCGATGGTTACGATCACGAAATCGCTTTCCTTCAAAAGGGTGTCCAGATTCACGAGTTGTCCATCAAAATTGGAAGCTTCTTTTTTTTCTGTTCTACTTGTGTAGAGGATTTTTGATACTTTGAAAGACTTGAGAATTTCTGCTACTCGAGCGCCAATTCTACCTAAACCAACAATTCCTACTGTTGAGTCTGCTAATCCTGGACCACACAACCAGGTTGGACCCCAAGCCTTCCATTCTTCCCTGTGAAAAATATTTCTTAATATAAAAACGAATAATGATCTCTAATCAAAATTCTGCTCCTTACAGGTTCCTGTGATTTAAGCTGAACACAAATCTAGGATTGATGACTTACTTCATAATCGCTTTGTGACCCTCAATCAATCTTCTGGAAGTAGCCAAGAGCAGTGCGATGGTCAGTTCAGTAGTTGCATTTGTTAAAATTCCTGGAGTATAACCAACGTAAATGTTTCTCTCTTTCAATGCTTTCAGGTCCAAATGATTGACTCCAACCGACATTGTAGCTACAACTTTTAATTTTGAACCAGCTGCATTTAATACTTCTTCATCAATTTTGTCAGATAGGATACAATAAAGTCCATCAACTCCGGATATTTTGGATATCAGCTCTGACCGAGGCATCTGATCACATTTATCTGCTACGATCAGATCGCATCTGAAAAAGTTATACAAAATTTAGAGGTAATATATAGGTGAGATTTTTAACTATTTTCAGCTTCTTCATACAGGAAAAATTTTTTCGAAGACCAAATCGTAATAAATTATAAGAACAATATGTTTTTATAATCTTTCATCATCCTGTGTATTATAGGTAAGTACAAAATATCGAAGAAAATAAAATTGAAGCTAACTTTAAGAAAAACTAAAAAGAAATATTATTTACTTACTCTTTTTTGAGTAATTCGAAACCGATCGCAGGAATATCGGGTCGTGTGATTAGAATTTTTGGTCGAGACATTGTAGCTTGGGAAGTAGAATAATTCTTATAAACTTTACTGATCGAAGATGTCGAAACAACTGAAAGCGATGTCGTTGGCCTGATAAGAAAAACTTCACTAAGCTTTCGTAGAAACATTTATCAACTTTCGCTTTCGGAAAATGAACGAGTCAACTCAGTACCTTAACCTCACTTCAGACCGTAATGCTAAATTTGTCTGTCGCCAAATTAATTTAAAATGTTTATTTGATAACTAATTTAAAAAATTAAATTTTAACACAGAACTGTTTTCACTTTCTACAAAAACACCAAAAGCGTGATATATTTTCGTGTCTACATCGATAGTCGTGAAAGATAACCTAAAATTTCGAAGAGATAACCTCTAAACGGGTATCAGACATCGGACGATAATCTCGAATAATTAATGAAAGTTAAGGATTCAATCTTGCACGTGACAGCGATAAAACTTAGAAATTATTAGACGTTATGAAAAATAAGAACATGGATCAATTTTTCTAAGTTAAAAAATTTATTAACTCGTTACATATACTACAAAAAAAAATATCTAAAGTCTAAGATGAAGAATTGAATGGTAATATATATTTATCAAAATAAAAATGTAGTTTCTTCGTGACAAAAAAAATACTGCGCTTAATAAACATAAATCTTTTCTAGAGAACTATTTATAAAAATACTTTTTCTGCATTCTAAGGCAGTCTTTCAAATTTCAAAAATCTTAGGTGTCTTTCAGATCTTTCGTTGAACTTCATCAAATGTGAGACAAAATACATTAACTCTGATTTTTCTTAGCAGCCTTGAGTGTGTTCTTCATCAGCATGACAACTGTCATAGGCCCAACACCTCCAGGAACAGGAGTGATATGTCCAGCAATTTCCTTAACGTTCTCGTAATCTACGTCTCCCAGCAACTTCTGTCCAGTTTCTGTTTTCACTCTGGTGATTCCAACATCAATAATGCAAGCTCCGGGCTTCACCATGTCCTTAGTTACCAAGCCAGGAACTCCTGCTGCTGCAACTACGACGTCTGCCAGTCTCACAAATTGTTTTAACTCCTCTGGGGGAGTGTGTCGGTGGCAGATTGTCGTTGTCATGTCGAGGGCTCCACTCTCGCCTAGAAAAAGTAATTTATTAAAAGATTAAGGAGGTGCGAAAATAGATGGAACATATTTTTGTGATGAAAGATTTTTTTAATATAATCATATACCTTTACTATCGGAATGAAGTAGCATGGCGATTGGTAAACCAACATGTTTGGACCTGCCAATGACCACAGCATTTTTGCCAAATGTGTCAACTTTTGTCCTTTGGATTAATTCTATAACTCCTAGGGCCGTTGCCGGCACAATACTGTCGCAATCTACGGAAAGTTTCCCCATATTTTCAGAATGGAATCCATCCACATCTTTGTTAGGCGTAACTGCCTCGCAAATTTCTCTTTCATTTATCGATTTAGGGACTGGCAATTGGACCAGAATTCCATCGACGGAGGTGTCTTTGTTTAGATTTGCAATCGCGTTGAGCAGAAGCTTTTGTGAGATGCTTTCGTCGAAGGTTATTGTCTCTGCATCGATGCCTAGAAATTATTTTTCGTCAGAATTGTGGTGTGAGCTTTAAAACATGAAAAATTTTATTAATGTTTATTAAATTAAATATTTATTTCACTTACCAACAGCTTTTGCAACTTTGATCTTTCTAGACACGTAAATTTTACTAGCTGGGTCATCGCCAACAATTATCGCCACCAGTTTTGGTCTCCGCTTTCCACTTTTGATCCAGGATTCGACTGAAGTACTGACTTCTTTCTCTATTTGCTTTGCAATGCTGTTCCCATCTATTATTGCAGCTTCCAATCTGTAAAACAAAAATTATTCATACAGTAAGTTTCGTAAATCATTTTAAAAACATAAACCTTTAGATAAAATTTTTAAAAAATTAAAAACTGAGAAAACACATCACTTGGTAACTACAGTAAACATTGTACACACTTTAAATTGACCAAAGAGTTTAAATAATAAACGTAATAGAAAAAAATTAATATAATTTGCTAATACTAAACTTTTTAAAAGCAATGTTTAACGCGTTTCTAATGTAAAATGCGTAGTTTCTCCTATGACGTGAAAGTTACAACACTATAATAATAATACTAATTATAAAACAAACAAAAAAATAGATATACGGTTACTTCAAGAAAAGAACGATTTAAAATGAGTTCTTAACATTAATTAAGCAATATAAAAATATAAATTTGATTTTTTTAAATAAGACACTAAACTCACAATGCTTTAGTGGAGTGAAAGCTCCTCTCTCGCCCGATAACAGGTACTAATTTTCGAAGAAACATTTTCTCGCTAAAAAAAAGTCTGTTACATGCTACGAAACACAGAAAATATTTTTTTTCCGCACAACTCACAAGACCGCACACCTCAAAACTAAAGAGCAAACTGATAACGCGCATCTAATTTATCATGTTTTCGGTGTCAACTTACTTAGATACTTCCATTGCAAAAGCGAGTAAAAACCACGAAGCGAAAGGTGCAACAATTGCAGTGCAAAAATGTAGAAAAGTTAAAATGAAAAAAGGGAAAATAAACAATGACGACAGGGAACCACGAGGTTTCACCGTAGAGGGTTTCACGTCGTGTTTAGAAATGTCTCTAGTTGAGTGAGCGGCTGTACCGGCTTTCACGGCGAGAAACCAGATTTATACTTCCCTCCTCTGTTCTCTAATCAGGATTTACTAAAGCACGTGTAGCAACCACGCTTTCATAACTATCAGACGTATGTTGTGTTTCATTGAACTTATCGGCCCCCTGCGAAGAAATGATAATGTGACGACAATATATTTGTCGATATAAATACTATTACAACAGTTGCTATAAAAAACTTGGAGGTTATTCCCACATACGTACTTGCGTCCCTGCGTCTACGATGGACAAATCTTAGATAAATTTGTTTTTGCTCAAAAGTAAACATAATAAGTTTATTATTAGCAAATCAATAAAAAAATCGAATTTATTAGCTTAAATGAAGAAAAATATTTCTATTTCGTAAGACTAAGCATATTTAAGGTGGTAGTCTCATTTAGAAGGCCTAAAATAAGCGTTTTTCGGGAATTTTTTTAGGACAAAATAATACTATTAATAATAATAATAATAATTTTTTTTCGAAGAAAAAAAATCTTATTCTCAAAAAGTTTTTTTAAAAAACATTTTCTTTTCAAAAAATTTTTTTAAAAAACATTTGGAAAACTTATGAAATTCACCCACAGATTTGAAATCTGTGGGTGAATTTTCAAAATCCACCCCATTTACGGTCCTATACATAACCAGGCTAAAATTATCAAAATCCACCCCATTTACGGCTCTATACACCCAACCAGGCTAAAATCATCAAAATCTACCCCATTTACGGCCCTATACACCCAGCCAGGCTAAAAATCATCAAAATCCACCCCATTTACGGCCCTATACACTCAACCAGACTAAAATCATCAAAATCCATCCCATTTACAGTCCTATACACAAAAAGTGAAAATCGATGAAGAATTGCGACCTACAAGTTATTTTGAACATTGTTTTTTTTATTTCACCCCCCAAATCGGGTATCTCCTACAATTGGCCCGAATGTCATTCATTTATTAATAAATACACATTTTTCTTCTACCGCACTTATTCATAATGTTGAATGTTATAACTTACCGTTTTCCTTTTCGATTAGACGACATTATAATGCACTATTATATACACAAAACCTATTCAATATTCAAAATTTGTATCACTCTACTAAAAATTTATGAAAAAATTGTGTATACAATGTATCTCATGCTTCCAAATGTTGTACGTACACGGCTTATTCTCCACAGACGAGAAGAGACAAACTCCACTCTTCGAATACCGACTTCAAATTACTAGTCAAGATATAATATAGAACTCAAAATAGGTACTTGTGAATCGGCAATTACCTGCCAGATGTTACTTAGAGAGTAAGGTCATGTATAGTTCGAGAGTATTTAGTGGCCTCTGGCCCTACAATTTTCCGGGGTGAGGTAAAGGGTATATGTATTACAATGAGCAGGCGTGCTAAAAAGGTCTGCTTCAATATTTTGGCACCATGATCGACAGTTTCTTGCCTAAAAATTACTGCTTGAAGCAACTTAAAGACCCTTTCCTTTTGTTGCAGCGTGTTTTTCCATATTTATTTAAAGGCAATACTATTTTTAATAAAAAATTTGTTTTTCAAATTTGTAAAACGAGAAACCTAGATTATTTTTTTTATGAATCGAAGCATACCAAATAAGTCATATTTTACAATATATTTTTGGAGAAAACACGCTGCAACAATAGGCTTACAAAAAGGCCCTATACACAGCCCTCTTAACTTCAAAGAGTTTACGAGTAAATTAAAGACCTAGAAAACCTATATCGGAATATGCAATGAAACAAAACACCTAATACATAAAACTTAGATTTTTATTTAAAAATCTGATTGTACACCTAGAAGAATTGTTAAAGTGTAACAAGTATATACAATTTTCCCTAGTTTAAGAACGACGTCAAGAAAGATTTGAAAGTTCGAGCTTTTTCCTTTTGCCCGGAGGTTTAGCATGTGCTCTAATGGAAAGAGCCGGCAGGGAAAAGTCTTTTGCTTCTGGATGCAAAAGAACTTTATGGTCCAGTCTTCTAATATACGTAGTATTCGGAACCACAGAAACTGGGCCTACGTAACAATATTCTCGAGGTTGAATCACCGTAGGTGTATGACTTTCCTGAGATGGAGTGTTCTCGACTACTTCGTTATTTGTTTTGCTTGCTTGTAACTTGGAATCTTTTATGAGATTCATCTGCCACCTAAAAGGAAGAAAAAAAATTCAGAATTAAAGTCGAAACTATTTAAGAGTTCTTTCTTTCTCGAAAGATTGTTAAAAAGCTTGTCACCTTCCAGTGCTACTTCGGCAAACCCTTGGTGGTTCCTCTACCGAAAGAACGCTCAACCTTCTGGCTTCTTCTCTCTTTAGAAAGAGATGATTAAACGCAGCCTCCTTTGCAACACTGTTCTGCAACTCAATCAGGAATTTATCAGCGAAACCATCCTGTGTAAAGAGAGGATGTTGCAAAAGGTTTGAACAAGTAGGCCTTGCATCGGGATCCATCCGGAGACATTGGGAGAGAAAGTCAACTGCAGTTGAAGTCCAGTTTGGGAAGACACTTCGAAGAGATCTGGTTCCGTATGTTCCCATAGCCGCTTCATCAACACTCGCTCGTCTTAGGACTCGTGCATTGTTGTTCTTCCCTACTATTGTCTGGAGTTTGCCGCAAAGTCCACCTATTGGGGTTAAAAGTGTTAGGAATTGTATTATTATACCAATAAAGTTATTCATGTAGGTAAATTATATTAGCCTTAGCTGCAGCAATACCAAGAACTTTCGTGATGCGATGCAGCTGGTCAACTTCACTCTCTCCAGGAAACAAAGGATCTCCAGTAACGATTTCTGCATAGAGGCATCCAGTTGCCCAAACGTCAACAGCTTTGCCATAACGATTATCACCAATCAGAAGCTCTGGTGCCCGGTACCATCTCGTGGCTACATAATCCGTACAGGACTCATTCGGTCCGGTTACAAATCGAGCGAATCCAAAGTCGCAGAGCTTAATGACCCCATTTGGCGAGACCAAGACATTCTCTGGTTTGATGTCCCGATGCATTATCTGTTAAAAATGCAATATTTTAATATGTGGACGTTATAGATACTTGATGTTGAAGAGTTAAGCACATCTTGACATAGTTAAACAGAATCTTGACTTACGTTGTTGGTGTGACAAAAATTGAGTCCTCGTAAAACTTGAAAGATGTATCGCTTCGAAACTTCCGAACTCAATCCACCACCAACAGCTTCCAGCTCGTCTAAAACAGTGTGATCGAGGTATTCGAAAACTAGGTAGATGCGTTTCCGTCGCCTGAAGACTTCCAAAAGATTTACCAAATTTTCGTGCCGAAGTCTCTGAATAGAAAACAAAAGGTTGTCTGAATTCGTTTGTCTCTATTCGATGTATTAGATTTATTTAGTGAATGTTTCTTTTACCCTTAGCATCCTAATTTCCCGGAAGGCCAACTTCCGAATATGGATGTCCTCTTCAGTTTCGAGAAACTTCTTGATGGCCACTATCTGCCCTGTTTCCTTGTGTCTGCACTTCATCACTAAACCATAACTTCCTTCGCCAACTACTTCTATGTTTTCGTACTTATCCATTCTTCAATCTTCTGCTTTCATTAATTTGGTTTTTGAATCTCTTAGAGAGTCTGCTCGTGGTTGGGTTAGTGGGTTAGTCATTGGGTTTTCGCTTCAGCAACACCTTTCGATTGTTATATGAGTTTTTAAAAAATATAGATTAGTGAAGAAGATTTGTTTCACTTTTGGGACATCATCAAGGATTGCATCATCTCTTCTAGGTTCCGTACCACTTCATTAAACTGAACTACTTCATTAAAAATTCACTAATACAGTCGCATCAATCCTCAGTTGGTTCCAATCTTGGCTTCTAATCACGTGATTTAAATCTTGTCCTCTAATCTAATCTTTAAATCAAATCTTCCAAAAATTTGATGAGATTAACTTTAGAAAGACCAAATAACTAACAGAATAAATCTAAAGAGAAAGGACAAGTCTTGACTTGGATGGCTGAAGGATCAGCGCACAACTGAATTGCTTCGACCGACTAGTCGGAACCCCAGCGTGTAATAAGATCGGAGTTTGAAGAGGCAATCCTTCCAAGTCACGCGCACGTCACCAAAAATACATTTATCGATTAGGAAAGGATGTCAGGTAGTTGAGGACCGTCTCACGGCATTGAATGCGTGGAATGGACACCAGCCAGAATGTTGTGTGTATCATCGATGGATATCGATCGACCTGTAATTAGTCTTGCTTCCTAGTTCACCGAGCTTCATAAACTTCAGGCCGATCGAAGGGTATGAGGTTTGGCTTCTCGGGTCTAAGCTTACTTTAAAACATGCCCTGGAGACCACGTACCAAGACCTCCCCACCCACCACCTGATACCGAGGGAGACACGACCTATGACAACTTAAGGAAGCCTGGTACCGGTCTCAAATGACCGGAAATCTCCGGATCTTGGGACTAATCATTTGGGTCGGAAATTGGAATGGCGAATGACGTCATTTCCTAGGTCAGGATTTCCAATAGAGAAGGTTCCATCTCTGAAATTTTCCTACCCCTCTGAATGTGGACTGGGACAAAATTCTGTTGAGTTTAAAGAGAAAGAGCGAAATTTTGTTCAATGTGAACTTTAAACTTGTAAAAGTATATAAACCAGTACTTTCAATAAAACTTTATGAAATTAATATTAGAGTTAAGGGTTTGCAATCGTGCGGATCGTGACGACCTTGAAAGAAAGTTTCTGTAATTACTTCCGCTGCAAGTTATTTCTGGTAGACAGGTGGTTAATTCTCATGAAATATTTTTTACTGTATAATTGATATCTGATATAAAAATATTTCACGAAATTGAACTATTCTATAAACAAATTCAATCGTAAATAATTAAGAGACTCTTCCTAGGTAAATTAAAAGTAAAAATCTCGATATAATCTAGTTATTTTCTTTTTTTAATTTGAGAATGGAAAATGAAGGTTAATTAAACATTTCTGAAACCTTGTTGAAATTGATTTTCTGATCGTGCGTGACGCGATCTTTTGAGAAGATCAGCGAAAATGGATAAGTCGTGGGCACATAACGGTCGCTTTTGAACTTTGCGTGCATATCCTTGATTCGCACTCGAAGTTCAGAGGTCAAAATTTTAAGTGGTTAATTTTTCAAAACACACAAAGTTTGCTCATAATTTTGGTAACAAAACAAGTACTCCGTAAAATACTTCGAAAAGTAAAAAATAGTACTTTCCAAAACAAAAAAACGGATTTAAATTTATGACGCAGATGTTTAATGTATATTTATAAGAGATATGTCTTTTAACTGATGTAAATTTATGCAGGTTACGTGCACAACCTGAAAGTATCAAATGTCAAAAGTAAAAAATGTGTTATTCATTTTTTTATGTATAAGTTTAGATTTTCTGTGTCTTTCTTTACCGGCAAAGAGTATAAGCCAGAAATAACTAAATAAGCAGAAATAAGCTTATTGCAGAGTTTGGAATTCATCGGGATTCCTAATTTCGGATAAAACATCGATTTTAGTTATTTTGATTTTCTCCCTCTTAGCCAGACCCCCTGTCTGTGATAATTATAAGGATGTAAACTCTAAAAATTCTTCGTTTCTGAGAATCTCGGTGAGTCGAAGGGGAAACTTCGAAGGTGGGGGTGAAATTTTCTCACGACCCCAGTGCAGGATGTTTTGAGACGAAATGACGGACCAATGCAGACGTATGTATATTGTATACAACTATACATGTGATCTGAGACACGCCTGACGGAGAAGCAGGCACTGAAATAGACGTACCACATGGCGGGGGTCTTTGCCATTGCGGGCGTATGTGCCCAAGAACACAGAGTCTGCCGGGCCACAGACGGGCTCTGATCCCGACAAGATTCCTCGGTTCGTTCAAAAATCACACCTACCTAAAGTTATTCCTCCTTACAAAAAATAAGAAACCATCCCCCTTAATTTCACAAATCCTATTATTCCCTAAAAGTGTCCAAACAGCAACAACGCCTATCAAGTTTTCGAATTTCATTTTCAATTGACAATTATTCATTGTATTCTTCTTCACTACTGAGATAAAAAGTGAAAGTGATCTGGATTAAAAAAATACAAGTGGTTTATGTTCATAATTAAATGTAAAATAATTAAATTAATTAAATTTAAAATAGTTAAACTAAAAATTATTAAAATTATTAAAAATCTTCTGAAAATATCGAGTGTAGAGATATGTTATTAATGAGAAAATTGTGAGAGTATAAAGAGTGAGACGAGAACTTGGATTCTCGGAAGGAAAACTAATACGCTTGGCTGAGAAGAATGATGCCATCGTAACCGGGAGGAGACACGCTCGGCTTTGGAAAGATGGTCGCCACGTGTGAGTACTTCGGAATGCGGAGCCTTGAGGCCGAAGAAAAATTAATGTCCTAAAAGAAAAGAAGAAGGAAAAACGGAAGAGATCCGGAAGAATATGAGAATGAATCACTAGCGCCGGTGATTTACCGGCGTGACCTTGAACTGAAAGATGGCCGCCTGCCACCCCCGGCCACCCCTTCAGCACCTTCAGCATCATGCGCAACTGCAGCAGGAATCAAATCCAATTGGTATCGGTGGTATCACTTCTTTGAATGGAATTGGTCCTCAGAGCCAGCAAATTCATCAGCAGACCCATTATGCCCATCCGCATCGATTAAACTGGGTCTATCTGACGATTGCTGATCAGAATCCGAGTCAGCCTGATCAGGTGGGTTAATTGAGGAACTTATTCAATCTGAGGATTTGTTATACGCCACATTTCGGAATAATTTTCTAGAAATGATTTTATTAAGTTATATTTGATAATAGTTGCTTGTTTTTAAAGAGTAAGTTGCTTCCTACAACATGGGGAAGTTTTCCAACCGCAGCACCTCAGACATATCTTCATCAAGGTCTTGTAAATCCATCTAGAATTGGGGGAAGTCTCGCAGACAGTATTGGAGATTTAGCTGAACATTTCACGGAACTGGGAATTCTGGAAAGAAAGCCGACAAAAAGGCCACCCTCCACTTATTTGTGCCATCTCTGTTTTAAAAAGGGGCACTACATCAAAGATTGTCCCGAGGTAGATTGTTTTTATCATATTTTGTTTTAATTCTTGAATTCTAAGGTCGAAAGTGCGATATACGCGATCAGCTGTTCAGGACGCGATCCGCCATTTTTTTTAATTCGAGACTAGCGCCTCTTATTTTAGGTCATATAGGGTAAGTGTGGGTATTACTGCGGATGCTCTGATTATCGCGGTTCCAAAGATATATAATGATTTAGAATGTTTTTAAGGGTGTTGGAGCCAATTTCTAATCTAAAAATTCAATTTCTTCATTTTACTCAACAAATATTAAATTTGGAATTTTTTCCCTCTGTAGAATTAATCAACTTTTAACTTGAATTGTGTGTACAGAGCGAGAAAATATCTAATTTAAATATTTTTTAAGTAAAATGAAAATATTCAATTTTGTGGTGAGATTTTGAATTCTTCGTTTTATAGAAAAAGTATCGAAACGAAATATTTTTTCTCTCTGTACGCAGTCTTATACTTAAAAAAAGATTAGCGCTACAGAGCGATAAAATATTTATCTATAATTTTTGTTGAGTAAAATGGAGAATGAAATTTTGAGCTTAACACTCGGGAACAACGCCCTTAATGTATATAATGATTTGAAATAATTCAGAAAATTATTATGTGATATATTTTTAATTATCATCAATAAATCAACTCCAGTTACTATGTTTTTAACTAATTTGTTGCAATTTGAATCTCGCATGCTTCCGATACTGATAGTTTTACTGCTTTGATTTGTGGGCGGGTCATGAATACGTTCTGAAAAACTGCTTCTAATTTCGTTTCGGGAAACTGAATATTTATTGCAATATTTTAAGTAATAAAGAAAATATATAATTTTTCTCAAAATGCATGCTAAAAGAGAAGAAATACGTATTTTTATATTTTTTTTTACCAAATCAGTATTTGGCACACGATTTGCCTTGTTGCATGTTCTACTGCGGCTTTCAGGGAGTGGACGCAGTGTGTCCGGATTTGACTCTCAGTTTTATGCACACACCTAAAGCGCTCGTCCGTGTGAAAACAGAGGGAGAGTCCCTCCTCTCCCCACTCAGGCTCTCACTGATGAGAGTCAAACTGCTGACTATATCAGTTTTCCAATGCCTGGAAAATTTTCGAATTCGAATTTTACAAAATTGCATGAAATTTTAAATCATTTTCAGAGATTTTACAATGTTTTGTAGGATATTAAGTTATTTTAACGACCTAAGGGATTTTAAGACATTTACGACATTTCATTGGATTTTCAGGAATTTTAAGGGATTTCATAAGATTTCGTGGGATTTTAAGTAATTTTATGGGCTTTGATGATATTTTGGGAGCTTCTGAGTAATTTTAATTCACTTGAAGATATTTTATTAGATATTAAGTAATTTTAAGCACATTTGTTTCCAGAAATTTTAAAGGATGTGGTGAGATTATATTGGATTTTCAAGAATCTTCAATAATATAACGAAATTTCATACAATTTTGTGTAATTCTAAGAGGTATAATGAGACTTCATGTGATTTTGAGTAATTTTAAGCAATTTTAAGAAATATCAATCGATTTTGCGAAATTTAGAGGAATTTCATAGGATTTTATAGGATTTTTAGTAATGTTAAGGGTTATAGCGATAGGTTGTGGAATTATAAG
>CAJFCO010000434.1:138065-230611 GCA_904066015.1 Synergus gifuensis
AAATCTTATGAAATCCCTTAAAATTCCTGAAAATCCAATGAAATGTCGTAAATGTCTTAAAATCCCTTAGATCGTTAAAATAACTTAATATCCTACAAAACATTGTAAAATCTCTGAAAATTATTTAAAATTTCATGCATTTTTGTAAAATTCGAATTCGAAAATTTTCCAGGCATTGGAAAACTGCTATTATAGTCAGCAGTTTGACTCTCATCAGTGAGAGCCTGAGTGGGGAGAGGAGAGACTCTCCCTCTGTTTTCACACGGACGAGCGCTTTAGGTGTGTGCATAAAACTGAAAGTCAAATCCGGACACACTGGTTGGAGCCAAGTAAAATGAATAGCGCTACAGAGCGAAGAAATATTTATCTATAATTTTCGTTGAGTAAAATGGAGAATGAAATTTTGAGCCAATTTTGTCCAACGCCCTTAAGGCTATGTAAGACTTACCCGATCCCTACCTTACCGACATTTTTTTCTCTGCAACGCTACGTCTACATTTATTGCGATATTAAATTGAAAATTTCTAAAATTCAAGCTAAAGCATTAAATATTGACATTTATAAAAAAAAATTTTTTCGTAAATTTTTTTTTTATTTTTACAAAAATTTAAGACCAGATAAACATATCTTAGCATTTTTTCTTTAATTTTAGAAATTTTCAATTTGCGATATCTCAATAAATGTAGACGTAGCGTTGCAGAGAAAAAAATGTCGGTAAGGTAGGGATCTGTAAGTCTTACATGGCCTTAAACCTATTTATGTATGTATACAGGATATACTGTAGGATAACATTTTTTAAATTTGAAAATTATCATTGTGTATAAAAATTGTATCGCAAAATTTAATATTTAATGATAATGTTATTAGTTTTTAGTTATTATAATAACAATATTAAGTATTTGATTATTTCAGTGCCAACTTATGTCTTCTAATGGCCTTCTCAATTGTTTTACTTGATACTAATTGCCAATTCAATGTGCCTTAATGAATCTACTTTCTTATATGAAAAAATATATTATTGCATATATAAATGTAATATATATGTCTCTATATGTATATTACTGAACCAAATACATAACAAAGAAACTATTTAAAACATTTTGTGTATAATAAGTTATCTGCCTTGCGAAAAAATATTATAGGGAAATCACTATATCTATGGAAGAAAAACAGTAATTCTAGGAAAATCATAATAGATAAAAAATAAAATTATTTTTTATTTCTACATTATTTTTATATTTTTTATATAGTATATTTTATTTATATTTTATATTTTATTTATATTTTATTCCTATATTATTATACGAAAATCATTATAGGACAATCATCAATATTTTATAATACTATTTATTTCTGTAATTATTGTCATAAATTATTTTTCTACAAAAATGTTTTTTTTGCTTTGTTGAATTTGTGGTTGAATTATATAAGAACACATAAAACTGATAATGAAAATTGATAATGAAAAGAAAAATGATAATGAAAACCAAAAATAAAGGTTCTAATTAATGTAGAAATGACATTTAATTACAAACATAATTAATAAGATAATAACCACTGTTATAAATAATTCTTGTTGCAAAATATTTATTGAGGTTTTTTTAAATTATGATTTCTTTCAATCTCCAGAACGACTTTTTTTCAGATATATACTTTTTAAAATAATAAACCTTTAATAATATTTGGTAAAATATAACAATTAATTCCATGATACTATATATAACAATAAATTACTTGAGGATTTTTTACGTCATTTAGGTACAGAAATGTTCAAAGATGCCGTCCTCTGTTTTACATTTTAAACTAAACGCCCCATCCCTGGTTTCCATAAGATTTTCTTGGAAACCAGGGTTGGGTCGCTTAGTTAAAAATTGAAAACAGGAAGGTATCTTTAAACATTTCTGTACGTAAATTACGTAAAAAAACCTTATGTAATTTATTGTTATATTATATTACAATGTAATTAATTGTTATATTTTACCAAATATTATTAAAGATTTATTATTTTAAGAAGTATCTCAAGTCATTCTGAAGATTGAAGGAGTTACACGTAAACTTAGCAACCCTGGTTGACTTTCCGCTGGAAAAATTCTCCCATTGACTGTTCTATCGCACGATTCAAAATCGACTTAAATTCATTTGATTTTGAATCGCGCGCCAAATTTGGACCAATAGCAGCATTTCTTCAGCGGGAACCGGAACCGGAAAGCCAACGTGGGCTGCGCGCGCAGGGAACCAATACATATACATATACGTATATGTATTTTTCTGCTAGTTTCTCACACCTCACACGCCACTTTTGTTTTAATAGCGTAATCAGGAAATTTTTCCCATTATATTTCCACGAAGTAAGTATAAAATATCATATATTTCTTAGGGTTAATTCCCAAATTGGAAATATTCTTAGTTGAATGAAAAAAAAACAAATGTTTGATAGCTTGATTAAATTTCTGATATGCTTATTGTTTTCGTTCTGTCAATTTTTGTAGCACGTGACAAAACCTTTATTTATAAAAATTTTGTTTGTCCGACGAAAAAAAAATAACCAAGGCTGTGTTTCTGCTGATGTTTTCCTCAATTTTGGGAGGATTTTTACGATTTATTAATTTTCAAACTATTTCGAAAATTTTTTCAAATAGTATGACAGGATTTTTTTCGAATGTGGATAGAAAGGATCGACAGTTAGGTGATTCATTTAAAATGATTCACTGCTAGCTTTTTTTTACAGTTTGATGACTTGCAAAAAGCTATTTTTTTATTTCTATATAATTTTTGAGAATTAAGAAAGAAAATACGTCAGTTTATTTAAATTATAAAGATGCAGTAAAGAAATAAATAAAATGAGAGCGAGACGCTTTTTCTTTTGTAAATAAGCACATTTTACCGAAAAACAAAAATGTCGAATATGAAAAAATACTGAAAAGATAATTACCGAAAATTTTTATTAACGAAATTTAAATATACCGGCAATATTTATTAATGAAAGTTGAAAATTATCGAAATTTCAGTTCCCTGAATACATATAAAATACTCGACTTTTCAAATTCCCGAAAATTTAAATTCGATTTCTTCATTTTACTTAACAAATATTACAATTGAAACTTTTTTCCTCTGTAGAATTAATTAATTAGTAACTAGAATTATGCACACAGAGCGAGAAATTATCTAATTCAAATTTTATTTAAGTAAAACGAAAATATTGAATTTTGAAGTTAGATTTTGAATTCTTCGTTTTATAGAAAAAGTATCGAAACTAAATATTTTTTCTCTCTGTACGCAGTCTTATATTTGAAAAAAGATTAGCGCTACAGAACGAAAAAATATTTATCTATAATTTTCGTTAAGTAAAATGGAGAATAGAATTTTGAGCTTAACACTTGGACCCAACGCCCTTAAAGTATATCAATTAAAAATGAAGGTTTAACCTAAATTATATTTCTGGCAATTTATTTTCAGTTTCCGTTTTCCTGAGAAGATCTACAATGGCAAGTCCAAAGGAAATCGTCACGAAGGCCATTTCAGAACACGACGTCGTGATTTTTTCCAAAAAATCCTGCCCGTTCTGCAAAATGGCAAAAGACGTACGTTAAAAAGTTTTGGGCTCAAAGCTCTAATCTCAGAACTTCATTTCTTCATTTTAGAAAAGCAGTATTAAAATTATACACTTTTTCGTTCTGTATGCGTATTTCCATTTAAAAAGTGAAAAGTGCTACAGAGCAAAATAATATCTCATTTTAATATTTGTTGAGAAAAATGAGGAATTCGAATTTTGAGATTCAATTATTAAAACATTCTCGCTTTTATCAGAATCTATTGTTTTCAAACAGAATCTGTCGCTTCGATTAATATTTTCTGTTTAAAAAATCTTCTCTTTTTATTAATTTTTTTAATAATAATCGTAATTTATTCTTTTATAACGAATCAGTTTTCACTATTTTTAGATTTGTAAAGAAAAATTCTCGTTCGTAACAATAAATTATTTTAATATCTGTTTCAGGTTTTCAAAAAAATTGATAAGCCCTTCAACGCAATAGAAATTGACGATATGGAAGAAATGAGTGGAATTCAAGATGCCCTCATGGATTTAACCGGTGCAAGAACTGTTCCCAGAGTTTTTGTCAAAGGAGAATTTATAGGAGGAGGTTCTGACGTAAAAAACATGCTCGAGAATGGGGAACTCATAAAGCTGTTTTGATTCATTTCAAGACGTACTTTACTCCAGATTATAATTATTATAATTATAAAATGTTCTAGTTAAATAATTTCTGATACTTAAAATATGTAAAAATTACGTATGGTACAAAGAATAAATCGATGTTTATAATTGAGCCGCTGGATTCTATAAGGGCATATAAAATTCACATGGCCGTTCCGTTTGGCCTCTGTTGTCTTTAAATCGATTTTGAAAATTAAATTTTTGAAATATATAACTGAAAATTTAATTTTCAAAATCGATTTTAAAGACAACAGAGGCTAAACGAAACGGCTATGTGAATTTTATACGCCCTTATAGAATCTAGCGGCTCAATTATTGTTAATTAAAAATAAAATAAAATTTGAAAACAATAATTTTTGACTCTGTAAAAGCCAGAATTTTTTTTAGATATTTTCAGGGCTTTTGCGCCAAGCAGGGTCGGGCGCAGGAATTCATGTTGGTGGGGGGGTCCAAATACTTTTATGATTAATTAATTCATATGTTGCAATAAAAAAATTTCCTTCAAACGATCGTCTTTGATGTAAAATAAAATCTTATTTTTTATTTTAATTTGTCTATGGGGGGGTTTAAAGCCCTCTTTGTGAACGGCCCTGGCGCCAAGGTTATCAGAGGCGTAAACCCTTGGGGGTGGCCCCCTCACCTCTTTCGAGAGGGGCCTGGGGGTCCAGAGATGTATTATGTATAAAAAGTAATGAAAAATAGTAAAATTAAAAATAAGCCCTATTTTAACGTTTTAAAAATTTTTTAAATTTAGGAAACGGGAAAAATCATATTGCATTAGCTTCCCACCATTTATGTAGATACAGGGTGTCTAAAAAAATTAGAAACTCGGAAAGATAATCTCTAAGGTATAAGCTGTAAGGTGGGTTGCCCATTGGCCTAAAAATATCGTTGGTTGCGGATCGCCGCTCGTGCTTCCTAGATTATAAGGTCTAATAATGGATATTTTTCGTTATCGGAAGTTTGTCATCTACATTTTAACATTTTCGGCCTATGCGTGGTCCGGATATGGCGCAGGTCTTCTGTCAAATTTGCGGGACGCAGTTTTGACAGCCGAATTGATTTTTGAAGATTTTTTCAAAAATGCGATAACCGTGGTCCGGAAAATCAAAGATATTCACGAGATTTTTGATGCCGCTGTTGAGGAAGTCTGCATTTTCAAGTGTACAACAGGTAATAATAATATGTAAAAAAAATTATATATACCTATATACATATATATTTTTTAAAGAGTAATTTCCAGTAAAAGAATTGATGAATTAATATCTAAATTTACTTTATGAAATATAAAGTATAATGAAAGATATTTGATAAAGTATGATTAAATTAAAGCTGTGGATCAGCTGATTGGATAGGCGCGCGACGTTGAGGGTTTTGAATGGTCGAATAATGGCGGGAATTTCAATTTTAGGAGTTGTTCCAAAACCGGACCGGAATCACATTCCTCAAAGCAATGGATGCGGTTCGTTAGGAATAGAGGTTTGATTAATTTTTATACTTTTGTATTATTTTTTTCTACTTCCTGTTATTTAATATTTAAAATTTAAAGGGCGTTGGACGCCCTTATTTGAATTAGATATTTTTTCGCTCTGTACGCATAATTCTAGTTAAAAATTGATTAATTATACAAAGGGAAAAAATTCCACATTTAATATTTGTTGAGTAAATGAGTAAAATTTTTTCAGATAAGCCAAGAGTATCTTCCCCTCGCAGAAATGACAAAATGTTGTGACGCCCACGATATTTGCTACGATACCTGCAATTCTGATAAGGAAAAGTGTGACTTAGACTTCAAGCGTTGTTTGTATAAATATTGCGAAGGCTACGAATCCACGGGAACAACAATTGTAAATACTTGTAAAGGGGCAGCAAAAATGCTCTTCACGGGAACGACGGCCCTGGGTTGTAAATGTTACTTAGATGCACAAAAATCCGCTTGTTACTGTGGCGAGAAGAAGTGGACCAAAAATAACAAAAAACCAAAAAAAGCAGCTCATTCTGGAGGGGAATTATAAAATCCTAACTGTGATTTTTTTTCTTTTGGGGAATATTTATTTTGTATATTATTATTTATTGTTTCTTTCTATTAGTTTAATTTTCTCAAATATTGGAATTTCACTATTTTTATATTTCGAATAGAAATAAATGTAGTTTAATTAAGGGCGTTGGACCCAAGTCTTAAGCTCAAAATACCATTCTCTATTTTACTCAGCGAAAAAATACTTAATTTCGATACTTTTTGCAAAAAACGAAGAATTCAAAATTTAACTTAAAAATTGAATATTTTCATTTTATTTAAAAAGTATCTAAAATAGATATTTTCTTGCTCTGTACTCATAATTCTAGTTAAAAATTCATTAATTATACAGAGGGAAAAAATTCCAATTTTAATATCTGTTAAGTAAAATGAAGAAATCGAATTTTTACATTAGAACTTGGCTCCAACACCCTTAATAAGAATGTAAAATATCTTTTGTACTGAAAATATATCAGATATCAGATTGTTGCAAGAATGTATTTGTATTTAAATTATTTTAAGAAGCGCTCCTGGCGGTAACGAAACTTAGTAACACCTGAAAACAAAAACAAGTTTTCTAAAATGTCATTTTGACAATTTTGACTCAGTTTTTTTCTTCTGGCAGGAAAATTGATTATAAATTATCAAGTAACACCTCACTTCTCTGGATAAATTTCAAAATGGGTAACAGAGTCTCGTCCCCGCCTAAATCTCGCGAGAGGTAAGACTTATAATCCACTCTTAAAAAAGAAAATAATAAAACTTGGTATCAATTTTCACAATTTTCGTGGGTTATATGAGTCAAGGTTAAAAACTTGCTTTTTTTTTAAATCAAATAAAATCGAGTCGATTGCAGTTTTGTTTTCTGCGCAGCACAGATGGACTTTCCCAGAAGAACAAAAAATTCAAAGAACCCTCAGAAGATCCAAAGCCGCGTCCCCAGGCAAAACAGACTAAATCTCGCGGCATAACGAATCCCTTCATCATTTTTTTTCTTCGGCTGAGGAGTAAAAAGTCGCATATTCCGGTGACAAAAATCGCGAGAATTGCCGGCAAGCGGTGGTCGATGATGAATGATGAGCAGCGAAAAAAATACGTCGACCTTGCAAATGCCGAAAAGAAAAGACGCGAGGAAATGAAACGGAAGCGTTTAAATTACAATACAAAGCAAGAAAATTATTAATTCTTAATTGCACATGCGCTCAGTTGATCTGCGCTTGCGCCTAGTAAATCTACGCATGCGCAGTATTGAATATTGGTAATAAATCAACATTTTTTTCCGCAGGGTGAAATCGAAATCCAAATCAGCCAGCAAACGAAGTATAAACGAGAAATAAGGAGTAAAATTTCAGTTTTATGATATTTATGATTTTCTTTTTATTTGTTAGTAGTTTTTTTGTCTATGTACAATAAATATTGATGTATTTTTACACTATATCTTAAAGAGCTCACTTACAATTTAGAAATTATGCTAAAAACGAGCGTCTCGCTGTCGCATCGTGTTCGTCGTTTGAAAAAAAAAATCAACTCGCCCGAGTTTACTACAAATATATATAATATATAATATCTAGATTTATATATCGTATATATATTATTCATCTCGTAGCCGTATTCCGCAAAGTGTCACCAAAGAGGGATTCGATCCAAGTACTTGGAAAAGCACCATACGTTTCTCTCAGAGTTCAAAAGATATAAGTTATTAGGCAGTCTCTCCCCACATAATCAATCACACAAATTCAGATACTCTTTTCTCTCAGTCTCCCTTTCTCTCGTGTCAATGTACAAAAAATAACTTTCAACGCGCGGGGACGCGTGACAATTTGCAGAACAGTAGAGGCCTTTTATACAATTTCTAATTCCTCGGAAATAAATCTGTATTATCGATGTGCCCTTTTTCTTCTTTTGTTTTTTTTTTTTTTTTTTCTTTAGCGTTTGCTAAATAATCAAACGTTACAAGCGACAGAATAGTAGTAAGTGAATGAGCGTGTCGTACAAGTTAAATTATAATGTGTCCGTTACGCATCTTTTACGGTAATAAAGATGACATAATACAATCGTTATTGTTACAGCAGCAATCAGTAACTCGTATAATACAGTAAAGTACAGAGTGCCCCGAAAACGTAAACAACAACGTTCAACAATCGATAATATCAAACAGAATACGTCGGACTCCCGCAACGTCCCTTTTAACATTTCAATTATTTCAACGGCACAAAATTTCTCAAAAAATCGACGTGGCGCGAGTCCGCCCGGAATATTATTGTAAGCATACTTTAAATTTATATAAATATTATCATACATAAAACGTAACACTGTCGGGGATTTCCACGAGAATGCCCTAAAAAATAGGAATTCATTTGCTCTCGAGGCATAGAAATTAGTCTCTACCTTGAATCGCCCAATTTTATGATACTTTACACTACTAAATGCACAAGTTGATCTATACGCGTCGTTTCATTAAAATCGCCGTCGACAAATATTATACATATACATCCTTTAAAATATCCTCGACCTTAAAATAACCGCGCGCCTTTTGCTCTACCGGTTAAGAGGGGGCAAATACTGCGGATTCTTCGAGAAAGCTAAAGTTCTAAACTCTACGATGTATATTTCAAAAGTATATTCTCGAAGAGGCATCTTAGCGGGTATCCTATTGTGTACTGATCCTTCTATCACAAGTACCGACTTCGGCCAGTCGTTCTATTTTAAATAATAAAAAAAAAAAATAATAAAAATAAAAAAAAAATAAAAAAAAAGAAAGAAAAAGACACTTGCCCCTCTCAGAGAGTCAATCTTAAGTTTCCCTTCACTCTCGACCGAGTTCTGAGCTTAAGTAACTGATTTTATGGAAAGAGAAAATATTGGTTCAGCAACGCGCCCAACAGGTATAGTTGCAGCACCAAATGCGCGAATCGCATCGCTACCACAAATTGGAATAGCTTCCTTTCCAGTTTGGGCGAGCAAGTGTCCCAAACTGGCTTGGGACACTTGCTGCAGCACCAACGCGTGGTTAAGATAGGATTCCAACCTTGGGTAACAAGCTCAACCAAGATTTTCTCTGTGCAGGATTATCGAATAGAGGTTTCTTATATAGAATAAAACTCAAATCAGTTACGAAACTCTGTTTTTAAAACTCGAGATCGTTAGCGTGGTCTCATCGTACTGTTCAACGGCTGCATGAGACTACCGTTGATATAACTATGATAAGTGGTATAAACCGCGGCCGGATTTTGTTGATGTGGGTCCTGAGTGTAAGGCGCGGGTACATTGACAACCCCAACGGGTAACTGACTCGCCTGGTTCATGAAGCCTCCCAACTGCGCAGCCTGGTTCATGTAACCGGTCGCTGGTTGCGCAACCCTGTATCCATACTGCGCAGCTGCCATGAGATTCGTGTTCAGCGCCACATTAGGACTCACTCTACTCGCCGCACTTTGCATCTGTGGACAGGTGCCTCCGGGGTCCAGAGATTGTCTGTAGAGGCTTTCGCTGGTGTAGGGCTGAGTTAAACTCATATTTGCATTCGCAGAAGAGCGGGAAGTAGATCTACTTGGCGCCCCGGGCGTTCCGGGCGGGACGGTGTTGACGTTGTAGTAGTTCTTCGCGTAGCCGAGAGGCACCTGCGGAGGTGTGGAGAGTTGCCTCGAGGTCTGGGGAGGCGTCATCGTGTGGGGAATTGGTGGCGGGGTCAGATTCATCCCCGGAGGTGGTGTTGGTGGAATCATTTCTAGGCCGTTGGTGAGCTGCTGGAGCTTCGCGAGGCTACAGGAGTTTGTCGTCTGGTGACTTCCGGATCCAGTTAACGAAGGCGAGGGTGTGTGGGAGTGAGGCATCGAACTTGTTTGGATGTAGAAATTCGTACCGGTTGCGCAGGACGTCGGAACTCCGGACCTGCCGCTGCGATGTTGGATGACGTAGGTGTTCTGGGTGGGGAAAGGTTGAGAGGCGACGGTCATGTAGTTTCCTTGGGAGATGACGGCCATGTTGTGGGAGTGAGCTGCGTGGCTGTGTGAGTGAGGGTGAGGAACAGGTGGAACGGTCATCGATGATGACTGCTGATACTGAGGAGGCAGGTGGCTGTTATGAGATGGAGTCGTGTGGGAGGTGTGCTGAGAACTTTGGCTATGCGGCGTTGGAGGCGTTGCTCGATGAGACCTGCTCTGTTGGTTGGATCTCGACCTGAAAATAAAGCGTTTGGTTTATAATGTGAGCAACTATTCCTCATTTAAGGCTTCGTGTAGACTTTTTGATTTTCTTAGCGCCGGAAAATCTAGAGGGGGTTGAACTAATCCGCGTGATGGCGCTCCGATCACCGGGACTGTAGGGACGAAGTGTTGCCTAAGAAATAATGGCGTTCAGCTATCTATATCACTTCTCTTCTATGTTTTGTCCCGGGTACGCCCCTGGAATCATCAGTAAAGCAATGTGGACAGACCCTGCCTTAGACACATGGAGAGGAGAGATTTTTCAGATATCAGGAATCGAACCCGGGCCGTCTACCTTCTCAGCGTCAAGTATTGCCGTTGAACCATGTTATTGAGACGATGGTAATGGTAGGGGGAACCTAGTTGGTTAATCCCTACAGGGCGAACATCCATAATTCCGGACGCTAAGAAATGTACCAAGGAGTATTATAAGGAGACATATCAGAGCCATTGGACATGTCGGAGTTTTCTGGAATAATTAGTTCACTAAATTTGATCTCAGCGCCTCTGTGGTCGTACTGTGAAGTTCATCTGACAGAGTTAGGGAGAACTAAAGTTTGTTCTGACTCTATCAGAAGAACTTCTATTATTAATACTTAGTACGGCCATAGAAGCGCTGAGATTAAGTGCAGTGAACTAATTATTCCAGAAAACTGCGACCAAACCAAATCGGGTTCGCCAGCCTTAGATATATATGTCTCCTTATACTACTCCATGAAATCTACTACTGCAGGCCTATCCAGCAAGGGGAAATTCAAGGGAATTTTTAGTAAGTTACTAGCGATCTTCTCAAAAGCCAGACGTGTTGCTTCCATCATCAGCGCTGTCTTCTTGAGTGAAGAAAGGCCCATCTCCTCTCTTCTATACACTCTATTACAGTCTCTACATCTACTACTACACTCTCAGACCTGAAGAGTGTTCAAGTGGGAAAAATTTAACATCTGGTTCGTGAGGATACCCTCCCTTGTTCGAGGGAAATAATCTCAAGATTTGAGTGCACAAGTTTCTTACCTATGAGTAGTTTGCGAACCACTGGCTCTCTTGCTGCTATGCGATTGTGACTGTTGTTGCTGCTGTTGTTGTTGTTGTTGTTGTTGCTGTTGAGAATGACTATGACTCTGACTATGAGCCTGAATACTCTGACTCTGTTGAAGCGAAAGTTGCATCGGTTGTGGAGTGTGACTCTGCGTCGAATGATTCTGCGTCATCTGCGGCTGCGGACTATGCGTCGGCATATTCTGCGAATGCGTCTGCTGCATTGGCTGCGGTGTATGACTTTGCGGCATCGGTTGAGGTGTATGACTTTGCGGCATCGGCTGCGGTGTGTGACTCTGAATCGGTTGTGGCGTATGACTTTGTGACATCGGCTGCGGGGTATGACTCTGCATCGGTTGCGGACTCTGCGTTGGAATACTCTGCGGCGTTCTCGGCTGCTGCAAATTCTGAGGCGTGTGTGGCTGATGCATCGGATGGATTGCAACATGAGATGGAGGCGTATGCTGAGGCATTGAGCAATCCGTGTACTGAACCTGCGACATATTCACCGAGACTGGAGTAGGTGGTGCTGAAATCTGCATGGAATTCGAGATGGGAACACCGACAGAAGTTTGCATCGGTAAAGCACTTGGAGGTCTCTCGACGCTGTTCTGGGAAGCTAGATCACTTGCAATCGAAGTCGGGGATTCGAGACCCAACTGGCTGACGTCCAAATCGCACTGACCGTAGTGCAGAGAATGCACGGAATTGGTCGTTGAATCAGGAGTGTAAACACCCATCGAAGGCAAGTCGGGTTGAGAAGGTGGGGTTCTTTTCACAGATCCAGGATTTTCATGTGGAGTTGTTTTCCCGCTTTCTGGGGAATGTTGTTTTTCTTCGTGATGTATCACTTCTTCTGTGAGTGGATTCATCTTCTCGTGATGTACTTCAGACTCTACATTTGTGATAATTGGCAAATCTTTTCTCTCGGATCTAGGTGGGGAATTTTCTAGTTTCTCTGGGGTTTTTGGATTGACCTCTTTGATCTCTTCGCGTGGTTTCAGTTCTTCAACGATCCCATGACTTGGGATGGACTCTTGTTGAGGTTGTAGTTTTGATTCTTCGCTTTGTCTAATTTCTTCCTTCTGTCTTACTTCCTCCTTTTGTCTCGCTTCTTCCCTTTGCCTAGCTTCCTCTCTTAGTCTAGATTCCTCTTTTTGTCTAAATTCTTCCCTTTGTATACACTCCTCTCTCTCTCTAGAATCCGCTTCCCTCTCTTTAGACTCCTTTTCGATAACTTCAACCGGTTCTGCTTCCATTGCATCAGTCTCTTTTTCAGGAACTTCTCTCTCTTCCTCTTTCTTATTTCCAATTACTTTCTCCTCCACTTGTTCAGCTTCCTTAGTCTTCTGGTCTCGTTGAACAGGCTTTGGTATCGAAGGTTCCTCCTCCTCTCCCTCATCTTCATCTCCACCTTCATATTCTCCCGGACTTGCTGAAGGCTCCACCGGAATTGGAATTCCACTCTCGGCAGACTCAGGATTAGACTCGATGCTTGGTTCCTCTGGCTCGGGATGTGCCTCAGGCTCCGGTTGCAGTTCAGGTTCTCGGACGGGAGAAAGAGTAACATCAGATTCTTTAACTTTCTCAACTTTCGCGACTTTTAGAGCTTCAGGTACTTTAACTTCCTCTATACTTGGAATTTTAGAAACATCGGCAACCAATGCCTTTGCTCTGCCTCTTCTCGGCGTTGGCGCATTCACTGTTTTAGTTTCTTTCTCCTCTTTTCCATTGCAAAGTTCTTCCTTCTTCTCTTTAGCGAGTTTGGCTTGTAAATACTTGGTTTGTCTGCTTGTAACTTTACGAAGAATATCGTCAAGTTTACTCTGCTTCTTGGCTCCACGAACGCTTGTTGGAGTGGCAACTTCCTTCGGCGGAGATTTCTGATTGCTCACTTCCTTCATGGTTTCCTTTTCTTTTTCTTTATCCTTTACCTTCTCCTTTTTATCTTTCTCTTTAACCTTTTCCTTTTCTTTGAGCCTCTCTCTTTCCTTCTCCTTCGCCTTTTCCTTTATCTCCTTGGCTTTCTCCTTTTCCTTCTCCTTAATTTCCTTTTCTTTCTCCTTCAACTTCTCCTTTTCCTTTTCCTTCTCCTTCTCTTTACCCTTTTCCCTTTGCGACTCTCGCCTCCTCTTTCTGCTACTCACTTCCTCCTCCTCGTCGTCTTCAGTCTTTTCGGAATGTTTTCGTTTTCTCAAAGGTGTTACCGAACTCGTTGGCGTCGTCGTTATCGCAGGTGGCGCCACCGGCTCGACTGATGTCTTTGATCCTCGCATCCTCCTCCCAGAACTCGACACCAGAGGCGTTGTCGGCATCTTCAGCGTTTTTGGCGTCAAGTTTTTTGAATTTGCATTTGAAGCTCGAGAACTTCTTGCCGGCGTCGTGATGCTCTTCAATTCCACTTCATGCTTCTCTGCAACGACGGGAGTCGCATCCACTGGCTTTTCTAATACCTTTGGAGTCTCTTTCTCATTCAACTTCGATTCTTTTTCTTTGTGTTCCTTCTCCTTTTCCTTCTGAGCGTTCTTCTGTGGTGTTTTAGCTTTCATCGCAAGAGACCTCCTCTGCAAACTCTTCCTTCCCCTCGGCTTCTTCTTGATCTTCACTTTCTGAATCTTTTCAACGATCGCCGGCATCGGCTTCGGTTCCAAGATCGGCGAAGCTTCAGATCCAGTGTCACCTTCCTCAGGACTGTAATAGGGATTAGGAATCTGCGTCAAAAGTGGAATCCACCTCAAACAGTCGGGCTCTAACTTAATGCGTGATGTCTTTTTGATTTTCGCCATGTGTAAATCGACCTTTTGCCAGTCGACGACGATTTTTATTTTCCTCGTTTCCTCCCCAGCTTCACAAACGTATCTCAAGAAGCCGAGAAGCTGCAAAGCGGTGGCGATGTCGTGGCCTGAGACGCCAGTTTCGCTCGTGATATCACTTAGTTTCATTTCTACAGAGTCCCGATGAGAGGCGAGGTATTCGAGAACGACGCTTTTCCAGAATGAGTGATAAGACACTCGTCCGAGATCGGAGAGCGGTTTTTCCGGAGTACCAGGAATGCCTTCGACTTTGGAGAGGAGGTAACTGAACTCGATGAGAAACCTGCCGAAACCCTGCCGCTGGTATTGGGGGAGGGTCATGATGCAAGAGACGTTGTACCTTTGAGCGGGACAGTGCTTTTCTTTACTAAAGTAACCGACTAAGTGACAACCGCGTTTGTCGTTTTTTGTTACCGCATAGAAAAGGAAAGGTTCCACGTCGTAGTAGAGAGTCTTGTGATCGAGGAATAGTTTCGCCAGGAGACAGAGGTTCTGACAGTAGATCTTGTTCACGTTTCCGTCGATCTGAAAAATTTTAAACAATAATAGTTAGTTATTATTAGTTCCAAAATTTTTCGAAAATTTCGTACATCATTTTGAATTTTTTGAAGTTTAAAATCACTCCAAATCACTTAAAATTCATAAAAATTTCTCAAATTTACAACCTTGGAAATCTCTTAAAATTTCTTGAAACTCTTAGAAACATCTTAGATTTCCACGAAATCCTTTCAAATTTGTTAATATTCCATAAAATCCCTTAAATCTTCACTAATTCTTTTTTAAAAAATATAAAATAACTTCAAATTTTTTGAAATTCCACGAGTAATATTATAACTCCTTAAAATCGTTTTAAAAATGTCAAAATGACGTAACGTATTAAAAAAAATTATAAAAAAATTTTTGAGAAAGTGTTTATTAAGTTGAAATTATTTAAACTTTGCTCTTAAAATTGATCTTCTTCTGTAATTTTTGTTATTTCCCATTGGTAATTTTTGTGTACACTTTTTTTTTTTACGATTTTGAAAAAACTCTCATATGAATTTACAGATATCTTGAATACTTGAAAAAATAAAAATTCTAAATAGCTCAAAAATTTGTCTATATTTTCTTTTTAATACTTTACATCATTCTAGGTTGAAAATCATGTTATAAAACAATCAACACCTTTTAGCCATTTAAATTTAAACGGGTTAAAATTTCGGTGGTGTCTCCCCTTAAAATTCAATTAAATCTTTTAAATATTATGTAAATTTTTTGTAATTCTTTTAAATTCCCTGAAAACTCTTAAAATCCTTTAAATCATTAGAAACCCAGAGAATCTCAAAGAATGCCTGGAAATTCTTCATAATCTTTGGAAACTTTCTAAAATCTGTTAAACAAACTATAAAATTCACCTCGAATACTGATAATCCATTGCATCGATAGATTTCTGTGGCGGGTGGATGCCTCCACTGACATTTGTCCATGTGTCTGTCTAAAACAGCTCGACTTTTGGTGTATTTGAGACAAAATTCACAGAAGAAGAGTTTCGGGAGCCTCGCGTACTCCTGAGGAAATGGACTTGAATACCAAGTCTCTACTTCATATCGTCCGAAAACGATGGCTGCAGGATTCCTGCTTCTAACTCCAGGTCCCGTTCCACCAGGACTCACAGAAGTTGCCTCTTCAGGTTCCTCGTCTGCTATCGTCAGTCGGTTTGCTTTGTCGCGAGCTTCTTTGAAGAGGTCCACGTCCTTTTGGGTAACTCCGGATGGCAGCGTTTGTAGTAAAACTGGATCATCTATAAATAATTGATTTGAAAGAGTTAAAAAAATAGGCTCTTCACTCTCTCGACGATTTTGTCTTGCAAGAGAATGTTTACTAATTTACTCAATATCCAACTCACGCAAAAATTATATAATACGAAGAGAATCGAAAATTACTACTTGAAAATAGAGTTGAGAGTGAAAGACTGTAATTTGTATTTCTTTTTAACTTAACGAAATCATGAAATAAAGAATTTGACTTTTTATCCGAGTTTTAGTTAAAGGGACTTTCTGGTTTTAAAGGTCATTAAGTATCTCAATTTTGTATTATAGTATTTTTTATGTATAATATTAAAGGCGTTGAAACCAGCTTCTGTCATTTGACCGTAATTAGTTAATAATTTAAAGTTTATTTATTGAAGTGGTATTTACTTTTTAAATAGAAATGTGAATACAGGGCAAAAAAACACTTATTATTTTAATTCTTTTTTTTTGTAAAATAAAAACTAAAAGTTAATATTTTTTCGCTTTATAGATAAATTTCTATATTATGAAATATAATAACAATAATATATTATTATTAGTATAAAATAAAATAAACTTCTATAATATGAACAAAAATTTTTTAAGAGAAATTTCGCACAAGTTTGAAAAAAAAATTTGAATAGTTTTCAAAAAAAAATTTTCGGGAATGTGGAAATTGGAACGAACGAACGATATTAAAAACAAAGACTATTATTTTTATTAATTTTGGCGGGAAAAGATACGTCCTTTCATTAAAAGCCAAAATTCATTGAAAAAGTTAGAAACAATGGTCTCAGAAAATAATTTTTTATTTAAAGAAACTTTTTCCACATATATTAAAAAATATAGACATTTTTAAAGACTTCGAAAAGTGATTTTTCGTAAAGTTTCCAAATGGAGAATTGACAAGAAAAATATTTTAAAAAACTAGCACAATTTTTTTAAAAATGTGGATTATTATTTTTTTAAATCTTTCCTTGGATTAATATTAAGTAATTATTCTCTGTTTAATAGAGGAAAACACTAATTAACATTTGATTAATTATTCCGCGGATTGATTGGAGGTTATGTCGATCGAAAACTTGGAAAATCGAATAAGTTTTCTCACCGGTTAAAACCCATGAACGCCTAATTTTGTCCCTGGACGGTGCCATTATTAATAATAACTAATTAACTTAGTTTTGTGTCGAAGAATTTTAATTTAAAACTGTTTTTTTTTAAATCTTCTTCACATTTTGTGTCAGTTACAGTTACAGATCTACAGATGTTTTGGAACAATCACAATGCGTTCCTAAAAGCGATGAATTCCGACTAGCGATGATGCGCCACTCATAACGAACTAAATTTGAAAAAGCGCGGGAACTAACAAATTATAACTTAACTTATTATAACTTTAACCTATTTTAACTAACTTCTTTTCTTTTTGTCGCTAAGCGGTCGTTCATTAAATAAAAATTTTTTTTGACGATTTTTGGATTTGATTTAACTTGATTGTTACGTAACTTTCAATTATCTGTATTTTTGCTATAAATAAATTTTTTTAAATTTATTGTAATAAGAAAAAAAAAAAAAACTTCAAGGAATTTGTGGCTAATATTATATAACGTAAAAGAATTTATAATATTACCTTAAATTCAATGTTGGAAGACATTTTAAAAGGATTTTTTACGGTATATTATTATATCTTAAGTAATTTGAAATAATTTCACAAAATGTAAGGGTTATCTGGGGTCTCTAAAAATTTCAAAATGTCTTTAAATTTCAGCGATAGAATATTTTGCTGGAAAACCAAAATACCGAATGTGAAAAAATAAAGAAAAAATAATTCCTGAAAAAAGCAAATTCTTGAATAAAAATAATATTAGACAATGATTGTTAACGAAATTTAAATATACTGGAAATATTTATTAACGAAAGTAAAAAATTAGCGATATTTGAAATATCCGAAATTTCAATTCCCTGAAAATATAAAATACCCGAAAATACAAAAAATATTTTTTAAAAATGTTAAAATTCTTTTTCGGAAATTTGTATGTGTTCAAAATTTCATTTCCAAGCTTATGAAAAAATATTTAACAGAGCTGGGTAACTATTTGAAATGCAAAATGCCATTTTCTATTTTGTATTTTAAATAGAAAGAAGAAACCCATTTTGCATTTTTCATCTTAAATAGATTTTCAACCTATTTTCCACTTAAAATTCCATTTTCCATTTTTTTTTGGTTCTTCCTTGGATAAGTTAGATAATCTCAGGTCAACAAAAAAAAATTTCGGAGGGGTTTCTGCTTTAATGCATAAATTCTGATTCTGTACATCGAAAGGAACCAAAATATTCATTTATGAATTATAAAGTTTGCTTTTGCTTTTTTTTATCGATAAGTAAGTTTTCAAGTTTTTGTGTTGATTGCAATCAAGAATATGTAATTCTTTTTTAATAAAAGTGACTCAAATTATATAATAAAAATTCGTTTAATAGTAATTTACAATAAAATTATGAGAAAGCAAAGAAAAAAAGTTAGCCGCGTAAAAAAAATCAGAATTGGATATTTAGAACTCAGAAAATTCGTATTTATACCGATGTAGTCAAAGACTTTTATTGCGCAAAAAATAATAATTATTCTTTAAGAAATTTTGCTTCATTATAATTTATAATTGGCTTTTGAATTAGAATTAAACATTATTAAAAATAATAAAAATTCATTTTGCATTGTTTACTAACTTATTTCTAATATGCATTTTGCATTTTTCATTTTAAATAGAAGATAGAAACCCATTTTATATTTTCCATTTTAAATAGATTTTGTAAACCTATTTTGCATTTTACATTTTAAATACATTTTCAGAATCATTTTACCCAGCTCTGATATTTAATTTCGATACTTTTTGCATTTCATTTTACTTAAAAAATATTTGAATTAGATATTTTCTCGCTCTGTACGCATAATTCTAGTTAAAAATTGATTAATTCATCAGAGGGAAAAAATTCAAAATTTAATATTTGTTCAGTAAAACGAAGAAATCGAATTTTTAGATCAGAACTTGGCTCAAACACCTTTAAGTAATGAATATAAATATAAACAAAAATAAATAAATACAAAAAAAAAAAAAAAAAAAAAAAAAACGACTGGAAACTTTTCCACTTTGAAAAGAGTACTAAAAATTTGATAGAAATAAAGAAAGTCCAGACATTTTTTCCTATTTATTTTTTTTTTCATTAGAATGAAAATATTTGTATGTGCGTTTGTAATTTTTTTTTTTTTTTGAGAAATTTGTTGTAAAAAATATGAAGTGACTTCTCACCAAAAATCAGAAAGTACTCCTGAAAGTAAAACCATTCTCTGCGTGTTTGTGTAAATGTAAAATTCTTAAACGAAAATATGGTGTGGGATCAATGATAATAAAATTGAAAAATGAATGACTGTTAATAAAGTGAGTGATGATTAAATAACAAAGCGAAGCTCAAGGGGTTTGTAGGACGTGTTGGCAGTGTCAGGGTGGCAGTCGGTTTCAGACGGTTGTGAGCGGCTAAAATATAATACTGTTACTGGAAATAATGTCAAATGCGCCTGCTCAATGTCAGCAACCAGCAGGTAGGAACCGGCGAATGTACTTTGTAAATGTGCAGTTATCACTTTGCTATCGGGCCTGAAACGGGACATGTACTTTCCAACACGTAACTTTCACCAAAATTCAAACTCAAATACCAATTTAATCACAATCTCATTTTAAAACTATTTTTCAAAACAGGAGACATTTTTGTTGTTAGTTACGTGATGGAGAATCGATTAAACAAGATTATACCAGAGCCATGTTATACAACAAAGCATGCAGCAAAATTAAAAGTTATCACTGCCTAAAATAAGCGCGTCTTCTATTTCAATACCTAAATTTAAATTCATTAGACCGCTTATATTATGCAGCAAACTTGTTAGGCATTCTAAAAAAGTTAGGTAGAGATGTGACTGTGAAAGAGTTAAATTGATTTTATTTACTTGAATATAATTCAAAGATTGTCGGGAAGGGTGAGGGAATCCTCTTTGAGATTCTTAAGTGCCATATCATGAAAAAATTCCAGAAGAATGTTATTTTTTAGACCTGGTGCATACCCGGTTGACGGGAACCTTGTAAGCATGTTCCTTGATACTTTTAGGTACAGAATTCACAAAAACTCCTCGAAGAATACTTTTTCCCTGATGTTTGTGACACCTGAAGTATTTTTCTAGAAATTTTTTTATTTTGTACCTGCGTGAATATCTGATCTGTCGACTACAAAGAAGATGTCTACAAGGTTCCCGTCAACGAGGCCTGCAGAAGATCTGAAGACCTGATGAAGGCTTAGAATCTGACACAAACCTTCATTTCATTCGGATCTTCAGATTCACCAAAAATTCCCCAAATAAAATTTTATCTGCAACTAGAATTTTCTGAAAATTAGTTTGCACTAAGTCCTTGAAAAGGCTAATAGAGGAGTATTCTTTAGGGAATTTCGGTGGATATCTAAACCGTCGGCTATGAAGAATATATCTATAAGGTTCGCGTTGACGAGGTCTGCAAAAGGTCTGAAACAAGAACATTCTTCGAGGAATTTTACGTGAAATGGTTTCTCGGAATGATAAGGAAGCTTTTGAGTTCACTCTCGCCAATCTGGCTGCATTGGATCCGTCTAAAATTTAACTTTCAACAATGAAATGTATGATTTCTCTCTCTTCACGTGTCCATCTCTACTAGCACGCATACGCACACATCAAACCATACCACACCACACCGCCAACACATCCACGGTGGTGAGTGAGGATTAGATTAGAGGGAGTCTCTGCGAATGGGTGCATCGTCGAGGTTAGGATCGTGAACGGGTGGGGTAGACTCTTACCCTTCCTGGTGGAGCAGGGTGTCGCGCGGGGTGTTGTGGTGGTGTTGGTGGTGGTGGCGCTAGTACAGGCACGTGGATTGGATTTAGGAGTAGGATTGGACTTGTTGGAAACGGGAGTTTGATTGGACTTGGCTGGCTCAGAATCTTTCTGACTTGAAGGTTGTTTCCTACGAGATTGCTGCTCGCTCGGAGGATCAGTTGCACATTTGATGACGGACATTCCATCGGCACCTTTCAACTTCCGTCTTTCGTGTTCATGTCTTTTGCTATTGACAGCCGTTTTCACGAGATTGGATGGAGTCATCTTGGCTGGCTTGTCAGTGGAGAAAAGACTTTCATCGGAGGGTGTGAAAATACCAGGTTTTGGGATTCTCGGCAAGTTTTTGAGTTCCTCGAGTCTCTTCTTTTCCTTGCTAGTGGAAGACTCGTCCCTAGTTTCGAGCTTCGGGGTTTTGCTCAGCTTCTCTTTGATATCTTTCACTGAATTAAGGTCCTTGCAATCTTTATCCTTGTTATCTTTGCTAGAGTCTTTGCTAATGTCCTTGGTGGGTTCCTTGTTATCCTCGTGAGTTCTTTTTCTCCTGTCAGGGGCATAGTTAGGCAACGGTGCTCCAGGCTTAGATCTGCTGTTGCCTGGTGCCGAGAAGAAGTGGCTGAGTCCATCAAAGAGGCCCTTGAGTTGTCCAGCTCCGGGTTTTTCTTTCTGCTTCTCCTTGTTCTCACAGTTTGGTACGAAGATCTTCTTCTCTTTCTGCTTTTTCTTCCCGAGAGGACTCGCAGCTGGTTGAATATGAAGGCCAAAAGTGGGTTTATCACTCAGATCAAGTTTAGGAAGCGACGCACCGAAGGTACTTGTGATATTGCTGAAGAAGGGAGACTCGACAGTTAATTTAGCTGCGGCGGCTGCAAAACCCCAGGGTTTGTCTTCCATCAAATCGCAGGTGAATGGACCTTTAGACTTAAGAGTAGCTACCCTTGGTGGTTCCTCATCCTCGGATGAGGAAGAGTCACTTGATTCGCTGGATGAATTCTCCTTTTCGTCTTCACTGCTGCTACTTTCAGAACTCGAGTTTGAGCTTTCGCTACTACTGCTGCTGCTCGAGAGCTGAATCTTTCTACTCGGGAGGACCTTTTTCAGAACTTCAAGCTTCTCAGTTTTCAATGACTTGGGCGAAACCTGAGGTGGTTTTGCTTTCTCGCTGCCCCCCACCCGTTTAAGTTTGTTGTGCTCGGAGTTGAAGGCGCTCAACCTGAAAAACTTTTGCTTCTCCTTCGAGATCTTGTCGTTCTTTTCTTCAAGAAGTCTATTCTGACCTGCCATGGGGGTGGGGGGTTGAGGTATAGGAGAGGAATTTAAGGTTGGTTGACGAGGGGAGACAACACCCGCATTACCGTCCGAGCAGCTGTCCACCTGAGCCATCGTCGGACTGCTCTTCTTCCCAGGGGTTGACGCTGCCAGGCTCTTTCTGGGGACGATAGACCTGCAAAGATTCAGATCCAAAGGATATTGAAGAGTCTGTAACCTTGAGAAAAATTCAAGACTTACTTTCTATTTTCACGGATTTTGATGAGCTTCTTCCTGGCGCTGGTGGGCGTTGTTTCACCAAGCGAGGGTTCCTGTCCTTTCTGCTTCTTGGCATCATCTTTCGGGACAGGGGTGTGGGTAGTTTGACAGTGTCGACACCTCCATGGCGCCTTGTTTTTCTTGTCCAGAGCCGGTTCCAGACAAGAGGGGTGATAACACTTAACACAACCGGCACACTTCACTAAATAGTTCTGGGACTCCCGTTCCAACTCACACCCGGCACAGGTCGGAGAACAGTCATCACACGACCAGGTCGTTCCTCTATCGACGAGGATCGCGAGTTCAGGTGGTGCACAGGAGTTATGAAGAGCTGCGCCACACATACTGCATCGGCTGAGCTTCTCCGAGGCGCTGCGTTTCGCGTTATTGTTGTTTCCGACCGTCGTCGCTCCAAGGCACTCCTTACATATCGGCAGCGGAGCTGGCAACTGGAAAAAGAAAAAATAATGTATACTTTCTATTTTCACACTAAATTTAGGATCCATCGTTGACGCGAACCTTACATATTCCTTAATTAGGACCTTCTGCTTCGGATTTCACAAAAATTCCCAGGAGGATACTGCAGGTGTGGAACTTTTCAGGGAAAACGTATTCTTCAGGGAATTTTTTGGGATACGGATTCTTGAGGTGACAGATAAGCTTTTCATCCACCTCGCGTCAACCTGGTCTTTACGGTAAGATTCTTCAGACTATTTTTAGAGATATCATGGTATAATGACCTTCATGCTTGATGGATAAATGCATCGTGTTTCTGAAAGGTGAACGAGTATGCAGTAGAATTTAATTATTCATTCCGGTGGTTAGGGAACCCTTGCTATCTTCCCATCGCGAGGGTGCATCTTATTAATTTAATGAGTCATCTATGCTCGAATAACGAAGTTACGAGTGAAACTGAAGCTAAATATTTAAGGTTTAAGAGGATTGAAACCAATTTCTAAGTTTAAAATTTAATTTCCTCATTGTAACTAAACAAATTTTTTAATAGAATAGTTAAAATTGAAAATTGTGCAATAATTTGCAATAATGTGTATATCGCAAGTGGGAGTTTTGCTCGCACGTGGCCTTCTTTACACGGCTTTCATCTGTGGACCAACGACCTGTTGCTCGAGACCAATCATTAAACGAACACAACGAAACTGGGATTGGTCGATTACTTTCCCGGGACACAAGCGTAAAATGTTGTCCCTTCCTTTCCACACTTTGCTTTTATTAAACTCTTTAAGGCTATCCTTTCATGATCTCAGAACAATCTTATTGAGAGGAGGCCCTGAGAACCGTGCAAAAAATTTCTCTTATTCTTTTTTTTTTTTTTATTTTTTTATTTATTTTTATTTATTGTGGTGAAATCTTATATACGTGGCAGCCAAAAATTAAAATGTTTTGTGATTTTCACACGATGCTCTTTTTTTCACTCTGTAGCTAGATTTAAAAATGAGATGTTTTAGTTAGTTTCCAAATGTTTGAAATATACAAAATTTAAAAAAATGGTTCTTTGGCTATAACAAAAAGTTTTTTGGATTTTAATTTTCCTTGGCTTTTTTTTAACCCGATGGGTATTCCTGACAATTTGGTCCAAAAAAAATTTCAAAAATTCTAGTTTTTAATTTAATTAAAGGTCAAACATTTTTTTTTCATTTTTCCAAAACACTGCCAATTTACGCAAAAATTTTATTAATTCTTCGCTCCAATTACCCAAATCATTGAAATTTGGATGAAATTAGATGTTTCACTTAGTTTCAGAAGGTTTAAAAAATGCAAACATGCACTAAAAAAAATTGAAATTAAAATTACTGAAACTTTCTGCTAAAAAATTTAATCCATCCATCTTTTTTTAGAGGAGGTGGAGGAGGCAACTGGGAATCTCGGTCATAATCGATCTTCTAAACGAGTGATGTGCAACTGCAGCGCAGCCGATGCGCACAGGACAAACAACGTCAAGAAGGGGGGGGAAGAAGAGTGTGCGAAAGCGGTGGCTAAAAGTGGAGGGAGGGGGGACGGGTGGTTGGAATTCCCCCCCGGATAAATTGGAACCACCTGACCGGTGTCAACGCGTCGGCGCGTCGTGTCCCAGGGCTTTTCGCGCTCTGCGGTCCGACACGCACAAAACACGAGAGAAAATGAGTCAAGGGGATCAATAAAAGAGCGATATACAAACGAGCCGAGTCGAGTCGGCGGAAGTCGAGCGAGATAGTGGCGTCCGCCAATCCCGATCGCCATACCTGACACGACGACGGCTCTTTATGTCCAAAGGCGTGGGCACACGGCGTGACTCGCCGAGGAAAGGAGCGGAACGAGAATATTATTTCCCGCTTGATTCGCATCGCGACCTCCATTTTTAGACGTGTATTTTTAGATACTGAGGCACTATTTACTGGGAATTGAGAGATCGTTGCGTGAATGAGTCAAAGGGAAAAGAACAGATGAGCTAAAGTCGGTAGATTGACGGGAATATGAAAAAGATGTTCTTTGATACCTACAGATACGTAATACACGAAAACTCCCTGAAGAATGTTGTTTCCCTGGTTTTTCTTACACCAGGGGGCCAAAAACGCAGATGAGGAAACTTCTTCAGGGAATTTTTTGTGAAATGATATCTTATAGGGATAGTAGACATTTCTATGGGGTTCGCGTCAACCGGGATGAAGAAAAAAGTCCACCAGGTATGAAAAACTGAGATTCTTCGAGGACTTTCTGATTAAATCGTCACCGGAGATAGGAAAGAACGTTTTTGCCAGACTCGCGTCAAAGTTGGTGTACTTTGTAATAAGAAAAAGCTCGTAAAACTATACGGTTTCGAGTGACCGTTACTGGATTATTATTGACTAGAAAGTGGTTTCACCACATAGTAGCAACTTGAGTACTTGTGACATTTAAGTCGATTAACAAACTGGTACATTCTGATGGATGATTGCGGACCCCTGAGGCTTTGTCGTTAACTCGTTTTGCGAATCAATTACTATCTGCAGGCTTATTTCTGGTTGGGAAAAGTCACGAGCGGTAAACTCGAAAGTTTGTTCTAAATTCTAAATTGTTTCAATTTTGAATGCGGTCTGAGCGATTGAAAGTTGATATCGTTTTAAATAAATAAAAGGAAAGAATGCTCTCAATGAATCTTGAAACTTGCTTATTTCTCTTACGTAGTAAGTCATTCTGGAATTTTTTCGCGCATGAAATTGCAAACCCATTGAACGAACGGTGAACCCGGACAATGAAAAGAGAGGATTGACTTGGCAACTATTCTTTGGATAATGGCCGCAGTCTGGTGAATGTGTGTCGCTTACGAAGCCGGTAGTGGCAAGTAAATAAACCTCTCGCGGGATCTTTTCTACATGCAACAACACTTCTAATCGAGTCGTGTTGCACGTTCGAGTTCAAGGTTGTGTTAATCTTCAGCCGCTACGGTTTTAAACGACTTCAACTTGGGCGGTAAACTTTCAAAGTTACATATTGAAGGTCAAACTCGAATTCAGCGCCCCAAAAACTCTTACACTGATTTTCATGTTACTAAATAAATTATTTTTTTTTCAAGTCCGTCGTACTGGATGCTCCATTTTGAATTTTTGAGACCAGATTCGGATTCAGCGACCCCGAAAACATATGCAAGGACTACAAACATCATTATCTTAAATGAAAAAAAAAATAATAATAATTCAACTCACCTTGGGCGAGGATCCATCCGAGCCTTGTTCTCCGATCTTCTTCGTGGAACAAGGTGTCCGGTCGGGTTGCCTGAAGAGCTTCCCATCCTGGATGACAAATCCTCGATCGACAGACCTTTTGGCCGAAAGTTTGAGAGCGATTCTTAGGTCACCCTCGTTCTCTTCTTCAACAGTATGACTCTGTCTCAAGTACTTCTCAATATTCTTGAGCGTAGAACCGTCTCGTTCGCCTAACTCCCGAACGGCCTTGCCGATGACCTTGCTTAGGTCGCTGGCTCGGCCAACCTTAAGTGGCCGGGACTGCAAGCCACCTGGATCTTTGTAGGATGATTGTCCTTTATTAAAAATCTTGAGGACGTCGCCGCGCTTGACGGCTACCTCAAGGTGTTCCGCAATCTCTTCTTCATGAAAATTGTGGTGTTGGCGAATCGCGTGGCATATCCGCTCGACACTAGGTCGCTGCTTCTGACTTCGGATCTTCCTGATCGCGTCAAGAAACCAAGCCGACCACGTGTCAGCGGACTCGTGCTCCCCCATCTCCTGGGGACGACCGCCCTCTCCGACTCCTTGAATTTACCGCCTCCCCCACCTCCCGCGTGAGTGAGGACCTAGACATTCACATTCTGACCAAACCCTGGAATCAAAGAAAAAAATAATGTTGAACACTTGGTCTTACACACCTGCAAATACATAATTCAGCAAAATTCCTCGAAGAAGTGGTTTAGGTTGCACTAGGTCGATTAAAATTGTGCAGAAGAACATTCTTCAGGGAATTTTGTGTGATATGACTTCTGGGGAAGTCAAGGTACACTTTAGTCCAACTCGCGTCAATCTGGCTTCATTAGACCTAAGATAATTTCATTTTTGAATAATGAGTGGTCAAACTGATACGTCATGTGTCATATCAGACTGACGGGAAAATTATAAAGATGTTCTTTGACATATGCAGAAACGTGATTTATCAAAATTCCTCGAAGAAGTGGTTTATATTGCACCAGGTTGATTAAACCGGTATAGAAGAATATTCTTCAGGGAATTTTTGGTAATATGACTTCTAGGGAAGTAAATGTACACTTTAGTCCAACTAGCGTCAATCTGGCTTCATCAGGCCTAAGTTAGTTTCACTTTTCAACTGTGTGTGGTAAAACTAATACGTCATGTGTCATCTCAGATTGTTGGCAAGATTAGAAAGTTGTTTTTTGACACCTGGAGAAATTTAATTTGAAATAATTTTCCAAAGAAGTGGTTTAGATTGTACCAGGTCGATTAAAACTGTAATAAAAGAATATTCTTCAGGGAATTTTGAGTGATTTGGAGAGGATATCAAAGATTCATATGAGGTTCGCATCAACAGAGCAGCAAAGTACAAATATAAAAAATGTAGATTTAAAAATAGCCTTTTCGGTCCACCAAAAAAATCGATCAATCTTTCATCGCATTTGACTTAAAAGTCTTCTAAAAATATAAGGGGAGTAAAAATAGATTTTCTGTTCCTTCCTGTCCTTGAAAAAACTTGTGTACGTGCCTCTTATTTCGTCCTAAGTAGGCAGGGTCACATTCCAGCTTCCGAACCTTCCATGGACCCCCCAGGGAGTAAAGACCGATCCCTACAGCGACCTAGGGTCATTATATTGCCGGGAATTACTTTTAAATATCGTGTTCGAATATCGACGGACAAATCGTGCGATCAAAACATCTATTATTCATTCGCCTCGGTCGTCGATTATCTCGGAAAGATTATCGTTGAACACGCGATCAGAAATTTAATAATTGCCTCTAAAAAATTAATCCCAATATTACTTCATTTTAAAAATTCATAAAAATAAATCTTTTAAAAATTTTTATTCATTATTTTGTTTTATTCTATTCCATTTTAATTTCTAATTTGATTGCAGAAACTGTTAGCAACTATTGCCACTAATCCTATCACAAATTTATTCCGCGGTGAAAGTCTCGCAGAAAACGTCATCGATCAATGATTTCTAATTTATTTTCTACTTTGTCAAGTAGGAAACAATTATTAGAAAGATAAAATTTAATTTTTTAAATTAAGAAAATTACAATATTAACTAGTTGAATATGTAATATAATATTTGAGTATTTTTTTTTTTTTTTAGAATGAAAGGAAGAGTGAAGTTGGAATGTGAGGCTAAAAGTTGACCTAGGTTTGGGCTCGGGTAATAATTAACCGAGGCAATAAATATCCCCAAGTTTCTTTGGCCTCTGCTAAAAAAAGAGGAGGCATCGACTCAAAGCGGAAGTCTCTTTTTCCAAAGAAAATAAAAAGGGGGATTTATTTTACTTCTTCTCTAATTCCGTTACTTTTTACAACTCCTCTAAATTTATTAAATCTCTCCTCCTCGTTTTCTTCCTGTCTGAAGTTCACGCCACGCCTCCTAAATTCGGTCCTGTCTAAATGCAAATTCCACTCTACTTCCTACTATTTAAATCTCCCTTCATGTGTGTTCAACTGCGCATGCGCGTCTAAACCACGTGCTCGAGTTCCCGCCAAAAATGTCAAAAAAGATGTCGAGTTATTTAAATTGGAAATTTAACAAAAGTAAAAACAAATAAACAGAATTGCAAATTAATTTTTTGAGTTAAATAATAAATATTATATGAGGTAATTATAGATAAAATTATTCTCTTGAAAGTTTTCTGGGTGATATTCTTTTCTGGATGAGAAATTAAAATTGATTCTGTTTCCTCATTTCCTCTTCGCAAGATAATTCTCATTATCAATAGCGTATTTCACAGTTCATACACGTTTTCAAGGTCGTCTTTCGTAATTTACGCCCGCCCGAAATAGCAGTGAAAATCACGCTCGACTGGACGCGCCTTTGTGAAGAGATGTTACAACTGTGAGGTAATTGAATAATCGATAAAAGTGGTTTTATCTTGAGAAGCATAACGTCACTCGTATAATAAGGAATAATCGTTGTGGCTTGAGAGAATTAACAGGACATTGATCCAGTCCGACATAAAAAAGGAATTTTGAGAATATTAAAAAGAATATTGACCCTAATTACTCAGATTGACGAGAATGTGAAAAAGTTGTCCTTTGATACCTGCAGATACATAATACACGAAAACTCCCTGAAGAATATTGTTTTTTTCATTTATCTTGCACCAGGTCACCAAAAAGGCTCATTAGGACACTTCTTCAGGGAATTTTTGGTGGAATGATATCTTGGAGAGGCAATAAACATTTCTATGGGGTTCGCGTCAAGGGGACATGAAATCAATAGTAAAATTGGACAATTTATGAATTTTAAGACAATCGTTAGGACTAAACGATCCTTAATAATGATTTATTTATAGAACTCTACATTTATTTTGTTTTTATTTTATTTTATTTATATTTTTCGTATAAATTGTGGATTTAAGTGTCGTGACTTGTTAGGATAGTAGTAAAATTTTTCTGTATTAATATAGCTGTAAATAATTTACGCCTTTGAGAGTAATTAAGTTTTGCTCGCGCCCGTATCATATTAAAGTGAAATAAAATACTGGCCGACCGGTGAAACAAGCGAGGCCGGGTGTTTGGTTGGCCCCTCTCACTCAAGTAAAGAGGCAACAGCAGCTGCGAGTTGAGTTGGTTACACCCGCCAACCGTCACTTTGTAAACCCTCTGTATTTCGAAAAATAAACAAACTCAAAAGGTTTGCGAATATATTAATAATAAATGAGAATTCAATGAGAACGTAAAAATCTGAATTATATTAAATATACTGTTTTGAAGATTTCTTCTTAAGTGAATTCGTGTTCAAGTCGATTTAAAAAGGGCCGAAATTTCCGCTCTTTAATTTTGATCTTCTTAATTTGGTATTTAAAAAAATAGTTTCCAAATTGAGGGAGAAATTTGTTTCTGGTTGTGGTAAAAAAAATTTAATATAAATTCTAAGTGATTTTTTAAAGCATTCGGTTAGAAATTTTCGAAACTCGAGTTTTCACAAGAAATAAAATTCCATGAATAAAAAAAGCCATTTTATCAGACCTTGAGAATTTTTTTCTGATTTTTCCTACATATATAATAAACGTATTATTTCAGCAGTTTTATCCAGAAATCATAAAATATTGTCCGTTAAATTTTTAGTTACACATTTTCATTTTTTTGCAGTAAATTCAAAAAATCTCTACACATTTTTAAAAAGCTTATACCAAAAAACGTTGAACGATTTCAATAAATAAAAACTCAAAAAGAAAAAAAAAATTAAAAAATCAACGAAAATTTGACGATTTCTCGATATTAAATTTATTGAAATTCCAAGAATTTTTTTCGATCTTCGGCCCTGATTAAAACCGTCTCTTTAAAATCGGGTATTTCAGGATTATTTAGAGTTTGTCTCATTTGAGTCACGACAGTAATAACAATAATAATAATAATAATAATAATAATAATAAAAATAACAGATTTTTCAATCAAACAAAATCGCCAGAAGTTTCGAACTTCACATTAATTTAAAATCCACAACCCAGTAGACACTCGACTTAGTCCCTAACAACAAAAAAATCCCGATAATCGAAACGAAAAGCCAATTCACAAAACACTGTCGAATCAAAATAAAACTCCAAAAACCACGTAACTAACCCGACGGAGAACTCCCGTCGGCACACGTCCCGGTCAAATTTTCCATGGCCCCTCACCTCAAAATTCGCCCCTCCCGCGACCTCAAAATGTGCAAAATCCTCAAGATTTTTTTTTACGCGGGAATAAACTCTGCGTAAATATGCTGGGTGAGGGCCGTCGGTGTAATTACGGCGGTTGGTCGTCGCTGGCTCAACGTTCTCGAAGCCCGACGGGCAGCCATCTTGTGACTTCAGAGTCGATCTCAGTTTGCACCTATTTTCGCAACCACCTCGGTTCCCGAGACGAAAAACAAGTCTCACCCGGAAGCCGGAAAAATGTCTTCTTCCGGTGAGACCCACAGACCCGGCTCGCGAATTGTCCATAAACAGGAAAATAGATGAAATCAGGGAGAGAAATAAACGGGACGAACTGAGCCGCTGGTCCGTATGCGTCGGGCGGCGATAATCAGGCTCTGTTCAATTTTGGCGGTTGTTTGGAAGCCTAATTACCTGTCAGCACGATTCCATGTGTAATCCGGGTTTGGATGGCACTCAAGAAGTACACGGGCACGTAATCACGATCACCGATTATCTCCGCGAAACGGCGTCACATTTCACAAATCAACAAAGGTTACCACTTGATAAAGATGGCCGACTGGCTACTGCGCATCTAGTGAGGAGCGTACTGCGCCGACCGACGTCGCAAAGCCGTGGAGCTCCTTAGGCAGAGTTGTGTGAATGTGTGCTTCGAGTTTGTATAAAATGCGTGTTTGTGTGCGTGTGTATACGTGTGCAGATGGGTGTAATGTGTGTTTATAGAGATAAGTATGGGTATCGCCGGGTATTAGAGAGAAGTGTGGCGAGTGATTGTGGAGACTCAACTACAAACGAAACGAAATGAAACTATACTCGTATACTTAGGACTCACTCCTCACTCGATCGCTCAGGTTCACGGGAACTCACGAGAACGAGGAATGAAGCCGGACGCGATCGCCGAGGGAGAGAGAAGTATGTAATGTGAAAGAGAGGAACGAAAGATATGAGACAGTCGGGAGAGGTCCCAACACTTTTTAGGGAGATGGGAATTTTCCTGGTGACCGTGACTCAAGAGGGGAAGTTTATGGAGGAGTTTACGAAGGATTTATCTTGCGCCGAAGTATCCTGAAAAGTGCTGAAAAGCAACTGAAACACTCGACGGCTCCTGGCTGCCGACAGGTGTCGGTGTGCGTTAAATGCATTTAAAAATTTTTTTTTAGGCTTCTGTTCTTTTGTTGAAGTCTGAAGTCACCTGCAAAAGGGACGAAGTATTGTTGAAGTATTGTTAAAGTCTTGTTAAAGTATTGTTAAAGTATACAGTGCCGTAATGGTAAATTTTGACGCCCTGGGCAAAAGCAGATCAGTGCGCTCTTCATATACCCCTCCCCCTGCCGCAAAGTCTTCACGCAAAAAAAAATCAGACTTAATTTTAATTTTGATTTTAATTTCATGGTCAAAATTATAAATACAATGAATTAAAGAAGTATAATCTTTTAATTTTAAATACATTCCTATCTTAAAAAAGTGATACCATCCCTAACAAAAGCTTCGAATTGAAATTCATTCCGAATAAATCCGAAATGTTCCGAATTATTCCGAAATTTGTATCCGAACCAAACAGTTTCATTCCGATTTAATCCGAAGGAAGTTTCCAATCAAAATTAATCCGAAGCCTGTTCAAAATCTATCCGAACGTTTAATCCGACTGAATCCGAATCAATCCAAATGAACCCGAATTAATCTGAACGAATCCGATTTAATCCGTCTATCCGAACCAATCCGAAAAATTCGAATCAGAATGAAATTGAAATTTTCGGATTCATTCGGATTGGTTCGGATAGACCGGTTTAAATCGGATTCATTTTTATTGAAAGTTTGGATTAATTCGGACTAATTTGGATTGACCGGATTGATTCGGATTCAGTCGAATTAAACGTTCGGATAGATTTTGAATGGATTTCGGATTAGTTTGGATTGAAAGCTTCCTTCGGATTAAATCAGAATGAAACTGTTTGGTTCGGATACGAAATTCGGAATGAATCAGATTGATTCGGAATGAATTTCAATCCGAAGCTTTCGCTAGAGGCAATATATCGAACACATTGTTGTCGAAAACCTGATTGTTTAGAAATTGCGCGAATTGTGTGACTGTATCGAATTTGAAAACAATCTTCGGACTATTCTCGTTTTCAAAAAGATTATTAAGATAGAGAATACGAATTTTACAAAATTCATTGAAATTTTAGAAATATTAAATGATTTCACGGTATTTCAAAGAATTTTATGTTTATTCTGATTTTCAGTTTTAAGAGATTTTTACCAGTTATTGGGGTTTTATAGAATCTAAAGAAATTTAAAGAATCTTAAAATTTAATGAAGAGTTTTCATTGGATTTTAAATAATTTTAAAGGATTTAACGTCATTTTGTGTAATTTCAAGTAATTTTAGAAACTTTAAAGCTGTTTCAAGGATTTTCACGAAGTTGCATTGGATTTTCAGATATTTTAAGGGATATTAAATAGTTTTGAGGACTTTTAAGAGATTCAAAGGATTTACGAGATTTCATAGGATTTTTAGCAATTTTAAGAGATTATAGGATTTTGAGAAATCTTAAAAGTTTTAACGACGATAGATATATGTGTTGTGAAATTTTAAGTGATTTCAAAAACTTTTGAGGTATTTGAAGGGATTTCAAAAAATTTCATTAGATTTTTAGATATTTCTAAAATCTCAATAAATTTCGTAAAACCCTTTTGAATTCCTTAACATTTTTCAAGATTCCGTGAAATCTCATTAAATCTCTTAAAATACCTTAAAATTCAATGAAATTTCGTAAAATGTCTAAAAGTTTCTCAAATTCCTTAAAATTACTTTATAATCCTTTTAAATTCCTTTTATAATTTTTCCCAAAAAATGTGGGATTGGAAAAATTAAGGGATTCCAAAAGTATGCAAAATAATTCAGAGATTTTAATTTTTGAAATATAAAAATTTGTAATTACTAGTCTAATTTTAGGAATCTTAATAAATTTGTAATTGGAAATTATTCAAAGTCCAATTAAATCCCATTAAGAGTGTTGGACCAAGCAGGGCCGTATTTAAGTTTGTTGGGGCCCTTAAAATTTTCTGGATATAAACAAGGATATATGCAGAGGGAAAAAATTCCAAATTTAATATTTATTGAGTAAAATGAAGAAATTGAATTTTTAAATTAGAACTTGACTCCAACACCCTTAATCCGAATTATTCAGATTGAAAGTTCGAATTGACCGGAATTATTCGGATTGATTTTGAGTGGGCCCCACATTAATTCGGAATGAAAACTTCCTTCGGATTAGATTGGAATGAAACTGATTGTGATAAAAATACCGGAATGATTCAGAAAATTTCAGATTAATGAATTTCAATCATAAAGCTTTTGCTGGGAATGTTATCTTTATGAAGGTATTATCTTGAAAATGTCAGTCAAACCAAAAGGGGGGAAGAGGGGTCAAGAAGTGGTGAAAAATTATCCACGTGGTATATGGATGGCCCCATACATATTAGGCAAGATTGCGCAATTTGGCGAAAGAATGAAAAAAAAAACAACTCCTAAATGTTCTAACTTTCAATTGAAGTCTCCCTAGCTTATTATAAAATTCGAATTTAGTTACAAGTTTTTTTTTTCTCTATTGCCACATTCTTGAGGGAATGACAATTTCTTTATAAGAGAATATTGATTCTTTTTTTTAGAAGAACGCCCCATCTTACGATCCTTCACCCTCCAATTTCCTCTCGCGACAGGTTTGTTATGACCCTTTGCAAGTCAGTCACTATTGTGTACATTTTACAATCATTCTTCTCCTATAGAGGTTTTCTACTTCACATCTGTGTTTAAATTTAAATTTGAATAAGTTTAAAATTTAAATTAAATAAATATAAAATTATAAATATAAATTATATAATATAAAATTATATAATATAAATTTAAAATTTCCTTTTCTTATATAAAAAAGAGTTAAGATTATTTTAAACGGAATATTATTTAAACAGAAGTTATATAATCCTTTAGTTTTAAACGCGTCTAAATTTCGAAAGCTCTCAAGTAAAATTGAAAAACCTGGCCTGTAAATAATAAAACCTCTTGTCAAATTTTAATTTATTTTATAAATTTATGACTGACGTTTGATCACAGACGCGCCTGCCAAGTCACCGACCGCATTGCAATATGCGCTTTTGCCTCGGAGTTTATTGATTTTTAAAATACTCAAGTTGGGTACTAACGGCCACAATGAACGGTTGAGTTACTCGATGAAACGTATAATCGAGTGTGGGCGTAAAGCGTTATGGATATGATTATTTCCGGTTCTCGTAGGTGTGAAAATCTCGCTAAAGTTCGAAGAACTCAAATTCAAAGTATCATAATACAATAAAATGAAATTAAATCAAAAATAAAAATAAACTAAATGGACATATTAAACTTGAAGTCCATTATTTTCTTCTGGTAACAACTTTATTGTACAAGACGGCGAGATTAGCTTAAAAAAATATTTAGAGTGCTTTTCGCATTGCATTAGATCCTATTTGACTTGAGATATTATAAATTAAAGTTGAAAATTATTTTGTGCGATTGTAGGTGCGTTTCCTATTTTTTGTCTTTTAAGATTTAAGTACAATTTAAATATCATTTGCTATTTTGGCTTTCGTTACGGAGCAAAGTTTGGTTTTCCTTCGTAAGTACATCCGGATCTTTGCACGATTTGAGTCGCGGCCCAAATTCCACATTTAATGCAGGTTTCTAAACTTCTGCCTTGAATGTACTGCGCCAAAAAACCTGGAAGCAGAAAAAGAGTTAGATTTCGAAAATAGAAGAAAAAATGTTTAATATCGAAAATATTTAAATTTACCTCCAACGAAAGCGTCGCCAGCGCCATTGGTATCGATGACATTTTCTTCGGGAAGTTTAGTCACCGGAAATTCCGTGACAATATTATCCTTAACTAAAATCACGGGATCACAACCTTGAGTGATAACGACGATTCTTTTTCTCTTGGTGTTGATTTTCTCCATGTTGGAGATTTTGAGAGCGATTTCTTTTCGGTCCAACGTCCCCAAATCGTTTGCTTTTGAAAAGGCTTCAGCCTCTGTTTCATTTCCAAAAAGAATATCAACGTAGGGCAACGCCGCTCTCATTGGTTTTTGGAAGAACTCACATAAAAAGGGAGCACTCAAGTTCATCGTGAAGACTTTGTTTTCCTCGAAAGCGTGTTTCGCCACCGCTTGAATTGTTTCCGGACTGACTGTCAAGAAAAATCCCTAGAGTATAGAATTGAGAATTCTCACATTGAAGAACTTTGCTTAGAGAGCGATTGGCGGTGGAAAATTCTTTTCATTTAGATTTTTTCTTTACAGTATGAATTAGATTTTTGTAAATTTGAAAGATCCAAGTGTTAAGGGCGTTGGACCCAAGTGTTAAGTTCAAAATTCTATTCTCTATTTTATTCAACGAAAATTATGGATAAATATTTTTCCGCTCTGTAGCACTAATCTTTTTTCAAATATAAGACTGCGAACAGAGCGAAAAAGTATTTAATTTCGATACTTTTTGCATAAAACGAAGAATTCAAAATTTGACTTCAAAATTCAATATTTTCAGTTTACTTAAAAAATATTTGAATTAGATATTTTATCGCTTTATACGCATAATTCTAGTTAAAAATTGATTAATTTTACAGAGGGAAAAAATTCCAAATTTAATATTTGTTGAGTAAAATGAAGAAATCAAATTTTTAGACCAGAACTTGGCTCCAACGCCCTTAAGCTCGGTTTTAAGTTAAAGTGATAAAAATGTTTAATTAGTTTCAAGTTTCAAATTAAATTATTGAAATTTCTTTTCAGCTGTAATTTTTATATGAGAGAAAAGATTTTCCACCGGACTTTTAAGTTTAAATCGACACTTACGGAGACGTAGAAAAATTGAGCGTTTTCGATGAGTTTCTTGTTTTCCGGATCCTCAATATGATTCGGAGAAAAACAATTAGCAGCCGCTAAATTCGCACACAAGGAACGTTCCTTGCCGGTAATTAAAACAGCACAAGTTCCAGTTTGCTCTTTTTCGGTATACTGGTACCGAACATTCAGCCCATTTTCTCGGGCTCGGTCTTCCAAAATTTTGGAATATTTGTCCTTTCCTACACAACCCATATAGATGCAAATGCAGGGTTTTTCCAAAAACCACTAAAAAATAAAAGAAAAATTAGTAACTACTTAGTGTAAAACATTTATGGGGAAGATTTTTTGGGAAGGTTTTATTTTTAAAATTATTTTTAAAATTCAAGCCAAGAATAAAAAGTTTCACAAAAGGATTTAAAATTTACAATTTAAATATTTCAAAGTATAGATTACATCGCAAATGATTTCTTGAAGCGAAACGTCTTATCTTCTTTATGAGGTGACGCAAGAAATTTATCTTGTGTAAATAACTATGTTGAAATTATATATTTGTAGTTTTAGAAATAAGTGGAACAAGAGGAATAAACGATAAACTATAAACTTATTTTCTATTTGGAAAGTAGCGGAAAAAATGCGAGTCAAAAAAATAAAGACTCACTTGAGCGACTCTCATCGAATTTTGGACAGCACCTCCGGCTATAAAATCAGCTTTATACTGTTCGATTAATTCATCGTAGAGAGGTTTATGGACTTCGTCAGCAAGAATTGCATCGTTCGATTTCAAGTTGTACTTTTTTAAAAAATCCTGATCCACAGTCGCGGAAATATCAAGAAGTGGATTTCCAATTCCAAGCAGAAGACCTTCCCTAAAACAATTTTACAAAAATTAGTGAATTGTAGCATATACATTTTTTATTTTATATTAATAAGTTATTTGTAAAAGTGAAATTGTTGAGTGTCTAGCAAACTTTTCTTTTCAAAATCCTGACAGATTCTCTGATTTTTCTGATAAAAAACAACGGTTTTTCCCATATAGATTTAAAGTTGTATAGTATTGAAAATGTTAATTTGAAATGAATTAAAAATTTATTGTCAATTTTGAAAATGTCTCAATTCTCCTTTTTTAAGTTAAAAAATTTTTAATATTCTATTTAAAATATTTTGTTCTACTAAGCATTAAACCTTGAATTAAAAAATGTAATTTTGTAAATTATTCGCTTATTCAAGGTACACAATTTAAATTTAAAACAAAAATATATAAGCAATATATATTTTGATTGGCTCCCTTTTCAAAATTATTCCTAACTTAAAATCGTTTGGAGTAATATTTTCACAAATAAATGTTAAAAATTGAATTTCTCCCTACATATTAAATCAAATCTCAAAAAAAGAACCCAAAAATCGTTTCACGTGAAATTTTAAATGCGATCAAAACCTCGAGGTAATATAACCTAAAATATCAATTTAAAAATCAGTTTAGCACGCAATTCGATAAACGACTGACGTAATAATTAGTATAACGGTAATAATCGAAGGTCGAATGGAAATAAATAATACATTCGCAATAATGCAATCGAGAAAAAATAAATCAAGGAATAAATCAAGATTTTGAAAAAAGGTTGAAAAATATCAAATTTCGAGGTATCGAAAATGGAGTGAATGTAAATTGAATGGTAAACTTAAAATACCTCAAGTTTTCTGCCATTTTTCAGGTTTTTTGTGATTCTTTGAGTGATGAAAATTTATTAGAAACACATTCGATTGCATTCGATGAAAATCTCGAGTCGACTGCGTGAAACGTAAAATAAGGAAAACGGAAGGCGGAAGCCAACAAAACTGGAAGTGGAACAAAACGAAGGTCACAGACGTTCTTATACATTTACACTTTACGTACACAGATAAAAATTTCAGCCAATGGCGTTATCGCCAGCTGATCGCATTGAATCATTGAATACGAGAGTTGAGAGATAGCAAAACATAGTAAATATTTATAAAAATTTCTTTACAAAAAAAAAGTCAAAGTTCGTTTCAAAAAGAACTATTTTTAATATTTGAGAGATTTTTTTAATGGTAAGCATCTTGATAAAATCACTTCAGTTTAAACTACATTTTTGAAAGAAAAATCTCAATATCTTTTTTAAGGGTGTTGGAGCCAAGTTCTGATCTAAAAATTCGATTTCTTCATTTTAATCAACAAATATTCAATTTGAAATTTTTTCCCTCTGTAGAATTAATCAATTTTTAACTAGAATTATGCGTACAGAGAGAAAATATCTAATTCAAATATTTTTTAAGTAAAATGAAAATATTGAATTTTAGAGTCAAATTTTGAATTCGTTTTATGCAAAAAGTATCGAAATTAAATACTTTTGCGCTCTGTATACGCAGTTTTATATTTGAAAAAAGATTAGCGCTACAGAGCAAAAAAATATTTATCTATAATTTTCGTTGAGTAAAATGGAAAATAGAATTTTGAGCTAACACTTTGGGTCCAACGCCCTGAAGTTTTTACTTTTTGTGAATTTATAAATTATATATCTAACGTCACTTTTTCATTTCAGATTTTTAGATGTCCTCCGGCATGTCTAATTTTTGTACAATCATTTTTATATATAAATTATGCAGAATATTTTTACATGGAGTCAAAGTCAAAGTAGATATTATGTAGGCACACCTTACACAGATATTTTCTATTCTTCAAAGGTGGTCATATTTTGAGTTTATTTAATTCCTTCTAATTCGTTCACAAAATATGTGTAATAAATTGTTTTAATTTCTTCACGTCGAATATAAGTTTTGAAATTTTAATTCTATTCAATTCGAGTCTGCCTCTTTCGAATTAAAATTATTTTAATTCCCACGTTTCAATTGATTTTATTTGTAATGTATTCTCCTCAATGTTAGCAAAGATTAATGCATTTTTTAAAACGTTTAAATAAATGATTAAAATATAAATAAATATAAATTTGAATCTTTTCCGAATGTATAAGTTATAAAAAATACGTTAAAAAGAGAAAAATACGTTAAATAAGTGCATCATAAATATGTAAATTGATAATAATATGGTATAAATATTTTAAATAATTATAATAATCTTCCTTGTAGTATAAGAAAAGAATAATTATTTAATAATGTTATTGAAATGTGTGATAAAATAAATAATTAATATTAAAAAAAAAAGGAAGAAATATAAAATTACAGTAAAAATGAGATGTACATTTTGTTAAATCTTTTGAAATCTTTTTAATTATTTTCAAATCCTTTAAAAATAATCTTTAATTATTAATTCCTTCACTGCATAGTCATTTGAATTCTCAGAAATCCTGCAAAATTTCTTGAAAATCTTTTGAAATCTTTAAAAATTCGCTAGAATCTATTGAAATCTCTTAGAATCCTTTATATTTTCTTAATATCATAAAATATAAAATATTTATTAATGAGAAAACAATCCATAAATTTCAATTCCATATAGCGTTCTCAAAGTGACATTATTTCAATCTTTTCTATTCCTTCTTTTAGACTTTTCTACTTTTTAATTCTTCTTAATACTCATTTTTTGGTGAAACATAATGAAAACCCTCGAGGATTTGCCTTGGCGAGATGTGATTAACACTCACATTTTTATTCAACTGGACTTCTCGGATCTTTTAAACCTGCGAAATGCCTCCAGGAAATGTCGAGAGATGGTCGATTCTTACCTAGTTTCTTTGAAGTCTCTGGATCTCTCATCTTGCTCTCACTTAAAGCCCAGCTTCTTCTCAGTGAGAATCTTCTTCTTTCATTAAGGTCATGTGTCAGTTATCCGATCCCTATCTTAAAGTAAGGTAGAAATCGAGTAACTGATGCATGGCCTCAATCTAAATATTTACATCAAATTACAATCTACTTGAAATAATAATACATTCTAATTTTGAATTCACTTTTCTTTTATTAAGATTCTCGTACGAGTTTGCGAAAGTTTACGATCGGTAAATCTCACCGAAAATCAATCACTTCAAGATTTCCACCTTCTTCACCTTTTATGAGAACACCCAGACTTGGAAAATTTAAATCTCAGTGGCTGCAACAACGAGAAAATGCGACTCGACTTTTTCGCAGCCTCTGAATGTGAAAATCTCGTTTCGGTAAATCTGAAACGCTGTAACTGGGTAACTTCCGAAGTTTTCTCGGCTCTAAGAGGCAACAAAAATCTCGAAGAAGTAATTCTTGCAGATTGTCATCAGATCTCCGAGATTTTATGGCCGGATTTTCAGGAGCTTAAGAGGTAGTTAAAAATTCTTGAAAATATTTCCACTTTATAATCAAACAGTTATGTATTAAAGTAAACAATCTTTTCCAGATTCTCGAGCCTGTCTCTACAAAACTGTACAATAACAGACATTACAGTCATCGCCCTTGCTAAAAATTGTAAAACACTAGAAACTCTAGACCTTCGAGGTTGCCTTAAAATAACAGACGCAGGAATTTTATTCTTAAGACTCTTACCAAAATTAAAATCACTTTTCGTTCATGGCTGCAGTCGAGTAACAGAACGCAGTTTAGCTCCTCTCAGAAGTAAAGTAAAAATCGATCTAGCTCAGAAACTTATTTGTGTCGCTCGGCCGCTACATTTACAAGTTTAACTCTTACAAATACAATTTGTAGACAACTAATATAAATATCTTAAATTTAACGCAAGTACAATAGTTTCAACAAATAAAACATGTCTAAATTCAAAACCGAAGATTTCGAAGTCGCAGATAATGCTGTGAATCGCTTTTGGCAAAAGATCTGCTTTCCTCTCACCACGTGAATACTTTTTCAAATAAAACTCTTAAAACTGGAGATATTCAACTAATTTATTTTTGAAATAAACACTTTTCAATAGCAAGAACCTTTATGTTTGTTAATTGTCTTTATTTAAAGCGGTTCACAGCAAGAATTATAACTCTAATCCTAAATGAGGTGAAAACAGAGAGGATTGGGTCAGAAGGAAACGACGTTTCAAGTTTAAAAGCTCCTTTATTTACCGATCTAAGACAACACATAAACAGTGGAATAAGGTGTTGTGCGATAGCAGAGTACCAGGGCGCAAAAAATACAGACTGACTGTGATCGAGTAATCTTTGCAGTAAAGCATTCTTCTCTCTTATTTGAAGAATTAATTAATTTATTAGAGTTAATAAACAAAGTTATTAAAAATCACCACTTTCTGCAAAGTCAACTCGACCAGAGCGCTTCCCCAAGATTTGGTACAGCAAATGGATAAGGATCGGAAAATAGTGGAGAGCATTCCCCAAATGTAAAAAATGAGAGGAGAAAGGAATGGTTTGTGAAAAAAGGGGTAGCTGCAAGAGAGAAAACAAGCAGAGGAACGCGCTTGCGCGAGTCGCGACCGAGCGCGGAACGCGAGCGACGCAGGAAGCCAGCGAAGAGGCGCGGCCGAGATTTTGTCACTAAAAGATCAAAAACAGCATTAAGAAAGGGTTTTGGGGCTTGGGGTCTGTACATGGAACGGTGAAACATCAATAAACAGAAAAAACACGATGCGTTACTTTTTTTGAATACCACAATATTACATTGTATTACATTTTAGCATCAACATTATCACTATATCATTATAATTATCGAAAAACACGAATCTTACAAAAAAAAGTTCATGACTTACACCAACGGGTATGTCCAAGATGGATTACAAACTAAAAGGTCGAAACTGTTACTGAACTCTTTTTGATTTGAGTGATTTATGGTCGTATCATGTAATCTTAATTTCATAAAATGGATTACTATGTCTAGAATACGTTGCCAGTAGTAATGTACGCATTGGATTTATCTAAGTCTCTAATACCAAAATTTCAGTCAAGAACGCACCAATCACAAAAACGACTCATTTTATATCGTACAAGAAAATCCACAAAAGAAGGTATCAGCTTTCAAATTTCGCGGCAAATTATGCGCTCAAGTCGCAAAAGATTCCCAAAAGTGATGATTCCTTTTTAGGTAGATGCTCGGTGATGACAAGATGAAAGTATCAGTAACAAGTGAATTCAACAAGTAATGAACCCCCTGGTGACATAACGCGTAGTTGACCTCATGACTTCTTACGCGGATAAAAGCCCCCAAAATTTTCAAATGATATAGCTTTTTTTTTTACTTTCTTATTTTATTCATTTTTTTTTTACTATCAACTCCTCTCGATAGCCAGCTTATAAAAGTTGACTCGGTCGTCTTTGCGATTAGAGTGCTCTTCAGAGGGAGACGATTAAGGCGGAACCCTCGCGCTTCACTAGATATTAATCACAATTTTAAGAGTTCATCACTGACGTAGTTGTGCTATTTATATAATCATTTAAATTAAGGATCTAGACTGAAAGAAAGTGGTCACAGGGCTCCGCAGATAATCGTCCCGTGTGTCTAGACAAGTTCTTCAAAGAATTAGTCAATCGAAGTATATGGTACCAAAAGTTTTGGTATACATGATTATCATTTTATGAAGAAAATGTCTCTAGTGGATGATATATCGTAGTGGCGCAAAACTTACGAAGATAGCAAGTTGACTCTTTCTTCAGTTGCAAACCGGTCCTAGAGTTTACAAGAGGGAATGAAAAAGGTGGGGCGGTGAAATAGTGTGAGTCGATGAAGAATTGTGAGTAGTAAATAGTGATCATTTGCAGTTCTGCTTTTTTTTTTGCTTTTAAAGAGCACTGTGAACAGCACTTGTTTCTCATCGAGCGGGCGGCAGATCTTCGCGCGTGCAGATCGACGGACGGCCAAGAGTTTCTCGGTCCCGAGGCTTCCTGCTAGCGACAGACAGACACAGACCGACGGACAGACCGACAGACCGATCCGAATCCGACGCGACGATTAGTATGGTGCGAACCGGCGCGACGGCGATGGCCCTCGTATTCCCGGTCTGGTAACCAAAATTGTACACGTGAGTCAAACGAGAACGATAGAAACGACAAGACGGCAGCAGCAAGATTTAAATTTTTTTTTTTTTTTTTTGATATTTTAATTTATTTGTTATTTCTCGTGCACGCCGTTCGAGTTAGTCTCTTTGTACGGCAAACAGAGAATTTACATTTTCCTTTCGTCAGAGGGACGAGGCGTTGGGAACATCCCAAAATCTTTTTAAAAAGTGAAGAATCTTCAGTAGTATAGTGGCAAGTATCCCTCAAATTGAGGAGAGTAGATAATAAAAAAGCTTAATAATAATAATAATAATAATAATAATAATAAAATAATAATAAAAAAGAAATTCTTTTTCAATTGTAGTATCTATGGTAGAAGGTCGAATGCAAAAAGAGGACGTTAGATCTCGAAAAGAAATGAATCTGAAAATTTTAGAGAAGATTGAACTTAATATTAAAAATTTTTATGGATTACTACTAAACAGATTATTTAAAGGGATGTTGCCTACGCCTCCTAGGAAAAATTGCAATTTCATTAATACTGTTCTCTCTTCTTTTCGCACATTTCGATAGACGGATTTCACATCTTGACTTTTCGGTCCATGTTTTTTGACATGAAATAAAGGTGTTTAAAAATAAAATAAAATTCATAACTGTAGAATTGCATAAGATTTACAGGCATTAAAGCACAAAATTCGAAATTTGAAATATTGACGAAAGAATTGAATAAAAATAGAATGAATAAGGAATCTGAAAACGCAATGAAAAGTCCAGATTTGTTCAATCCGTTTTCGAACTAGGAAAAGTCCTGAATTCGGCATTATCACATCATATTATCACAGATTATTTTATCACAGAATTATCACAGCATAGGACTAGAGTTAAATGAAGCCTTTCAGGATGGCTGGAGCGAAAAGAAGAGTACAGAAGAAAATCTAATTGCTTGTTATGAAAAATATTATTAGATTGGAATGGAAATCAATTACACTTTTACTTACCGACGCGAGTCTTCAAAAGAGTCTCGGCTGAAGTCCTCGTACATGCCTCTACTACAACAGCGATACAATAAATCATCGATCCCATTGCTGATCCTTTTTAAAAGATCGTCCTCCCTCAAACGAACCCAAACTTTGCCAACATTATATTACTTTAAATAAAATTCAATTAAATAAATTCCACGTTTCACGATTTGAGAATCAGTCTTGCCAATTGTTATCATAAAATAAACTTTCTCTATCTCAATAATAACCATTTCCGTTTTTCTCCAGTTGTTAGTGACTTGGCAACACTGTTTCCTCCACTTCGTAATTACTTTCTCGAATAAAATCCCCAAAAATGTAAATATTTAAATGATTCCTTTTGCAATTGATTAGTCTCGATGGCAAGATTGATTGGACAATTCAAATCATGAGAATTAGCAAAGTTGAGTTGGTGAAGGGAGGTAACCACTGAATGAAATACTCACCTGAATCGGCCGTTATTTCCACTTGGAGGAGGTGATCGTCTACTGAACATGCCATAATCGTTACTGCGGGAGAAGCCGCTATCGCGCATGGATCCCATACCTAGAGGAGGCATAGGAGGTATTGGATCTCGTCTTGGAGCAACTGGTGGCAGATAAGAATCGCGCATGGAACTTCCCATGTCGCGGCCAGACATACCCGTCATACTTGGAAACCGCCTTTCGTACAGATCCCTGGTGTCATCGAATCCTCGTCTATCGTAATAGCTGTCGTAATCCTACAATGAAAATTTCAGTTAGAAAATTTCCTCTTTACTATCTTCCATATCAAGAAAATATCATATGAAGAGAAGTCGAAAATTATTGGCACGAGCGAATTTTCAACCCACCCAGATGGAAACTTAATAACACAAATCGGACTGGTGGAAAGATAAAAGAGTTGAGAAGCCAACCTGTTTATCGAAGCTGATTTGTGGAGAATTTCGAGTATCGATCTAAAATTTGAATGTAAAATCGACTTCACAATCTGTCCCCTATTTCCTTAAAAGTCCTCTTTTTGACGAATTTTCCCTAAATGTACCCTAAGTTACATCCTAAAACGACAATGTGCCTTCCCTGTCGCACAGTGCGGCGAATTAGAAAATTAAAGTTCAAAATGATCCTAAATAGTGATGGGAAAAGTATTGATAAATATCGATATGCCATCGTATCGACAATTATCGATACATTTTGCCCTTAACGATATATTATACATCGATATTTTCTTCAATTTGTCGCAAAACATGAAAATCGCATAAATTGTAACTGATTATTAAAAATATGCATCGTAAAAAATATATAGCTGTTGAATTTCTTGTGTTTTAATCTATGATTAATTTTGAACTAATTTTTTTTAAATTAAAGCTAATTCAATTTTGAAGAGGTCTATCGAGGGCGATTTTGCGAAAAAGACTCTGTTTGTTATTCAAGTTTCAAAACGCCATTCAACTGTTATAAACAAATGTTTATAATAATGGTAAATATTATTGATTGTCCTTTTCTGTCATGGCATTTTCATTTTTGAAGGCTAAACTGATTGCACAGAAAAAAAATGTAATTTATATATCCAGAGGCGCTTATTTATTAAATTTGTTTATGATGAAATTTGTTTAAACAACACTTCCGTGTTTGATTTTAATGAAACATTGATTTCACTCAATTTCGCGAGGAAAAACGTGATGAAAAGAGCTTCCAGGTTTCAATGTACAGCAAAAATCGATTTTGTAGATAAATTTGTTTATAAAAATTGAACGAATAGCAAGAACTTCATCTAAGTTATCAGGATTTGTTAACCGATTTTGTTAATCTATCAGTTTTCACCTTTTTGTAAGCTTTGGATCATTTTGAACCCCAATTTTCTAATTCGTCACACTGTGTTGGTCATCCAATGACATATTTTTTCCCTAGAAAGTCTAGAATGTCGTCAACTGGTAGCGACTTAATCTCCTATGGTTCCAGCATAGTTGAACTGAGGGTTTCAAATCTAAGCTTGGCAAAAGCCGGGCACTGACCTAAAATGAGTAAGGATGTCTCAACGTCTCTACTTCATTTGCTACAGTGTTGGGTGTTCATTCCAATTTGTATACGAGCCAAAACAATGATGCTAACTTCAAATGCGCAGGTGACGTGAGAGCCTTTGTTTGCTTTTCCAGTAGAAAAAAGAAGTCCAAATCACGTGAAGCCTATGTATGCCACACATAAACCTAAACGCTCGAGGTCGGGATAAGAAAATGCTCCTTCTCTTGCTAGGGGTAACGTGTTAGAATCGTTACTCTCGTATCGTTTAGAGACTTCTTATATAAGAAATATCTCGCTCATAACTTGTAGCTACTGAGGTAGTTTAAAAAAATAATCTTATTAAGTGGCAAAGCCTATCATCTTGTCAATCTCCTCTCTCACTGGTGGAAAAATTCGCTTGAGCCTTCGCACAGTGGAAAAAAAGTAGTTTTGTTTAGACAAAAATCAGTCGATAACACAAATCTCGACGGATCGGAACTTTTTTGTTAAATACTCCTTTAGGTCCGCAGTATACTGGATCACTGCACCCCTTTTGAAAAAAACTTGTATTAATTTCTTATTTAACTTGCAGAATGCCTAAAAAAACATTTATTACATTCGTGCATTTTGCAAGTTAAATAACAAATTAATAAAAAATTTCAAATATGCAGTGAATCAATAAACTACGAATCTTTAGAATTATTAAAAAAGAAAAGTTTCGATTCGTTCAGATTTGTGTTGTCGGTTAATTCTTGTCCCAAAAAGCTACAATTTTCCAACTGTGCTTCGCCGGAAGTGAACGACTTACTCCAAAACGGCCGCCACCCATCAACCTGTCCCGGAGGAAAGGTGGGGGTGGAGGTGGGGGGTAGGGGTCTCGTCCAAACATGCGATCCCTGAATCCATTTCTGTCTGGTCCTCCTCCCATTCCTCCCTTCGGACACTCCTTGGACCAATGTCCACCGCGTCCGCATCTGTAACATTGCTCAGGGTCGCCCATTCCTGGCCTTTGTCGCACTCTGCTCGTCGAAATCTGAACTTTCATCGGCTGTCCGTCAACGATTTGTCCGTTGAGTTCCTTGATTGCATCGTTAACGTCACCGGTGGCTTCGAGGTGGACAAATCCGTAGTTCCGGACAATGTCACACTCAACGACAGTGCCGAACTTGGCGAAAAGTTCGCGCACCTGGGGAGCCTTTGTGTTGTCTGTTAAGTTGCCAACGAAGATCTTCGTCGTTGGGGTGTTGGGGCCTTTGCGACTCTTTGCGGCCTCGCATTTTATTGGCTGACCGTGCACCATCTGCCCGTTGAGATTCTGGATGGCGTTCCTTCCGGCTTCTTCGTTCTCCATGTGCTAGATAAAAAAAAAAGAGAGAGTTGAGAGTATTGTATATTTTAAATTTTTTCTAATGATCCCGTTGGAAAATCAAATTACCACAAATCCGTAGTTTTTCACGACATCACACTCAACGACCTTTCCGTACTTTTCGAAAAGGGGCTTGATGTCGGCGTTGGAAGTTTTGTCAGCTAAATTGCCGATGAAGATTTTGAAGGTACCCACGCTGCTGAAACCCGGCATCTTGATGGCTGTAGAACCTGGAATCAGAAAGGCGGGTTTTATTATTATTATTATTATTTTTTTTTTTTTAGTTATTTAACGTTTTATTTAGAGCTAGATAATATTTTTAAAAACTCGCGAAATTTATAAGCACGGGATAAATGAATCGTTGCAATTCAGTTTTTCTTTTATGTAAATGCCGGTCGATCGTCTGAAACAAGAGCCGGCGAAATAACAATGGCGAAAGAAAATGAACGCGCGCCGGTGATTATGCAGAATTCAAGGATGTCGTAATGGCGGTTTGTCGTTCAAGGACGAATATTACGAAGACAACCTACTGATGCGAATTCCCTTTTCCAATAATAAAGCGAGTTTTTTGTCCTTGGATGATAATTAAAATACCGGGTAAAACCAACAATTGTCAAGTTCTGATAACGAAAATCGAAGATGGAATTTTCCACGATAGACACACGAGTCCGAAATTGCGAGAATATGACGCGGCGGCGCTCTTCATGCTTCAGTGATGTGTCAATAAATAGTTGAATAGGGAACAGAAAACATTTTATAATTTGAATACTTTCAATTAATTTTTTTTAAATATTAATTTTGAAATTAATATTATTATTAATATTATATTAATAATTAAATTCTTGTTTTTACTTTTTAGTTATAGTGTGTTCGACTCTTTTGATTTTTAAATTTGCTTTTTCAGTTTTCAGTACAAAGCGTTTGACTTTGAATTTTCTTAGTTTTTGGAGCACTCAAATTATAAAACGTTTATAATTCGTGCGGTCTTAATTAAACATTTTTAGAGCTCATCAATTTTGGATTCATTTGTCGACGTTTTTAAATCTGAAAAATATTAATTTCATAAAAAGGAATTCATAAAAAGTTGAAAATTTACTATTTGAGAAAAAAAAAAAACATTCCGGATTTGGTACTAAATTAAAAACAATGAATTTCGAGTTTTCGATTTTTAACGTATTAAAATCTGGCGTGGTTAAAAATTTTGAGGCATTCAATTCAATCCCGAATTGTTAATTCAAATTTTACGAAAAACGAAATTTCGGAGTAAAAGCTCTGCAATTATAGCGCTTTCAACACTAGAAATGCTCCATTTTCTGTCAAGAGAAAAAACAGTGAAAAATCACTGAAAAAAATTAAAATTGCAATAAAAATGCTGATTCATCGAAAAATTACACACGGGCCCAGAAAACAATTTTCGTCCCTGGCCCCCCACCTTTCCCTATTAACTTCACAAATTGACGTCTTCACGACCCATAAAATTGGAAAATTGCCGAAATCCCGCACAAGTCATGCCTCTAATTAGAAACTTCCATCACATAAAAAAAAACAAAAAAAAAAAAAAACGAAATGTAAATATAATCCCTAAATTATAAAATTATAAAGTGAAAGTCACAATAAATTACTTAGACTTTCGAAAACAATTTAATCAGATTTGCAGAGTTTCTGCTAAGCCAAAAAAGAAATTTTAAATTTTTCCTAAAAAAAATTTGCCCTCAGATTTAAAATTTATCAAAACTGTTATCGATTGGAAAAGCCGGAGTACGAAAGGGTTTATGGGTGAAAAAATTTAGATGCGTATTTCAGGTATTTCATTATCGATTGATTCTAGAAGCATTTCTCGAAATAAATTCAGAAAAGTAGAAATTTTTTCTTCGAAAGGGGAAAGCGAGTCAAGTGAATAAATAAATGCGTAAAAATGCTGAGGAATGATAATCGACGAGATAATTTGGAATGGCGTGCTCGGAATCTGAAAACATTGATCCGCACTTATTGCCGATTTTACGAGACACTGGGACGACTAAAAGCGAGAATCAAGTTCAAATTTTGTTTATGATGAGAAAATTGATATTTTTGGGGAAAATAAAGACTTACCTCGTCAATATTTCTGTAAAATCAAGTGTCACGACACGACGCGAACTGACACGCGAAACGCGGTGAAATAATGGCGACCGAAAGACAAGAGACAGAACAGCGGCGAGTCAGCGTCACCTGGGAAACAGTGCCGCCATTTTTAAAATATTTTTGCACTTCAGACTCCGAAATTTGACAATTTTCGAGATATTTTTGACGAAAGTTCGTGTTTTTGAATAACAATATAGATAAATTCTCGTCGATTTGTTAAAAGAGAATTAGTCTTGGAGTCTTAATATTCACTGAAATCGTTTTTGACCTTTTGGAGTTTGAAAGTTTATTTTTTCAAGTGTGGTAGACCTGAATTACCACTTCCGCAATTTCCCAGAGTGCATTGGCATTCCTTTTCTTGTAGGTCAGCCAATGAGTGGTCTTGTTGACAATATACGCGCGATTCGCTTATCTATTTGAAATTGAGAATTCACATTTTGAAAGTTTCGTCTGTACAAAATACGAAAAGGCCTAGTTTTAGGAAAAAATATTTATTATTGTGAACGTATATAGTTGGGGAAACTAAATTATGGTTATTATTATGGTCCTTATGGTAATTATTACATTAATTCTGACGTACCCTTTAACTCTTATGATAAAACCGTATAAATTTCGCCGTTACCGACGTCATCGGCCGGTAATCAGAAAACTGTTTTGCTTTACCGACCGTGGATACAAAACATTAAGTTTTATTATTTGACTTTAATGTACGTTACCATCAGTGTAAAAAATTCAAAAGGTTGAAAAGTAATCAATAAAATAATTCAAGCTTTTTGTTCAATTTTCAAGTCTATAATTTGAAATCGGACTATTTAAAAAATTAAGTGTAAAAGTATTTAAACTAAGAATTTTTAAATTATTTTCATTTATTAAATTGTTTAAAATCTCTGGAAGTTATTTTTGACTTTTTTATTATAAAATCGTACTAAAATCTTTTTGAAATCATTTGAAATCGCTCGAAATTTATAGACACCTAAAAAAATTGATATTTTCTATACTATTTTCCAGTAAATTAAGAAACCAATTAAAAATAAATTAAAAAGTTTTAATCATCGTCGTAAACTCGAATACTTTGTGTTAATTTTCCTGAGAGGGAAATCTAGCCAGAATTTTGTCACATGAAAGAAAATTAGCACGTGGGTTTACGTCATTAAACTACTCGGGTATAATTATGCAGAATATTATCAAAATCACGGGTACATAGTGTCGCAGAAATCGCAGAATTCTCAAGAGATGTCCTTTATCCCAACCCTCCACTTCTTGCTCACCCCACCACCACTTTAGTTTTAACTACCAACGGCGGGCGAGGGATTTATTCTCCCAGCGCTTATTAAACTCAAAAACACTTTGTAGACATATCTGCAAATGTCACATTAACTCACTCAGGGAAATAAGAACATGTGTTAGAGGGGCGGAGAGGGGGGAAGAGAGGAGGCAGAAAGTTAAAGGGGAAGTAAATTACTATTAAGTAAAAGAGGTTTAAAAAAAGGAGGTAAGAGATGGAAGTAGAATTATTAAGAAAGTTACGAGTCACCCACGCAAAAGAATTGGCGTGGGGTGGAAATTGAGGCTTGGGAGGGGGAAGGGGGTGGAGTGAACATATATACTTAACAGTTCTTGAGCATGGCACTTCTCGAGAATTTCAGAAAGTGGGGAATTGAGGTAGATGCGTGTAATGAATTATGAAAATATTTTTAATATTTTTACTATTCAATAATAACAATAATAATATAATTTGATATTTTTTCGCTCTCTAGCCGTAAGTATATTTGAGAAATTTTTTATTTTATTTTTTTTTATGGGGGATTTTTCATTTTAGGATTTTTAGATTCTATATTTTTTTAAGAGAAAGATTGTGAAGAGAATATGAAGATATTTGTAATATTCAAATATTCCGTTTCATAGAAAATTCTGTCAATAGGTTTAGCTTTAGTCTCTTCAGATATTCAAGAACCAATCTTTCGAAACGAGTCAGATGTTAATTATCCGACTCTGGTTCAATAGGTTTCATTTGTCATGAACTCCAGTCCCATAAATTGCTTATTCCGAATGAAAAGAAAATTTTGTTCTGGATGGAAAGCAACTATTTTATTATGTTTTAAATTTTTTATAATGTTAAATTGTTTAACATCCTTGAAATTCTGAGGAGGTGGCTTTTTGATTTAAATTTTTTAAAATAAATGTCACGTTATAGTTTCATTTAGAATGGCGATACAAGATTAGGAGAAAAATGCTAATTTTGAAGGGTCGCGGAATATCTCGAGTTATAATTCATTAAGAATAAAAAAATTAATCTTGGCTGATTAATTCTTATTAATTATAATAAATTTCATATTTTTTTTATAAAAATATTTTTTTTAATTATACAAATTTTAATATAATTTACGTGAGAGTTAAAAATAGTTTGAAAAGATTTTTTTTGTCAATGTAGAATATTTACTCATTCATACATTCGTCACTTGAAAATTTTTAAAGCATGAAAAGGATATATTTTATACAAGAGTAAAATTCTATTCAAAGCCGCAGTCGAGTTTCAATCTCACAAAGGAAACTCCAATTGAGTGATTATTTATTATTATTTTTTTTATTTTTGTAAAACGAATAATTGTAAACAGGTGAAAATTTGTTGGAAATTGAGATGAAAAAATGGGAGTCATCAGATTTCACAAGTCATATGATATTTTTGGATGTAGTTTTCTTTGAAGTTAATTAAATACAAGGAAATTCGCATTCCACTGAATTCTAGTGAATTCTAGTGAAATAAAATAAATTTTGGAAAATAAAATGAATTCCAATGAACTTTAAAGAAATCTGACAAATTCCAAAAAATTTCAATGCATTCCAGTTAATTTTTAATGAATTTCGGAAAATTCAAATAAATTTTAACTAAATTACAGTGAATTCCAATGAATTCCATTGAATTAAAATCACTTCCAATGAATTCCGGTAAAATAAAATGGATTCCAATAAAATTTAATAAATTTCAATGAGTTTAAATGAATTCCACGAAATTAACATTGTTTTCATGGAATTCTGAAGAACATAAATAAATTCCAATAAATTTCAAACAACTTCCAACGAATTTCAATAAATTTCTACGAAATCCACTGAGTTTTAGTGGATTTCATTAAATTCTGGTGAATTCCATTGAATTAAAATGAATTCCAATGAATTCTATTAAAATAAAATTATTTTCATGGAATTCCAATAAACTGAAATAATTTTTAATAAATTTGGGGGAATTATAATTAATTGAAATTAATTTCAGTGAATTCGTATGAATTCCATTGAGTTCAATAAATTCTAGCAAATAAAAATGAATTCCAATGCATTCTGATGAATTTCAATAAATTTCAATTAATTTTAAATAACTTCCAATGAATTCCTGTGGATTCCAATGAATTCTAGTCAATTTCATTTAATTCCAAAGAATTTCATTGAATTTAGATAAATTCCAATAAATTTTAAAAAACTTCCAATAAATTTCTGCGAAATCCAGTGAGTTCTAGTGAATTTCATTAAATTCTGGTCAATTCCATTGAATTAAAATGAATTCCAATCAATTCTGGTAAAATAAAATATTTTCATGGAATTCCAATAAACTAAAATAATTTTTAATAAATTGAAGTGAATTATTCGGGAGAATTATAATTAATTTAAATTAATTTCAGTGAATTCGTATGAATTCCAATTAATTCCAATAAATTCTAGCGAATTAAAATGAATTCCAATGAATTCTGATGAATTTCAGAGAATTCGAGTCAATTAATATAAATTAGAAAAATAATAAATGCTATTCGAGAAAATATCATGAATTTAAGATTGTCCTTTTTATTTTTAATTGGCTCAATCTTCTGATTCGAATAAAAGCACAAATTTAATTGGGAACTTTTCGGCTCGATAAACCTCGGGAATGTCCGACTCAACTTCGTATACACGCTACTTCCCGAGTTCTTCTTCAATCTCGTGGCGGGCTTTAGTCAGTTTATACCCGGTGCCTCACGTGTGTCGTTTTCCGAGATACATTATTATTTGCAACTCTCAAACTATCCTCCACAATAAAAGAAAAGTAAATAACAAAATAGTATATTAAATTCTATATAAAAAAATTTAATTTCTCCATTTTTTTCCCAAGAATTTCCTCTGGAAGTGAAAATAATTTCTGCAAGAACTAAAAAAGTGGGGCAATTTAAAAATATAAAATATCTTAAATTTTAATTTTTTAAAAATAGTGAAAACAAAGTAATTTATTAATTTATATTTTTTACAAATATTTAACTCAGAAAATTTGCAGTGATAAATAATATGTATAATAATAATATTAATCGTCATAAATAAAATTTTCAAAAAGTGCTTTTGAGTGAAGAAAAGTCTTTGAAAGTTTTCATGCGAGTGTTCATCTTAACCATGGAAGTGAAATTGTGTTTATCGAAAATTTGAAGATATGATTCAGTTTAGAAGAGTGAAAAGTTTTGACAATATTTGCTTTCAAATAGATGTGGCAATATTTGAAAGTTGTTGAATATAGGAATTTTACAAATAAACTTGAAATGGGTGAAACTTTCGACGATTCTGTGACAACTTCTGTGTTCTACTGAACTTTCAAGATTTGTATAAGCAAGTTCGCTTTTCATAAATTCCCATTAAAAATAAAAAAATAAAAAATTACTATACCGAAAAAATTAAAAATTATATTTTTTTACATAATTTTCTATTAAAGAAACTAGAAATATTTATCATTAATATATTTTTTTATCCTACTGTTCTAATTTAAAAAAAAATTTACCCTGGCCAGGATTCGAACCACAAGCCTTCACTTTTCACAAGTTATGAAAATTAAAAGTGAGAAGTCATGGTTCGATCCCAAGCCGGGGTAGAACTTTTTTTCTATTTTCTAAAAAATTAAAAGAGCAGGACAAATAATAATTGATAAACTTATAAATTAATAATGAATAATAAATGTTAATTAGATCAAAATCTGACTGAGTAAACAAAAATTTAATTTGTTTATTTATTAGTTTATGTATTTTGATTGAAATATAAGAAAAGGAATTCTGCGATATTAAAGATGGAAAATTGAGTGGTCAATATTAAATTATAAGGTTCATTCTTTTATTCGGAGAGAGCAAGTATTTGATTAAATCTGAGCTGGGTAATTTGGTTTCAGTATTTCATTAAATTAACTTCAATAGAATAAACATCACTGAATTACTTCCGCTAATATCGTTTAGTTCTCTCGACAAGTACGTCTGCTTATTTTCGTAACTTTTTTCCTCACTTCCGGAATTTTTCAGTCGCTTATTTTCCCCTTGGTTTATCTCAAAATCCATTTTCCACCCTCATCATTTTGACGCAATTTGAATTTTTATTTAGGAAGGGAAATTTGACTCGACATTTATTTATCATTCAAGAGAATTAGTTCTATCAACTCATCGCTGATAAACCGAGTTTATGAAAGAATTAAAATAAATGTTTTCAATCACAAATTAATATATCTATAGTATTTATTTTCAATCGGAATATATATGATTTTAATTACAATTCAAATTTACCCAATAGGATTTAGTTTAAAATTTACTGGAAATAGAAGAATTCAGTGGAATTACAGTGCATTCTAATTTATCAGAATTCACAGAAATAAATCGGAATTCACAAAAATTCATTGCAATTCATAGAAATTCTTTATAATTAATTTAAACTTCTTTATAATTCGTCAAATTCGTCGGATTTCACTGAAATTCGTAGGAATTCATACTGAATTCTATGTAATTTATCGGAACTCAGAGAAATTCCTTTGAATTCACAGGAATTCACTGGTATTATATAATTCGTAGGAATTCATTTTGAATTCTCTGGAATTTATTTAAATTCGATAGAATTTACTGGAATTCATTGGAATTCGTTGAATTTCATTGAAATTCGAATTAATTCACTGGAATTTAAAGAAATTCTTTAAAATTAAATTAAAATCATTGAAATTCGTTAGATTTCACTGAAATTCGCAGGAATTCAGTGGAATTCATTTTCACTTCTCTGCTATTTATTCGAATTTCATTAAATTCATGGAATTCACAGAAATTCACTATAATTCGTAGGAATTCATAGAAATTCAATGAAATTTACTGGAATTTATTAGAATTCGCAGAAATTCTCTATAATTAATTTAAATTCATTGGAATTCGTCAGAATTCTTCCAATTTAGTTGAAATTCGTAGGAATTTATTTTTATTTTTCTGTAGTTCATTGTAATTCTCTTATATTCATTAGAATTTCTGTAAATTCGAGTAAATTCACTGGAATTCTCTGGAATTCACAGAAATACACTATAATTAATTTTAATTCCTTGGATCTTTCTGGAATTCTCACAAATTTACTTTAAATCCACTGCAATTTATTTGAATTCTCAGAAAATTATTGGAATTCGTCGAAATTCGTCGGTTTTGATTGAAATTCATAGGAATTCACTCTGAATTCTGTAGAATTCATTAGAATTTTTTTGAATCTATTGAAATTCAGTGAAACTTATTGAAAACTCGAATTCCTTAATTCTCTGAAATTCTACAGAATTCCAAGGAATTCATTGGAATTTTTTTTAATTCGTTCGAATTCACTGTAATTCCAAGAAAATTTAATGCCATTATACAGAACGCAAAGGAAATTAATAAAATTCTGATAAATGATAAAAATAATAATAATTAAAATAGAAAATAAAAATGAAATTTTTTAGCTTAAAAATAGGTACGAAAAATAAATTCTTTAGTTAAAATTAACTATTTCTGAACGATCAGTAATTTTTACTTTTTCCTCTTAATTTTCTTGAGATGCTCTTTGTGTTAATCTAACCACATGTCCGTCATCAGAAACAGAAATTTTAAGTTAGAACCTTGCCAACTGGCAAATAGCCTGCTTTCAAACCGGAAGTGCGTAAAGTTCATGGAACATTGGATTTATACAAAAAAACTCAATCAGATAATATTTTTTTAGATATAATAATAAAACCCTAAAATAAATATTCTAATTAAACTTATTTGTGAATTTTGTTTTAAATTTTTATAATCATAAAAAAATGGATAAATAGTTAGAAAAATATCTGTTCGAGTTTCCTCTCTTGAAAAAACGAAAAACTATTTTTTCAATTAATTCCTTTTGTCTTTTTTCCATTTCCCAGTAGAAAGCCAGAGCAATAAATGCCTTAATAGTTAATTATCGATTTTCCAATACTCGGAGCTGCGCTTTTTTTTATCTCCTTTTTCGCGGTTATATCGTAAATCTAAGCAAATCTTGAAACAAGACAATTTATTGTCGCTTCTTTCCTTTTTTTTTTCTTTTTTTCTTTTAGCAGAATCACAACTTGCAGAGATCGTTTCTTTTCCACAAACATCTATTTTCTCACTTCTGATTAAGTCGCCTTCCAAAATAAAAATAAAATAAATAAAAAAGTGAATAAATAATATAAAAAATAATATATTTAAAAAATAAAAATAAACTGTTTATTTTATTAAAATTTTTTATTTAAAACTTATTTAAAATAAATAAAATAATAATAAAAAATATACTCACATATTTCAAATTTTATTTTTAAAAAATCCTCAAAATTCAATTTTCTCAATTTCCTCTTTGCATAAAATGAATTTCAAATCGAATTTGACATTAAATTTAAAATTCCTCGTTTTAGACAAAAAATATTAAACGTAACTTTTCTTTCGCTCTACACACATACTTTTATTTCTAAAAGGGGAAAGTATACAGAGCGAAAATATTTCAAATCCAAATAATTGTTGATTAAAACGAGGAAATCGAATTCTGAGCTTAGAACTTAGTTTGAATATCCTTAAGAATTTCCGATTTGCAACAAAAGAGATTTACATTCATTCTCTCTTTCTCTATCTAGATAGGACGCAAATTAAATTGACGCGCGACTGATTGAAGTATAAATAAATTGATTCAAATTATTTTTCAAAGGCACCTGACAAGCAGGAAAGCAAGAGAATTAAAAATTATTTAATTATCACTCCAAGTCGAACAATTTCCCGCTTCTCAATTTCCGAGTTTACTTTTCAATGTTTTCTATACATCGGGAATAAATATTTTTTTCATAAATTCCCATTTAAAAAAATTATTATACCGAAAAATTAAAAAATTATTTTTTTAGGTATTTTTTTGTTAAAGAAACAAGAAATATTTATCATTAAATATATTTTTTTATCCTACTGTTCCAATTTTTATAAAAAAAAATTACCCTAGCCAGGATTCGAACCACAAGTCTTCACTTTTCACAAGTTATGAAAATTAAAAATGGGAAGTCATAGTTCGATTCCAGGCCGGGCTAAAATTTTTTTCCATTTTTTCTAAAAATTTAAGAAGTAGGATAAATAATAATTGATAAAATTGTAAATTAATTATAAATAATAAATATTATTAGGTCAAAATAAGATTAGTTAAAGAACGAATATTTTTTTACATCAGAAATAAATATTTAAAAACAGAAACACATTTTCCACGTGGAAATGAAGTTAATATTAAAATCTCCTGGTGCAATCTCGATGCAAGAGTGATCAACAACAAAAAAGCAAAGTAATTTCGCATGTCACTTTTCTTGTGAAATTTTTTTCCGCGCGAGCGTTGAATGAACCCGCCAGAAGGCGAAACGCCAGTGTAGAATTATTCACTGCGCTTGTATAATGCTGCAGATTCTGTAGAAGATTTACGTTTACGTAAACTTGCGTGGAAAACATCTTCTCTCATGTGTGGTAGTGTTGTATATTCCACAAAATACGATTTTAACTCAATATAACATACGTGAGAGGGAATATATTACGTGCGGTTTCGGAAAATGTACTTGAGTGCCCCCCCCCCTCTGAGTGGCTAGAATCGTGCCATGTCGTCGCCTAACATTTATTCTTGGATATAAAGCAAAGTTTGTATTCATGCGGTCAAAAATGACCACCAAATATGAAAAAGAAACTTGCAAGATTTTTTTTTAATAATTTTATTGAACAATTTTCATTTTCTTTTTCACGTGGACTGAAAGTAGTCAAAAATTAATTTAGCACCTATTTTTTTGTTTAAGAAAAGGAGCAATTGTTTCGGAGATATCGACATTTGAATTTTAGAAATGCAATTTCTGTGCATCAAGGGTTCGAATCCCGCCTCGGAAATTTTTTTTCTCTGTTTTTTTCTACCTTTATTAACCGGGATATTGTATTTCTTCATTAAAAATTACCAAAAATAGTGTTAAGTATGAAAAAAAGGTGTAATTAAATTATGTGAGGATAATACGAAAAAATCGATGAAAGACGTAATTTTTTTTTTGTAAATCGGTTCGGTAGTTTTTGAGATATTCTGAAATTTCACTTCTGCTAGATATTTGGAAAGCAGAAACTGGAGAAGTGTATCGAGGGTTCGAATCTCGCTTGGGAGACTCTTTTTTTTTTATTTTATTTTCCACGTTTTGGTAATTCTATTCAATTTTGCACTACTGAAATTAGTATAAACTTAAATTCGGATTTTTGAAATATGGTTTGATTTTTTTTTCCATAGTCAGGAAGAAATTCAGTGATTGCGCATAAAATTAATTTTTCCCAACGATAAACCAATTCCAGCGAAGATTTTTTTATTGATTTTCCCGAAGGCATGTTTATGAGTTTGAAAGAATGCAAGAAAATAATATTTCACTCATATTCTTTTCATATTCTCTTCTTATTTGCTACGTTAGTAATTCTGCAAGCTTTGTGCAATTTATCTTTTACGTACAAAGACCCAATTCAACGTTTCAGAGCGATGGAATTAAAAGGGAGAGAATTTTATTGGCTCGCATTCTTCACTGGAGTATTAAAAAATATTTAATATTTAATAATATTTAAAAATAATATAGTAGCTAAACGGAACAGATACTATATTTTTAATTTTCTAGAACATTTTTTTTAGTTTCATAGAATTCAGTGGAATTCATAGAAATTCTCTGTAAATAATTTAAACTTTGGCATTTGTCGAATTCGTCGGATTTCACTGAAATTTGTAGGAATTCATAGGAATTCATTTTTAATTCTCTGGTATTCATTGGAATTTCTTGAAATTTCACGGGAATTCATTGGAATTCATTTACAAATCTCTGGTATTTATTGGAATTTCTTTAAATTCACGGCAATTCATTGGAATTCACCGAAATTCAATATAATTCATTTAAATTCACTGGATTTCGTCGGATTTTACTAAAATTCAAAAAACTTCGTAGGAATTCATTATACATTCATTTAATTTAATTGAAATTCTTAGGAATTCATTCTTAATTCTCTGTAATTCCTCGTAATTCTCTGATATTCATTGGAATTTCGTTAAATTTACGCAAATTCATTAGAATTCATTGGAATTTCCAAGAATTCTCTATAATTAATTTAAATTCATTGAAATTCATCGAATTCGTTGGATTTCAGTGAAATTCGTAGGAATTCGTAGAAATTCATTTATAATTAACTGGAATTCACGGAAATTCGCAGGAATTCTCTGTAAATAATTTAAATTCATTGGAATTCTTGGAAATTTGTTCGATTTAATTGAAATTCATAGAAATTCATAGATATTCATTGTAAATTCTCTGAAAATTGAAATCCTGAGAGAATCATTATAATTCACTGGAATTCCTTGGAATTCGGCTAAATCGTCGAATTTCATTGAAATTCCTATGAATTTATAAGAATTCATTTTGAATTCTCTAGAATTCATTGTAATTCTCTGTTGAAAAAATATCTACTCGAATATTCGAATGTTTGTTGAGTAAAATGAAGAGAATAAATTTTAATTTTCCTCTGGGAGTTGAATAACCTTGATTATCAATGTTAATATTAATTTAAACAAAATTCATAATATCGCTCTTTTAACAAATTCCTCGGATTCTTATCTCATGGATTGAGGTTGGAAAGAGGGGCTTTGTGAAAAGACGATTGAATAATCGGAGATATTCTGAACAGCGTCGTCCCCATTGAGAACGTGACCTAGGTTCACAGAAGCCAGAGAGAAGGCGTCATTCCCTCAAGTTGATCGAGTGATCGAAGTTGGAAAAGAAATCAGATTAAAGTGGCCCATTAACTGGGAAATCTCCACTCAAAAGATTACTCGACTCTCGCAATTTTAATAACTAACAAAATTCCACCTAACTCTCATTATAAACGTTCCAGAAAGGCTTTTTTAATTTCATCATCCCTCGCTATGAACTTTATAAAAATAAAGTTTACAATATTTAAAATGTGAGAAAAATGGTGCAGAGGATAAAAAGCAGCGCGATTTGAAGTTATCTCCATTGGACTCAAAGTGGAAAAGAAAAAAAAGTGCGCGAAAGTGACCTGAACTTTTTTGGTGGTGGGAGAAAAAATCATTTTGGAAAATGAATTTTTCAAACATCTCGAATTATTCGATGCCATTTGATGACGGGGACCCGGGTATCCCATGGGCGGAATATGGACCAGTACTCTTCATCTATTCACTCACCTTCTTGCTGGGATTTGTCGGTAAATATAAATATTAAAAAAAAAGAATTATTTTTACTTTTGAATGAAAGTAGATGAAAATTTATCACGTACGTATTTTTTTATTTGATAAACGGACAAATAGTTCCGGATTTATAAAGGTTTGAATCTAGAGGCTCGTCCTTGCCTTGCCAGAAATTGCGCTATCGTGAGGGTTCGACTCCCGGTCGATTTACTTTTTTTTTTCTTTTTTTTTAGTTTATTTATTACATATCCTTCATCTTAGACCAAGTTCCGATAAATTCTACTCCGATCAATTCATCAAATCATTTTTTTATAATTTGAAAATTTGTATAAATGAGTTTTTTTGGTTTATTCTAGATTTTTCTAATCTAGTGAATTTAATATACTTTTGTTATTGCGCTTGTCTTAATTGCGTTTATAAGTTAAGTTGAATTTTCTCCAGTGTTCTGTACAGTCGATCGATTGAACTACTACAGTGACAAACTTGTAAGGAATTTCATGACGACGCTGCTAATCTATGTTATCGTCTTTTTTTTCTTCACTTCCGTAATTTAAATTTACCGCCGGAAATCTGGCCCCTGGTGACGCTACCCCCCCTCCCTCGGAAAGAGGATTCGCTTTCTAACGAAAATCGATTCTGTTATTTATGCGCCGGAGAATAATGCATGTTCTCACACCGGAATATTCAAAAGCATTCTTGTAGTGAATATGTAAAAGTAGCAGAACAGAGATAACCTTTTTTTTTAATTTGCTGCAGCGATACATAAATTAGGTTATGTTACCGACTGCCGGTAATGAGTTACCGACTAGGGAAACGAATTGGATATAATCGAATTCAATCGGAATTACATTTTTGACGGTAATTTATGGAATTGAAAAGTAAAGTACATTTTTAGTTTTTATTTAAAATTCTGAAGTTGTTAGCAGAATATTTTCATACACGATACTGTCACCACTTTTCTATCAAATGGCTGAGAGCCAGAGGCGATACACAATTTAAACTGCTTTTGAGGACGAAAGTTTTCCTTGGGGTAAAAGTAGCGCTGTTTTGTGCATTGTAAGCTGAATATTATCGCGAATGTTTTGTAAAGTTTGTGAGGATCAGTGAGTTGAGAAAAGCCGATAGTTTCTGCGGCAAATATTGAACTCAAAACGGTTTAAAATATTTATCTACAATGTATTTGGATTAAAATCATAACAGTTAATTTGTATTAAAAAATTGCTTTTTAAAAGTATAAACATTATTTAAAAAAATTTCGCTCTGTATACGAATGCGTTTTTTTAAAATAGACGTGTCTGCGGAGCGAAAAAATATTTAATTTCAATAGTTTTTGCTTAAAACGAAAAAATCTAACATCCTAATTTAATCGTCACAGTTTACACAAAAAGTATTAAAATTATTCATTTTTTCGCTCTGTACGCATATTTGTATTTAAAAAATAAGTAGCTCTACAGAGCGAAAAAATGTCTAGTTATAATATTTGTTTAGTAAAATGAAGAATTCGATTTCAGAGAAATTATTTATTTAAATTTTTACAGGAAACGTTGTCATTATCGCTTCGACGCTTTGCCCAAGATTGCGACCATTGCCATCAACACCCACGAACGTTTTCCTTGGTGGACTCGCCACCGCTGACCTTTTACTCATTATATTCTGCATACCAGTAAAGGTAAGACTACCTCTTTTTATAAAAAAAAAAAATTTAGTAGCTATCAATAAAAATTTCTCGTGGAAATATTATTTTTCTTCTTTTTTGTTTGGTTGTAAATTACGTAAGCATTTATCCCAGTATCATAAACTCTAGAGAAATGTAATTTATGCATTTTATTCTGCAGTCGATTTGTAATGTTTGATTAAGAAATTCAAACACATCTAGTTCATTAACTTGACAAGGAGAGAAGGCGAGTCAATATTTAAAGATTCACTGCCAATATTTGCAGAGCCTAATTATAAATGTCAACGTTAGACTCGCTGTTATAAATTTAATAATAATATTACTATTATTATTTTTGATTATAATAATAATGATAATAATAATAAGCGGACTGATAATTCCGGAGATATCAAGAAATGAATCTCGTGCATCGAGGGTTCGATTCCCGGTCGATTTCCCTTTTTTTTTAATTTTTATAAATATCTACATTAGAATCGCTGTTATAAAGTAATAACAATCTTTAAATCAATTTAATGAGAGAGATAAAATTATAATAGGAAAGTACTACTGACATAATATCTTTTAACAATTTTTTTTTATTTATTGTTTATTTATTAATTTTTTTATTGACAATTTTTTTTTAATTTGAAATTCATCACTAATTGCTTTGTTCTGAAAGATTCACATTCGGAACACGTAAAACAATAAACTAATTTTATTTAGCTGATGGAGATATAAATAGTACATAGATGTAAATTGTAAATGCAAATTGTGGATTGTAAATTTTAAATTATAAATTATAGATGTGAAATGTAGATGTAACTTGTAGATGGAAATTTTAGATTTGTAGATTGCTGAATAATTATAACGGTTTTGAATTGTCACTTATAATGATTAAAAAGCGCTTTAATTTGTATCCTTTATTCAATCTAGTCCTACAATCTCTGTTTTATCCCACAATAAACAATTACTATTTCTAGCCACAAAACAGCCTTCATTGATGCTGAATTGTCTTTATTCGAGGACACGACAGCTTCCTCCATCTCTCTACAATTTTCAATTAACGTTTGATCTCATGAGTTTGGATTCGTACGGCCGGAGAGAATGACATAATCTATACGATATTGATACCTTGCTTTTACGTACTGATCACTACGTATCCGTGTGTGTGGTCAGAATCTCGTTATGTCATCTTTTTCCCTTCTCTCACCATATTGACATTTAATGTTGGGAAAAAATGTAACAGATGTGGTATATTTAATATCAAAAATACATTTATCATATCAGTTTCCAACAAGTTTGGCAACATTGTATATAAATTAATGTAAATCTGAAATTTTGAGCTTGTAATCTACAATTTACAATCTAGTATTTCAATCTGCAATTTGTACCTGTAATTTGCATCTGCAATTTATATCCGTAAATTACATCTGTAATTTAAATCTACAATTTATATCTACAGTATAAAATCTGTATTTTTCAATTTACGATCTATGATTTACGATATTAGGAAATAGGTTTGAACGAGTTTAATTATTTTTTATCGAAGAGTATATTATATCAGAACAGTCCGCAAGAGTCTTCTGAGTATTTTAAACCGAACCACGGTTTTTTAGGACTTATAGAAAGGAAGGAAACGAGACATAAAATATGATTGGTTGAGGACGTAGTGGAGGGGGAAGGCCGTGAGTATATAAGCGGAGGCATGGGACCGGTGAGCGGCAATCTAACGGACACAGTGGGAGTTCTATGTACCGTGAACTGGTGGTCGGAGTGGAGGGAGAAGACGGTAAGTATATAAGCGGGCGCTTGGGTCCCGAGACCGTCATTCTCTTGGTATTCGCGGCGGGGATCAGATCGTTAATTTTCAATTAAAGTTTGATCTCCTGAGTTTAGGTTCGTACGGCAGGAGAGAGTAACATAATCTATAGGATATTGATCCCTAGCTTTTATGTTCTGATCACTACTGATCCATGTGTGTGGTCAGAATCTCGTTATTTCTTCTCTTTCCCTTGTCTCTCCATATTGACATTTAATATTGGGAAAAATGTAATAGATGTGGTATTTTTAATATTAAAGACACATTTATCATATCATATTCTAACAAGTTGGTAACGTTGTATATTAAATCTAAAATTTACATCTACAGTATAAAATCCGTATTTTTAAAAGAAACTTGCTCAAGGAGTTTTTATAAATTTTCACAAAAGGGATTCTCGAGTTGGTATGTACATATTAAATTTTTATTCCCAACAATCCTCGCTGTTGAGAGTCCCTTGTATACTAGACGAAAGCTACAATTAAAGGGGAAGCTTATGGAGCTTTATCACAGATCTCGAGGGTGTTCTTTTCACGCTTAGTGCCCTCCTTTAGTGATGCGAGGCTGTCGTCTTTTTCTGATATTCGTGTCATCTTTCTAACGCCCTAACTTATCAAGTATATATGAGAAAGCTGTCAAAGTTTTACTTCAACTTAACTAAAGTAACTAGGAAGTTTTCATTTGTAAGTAAGTAGTTTACAAGACTTAGTTACGAAAGTTTACGTGATTTACACGAGTAACGTAACAAATATCTTAGTAGACAGTAGGTTTACATAAGTAAGTTTGATAGGTTTACATGAGTAACGTAATAAGTTTACAGGAGTAACTTTGCGATTAGTAACAAATAATTAGTACATTTACACTGGTAACTTAGTAACTAGTAAGTTTACACAGTAAACAGTTTATTATTCTTATTTAGTGTTTGGAATAGTTTCAATTGCGATTTGATTACTTTACTAATTGAACCAAATCCGCTTTATGATCAACGTAGCGAATAGTGTCGATATTCATCATGAATTCCGGGTACTTGACGTTGGTGACATTTGGCTAAACTGTTGAAGGTGGAGAGCTTTGATATGCTAGAACCTCGGCTTGAATATTGACGCCATTGAAGAGGACAATTTGTAGCCTGCAGAAGCTATATACTTCTATTTTGTGGACACGTGAATGGGGTACTTTAATACCCCAAGCGCATACGAGATACAATTATTGCAATTGAGTTGAATTATCACACGACATTCAAAGAGTTCTGCTCAGAACAATTCGATCAATAATATTGTGACGCAAAATGCGTTTGCAAGACATCTACTACACTCTTGGTCGTTGCATAAGAAAGGCTGCGAAATTATATTCTAAATTAATACCTTTCATAAAACACTCTATTTTTTAAATCAAAATTGCCTGGGAACTTTTCCAGAAATGCCAAGGGAACGATTATTTAATATTACGAGGAAAATTTCTTGGAGAATGATCATAAATTTTCTGCAAAAATTAAGCGAGGGACAATCTCAAAATTAAGTCTCCTCATTTTATTCAACGAGCATTAGAAACAGATATTTTTACGCTCTGTAGGCGTATTCTATTTCGACATATAAATGTATGTACAGAGCGAAAAAATGTCTAGTCTTAATTATTTTTCTGCAAAACGAGGAATGCGAAATTTAATCTTAATCGTTTCACTTTTCGCATTAAGTATTGAGCCTAGAAATTTCTTCGCTCTGTGTATATGATTATATATGAAAAATAAGTTGCTCTAAAGAGAGAAAAAACATCTAGGTATAATATTTTTCAAGCCAAATGGAGAAATCGAGTTAAGTTTGAATTTGGACTCAAGACAGTATAATTTCAATTTTAGAGCGAAACGTAAAGTTATTAGCTCTACTAAACATTAGATAACGATGCGAATTCATTTATAACAGATGGTTATTTTGAGGTTATTACGGTTGTAAATTCAAAATTGAGTAGTTGTTTTCTCGCGATTATGGCCCTTTTGAAGGGAAAGTTTACCAAGCTGATGTGGCGGGTTTTCCTCTTATCTGGCTGAATGGGTGGTTTCGTAGTAAAAGAGAGATGAGACAATAATAGAGTACGCGCCGTGAAACTGACGGTGGTTCACTAAAGTTAGAGCCTGACGAGCTTCGACCTCGTTTCATCGCAGCTCTCATACAATCTGGGCACGAGGAACCTTCACATTCTGATAATAGGTGATACAAATTAGTGCTAAATAGTTAAATACTCTTAGCTCCTCATCCATTCGAAATATCAATTTTTTCACTACCTTTGGTCCATATTTTAAAACAAAAATATTAAATTCTATCAATTTTCCTCTTCAACATTGAAAAAATAACAAAAAATAGATTGAAAATGTTTTTAATCAGGTTGGAGTAGATGTAAAAGTTTCTGACTGACGACAAGGATGTCCAGGGTTCGAATCCCCGTGAGAAGAATTTTTTAAAAAATTTTTTCCTCAAGTTTTGCTTCAGTAATAAATTACAAACTAAAATAAAACTATTGTAAAAAGTTTCTAAATAAATTGTAGCAATTTAATTTTTATATAAATTTAATTTTAATAGAAAATATTAATATTTTTTAATATAGAATAAACGGTAATAGACTAATTATTCTTCTCAAGGAACCAGAGAGCACACAAACAATTTTTAATTTAAATAGCTTATTGCCTTTGTTATGGAAACTTATTATACAAACATCGAAAATCCCAAGACATTTCCGAGAACGGAGCTCCAGTCCCTGAAACACATGGGTCTTGTAAACTTCCAGCGTCCGGTATGCCGGGATTCAAACTCCTGTAGAAACTTTACTACTTAGCTCTCTACATCTTACTTTCTCTAGAATAAGCGAAGAATTCACTCGACAATTTTACTTTGCGAATCTCTTGTTCCAAGCATTCCAAAATCGGAATGCTATTTCTTTTCAGGTTCAGAAAAAGAATTTTCTAATTACATTCCGAAGGCGGCAAGAGAAGATATCAAAAGTTTACATTTTCAATTTTTATCGCGGATTATTTAAGGTTAGATGACTTCTATTAAAATATTTTTGATTAAATACGATGGCAGAAGGTGTCCTGATTATTTTAAGCCAAAGCGCGTTCTTCTAGGTGGAATAGGAAGGCTGTAAAGTGCTCGCGAAAGTCGATTGGTGGCCTCGCAGGAGTGGGGGGTGCAGTGGTGGGGACAGCGAGTATAAAAGCGGACGCTCGGGTCCCGAGAACGTCAGTCTCTTCGCAGACACGGTGGGAGTCAAATCGTGGTTCTATACCTTTAGAAAAGTCCCCGCCAATCTTTTTCTACACTTTATCATTACTCCCAATTTTTGCCTTTTACGTTCTTTATTAAAATCATGTACTAAAAGAAGTTCTCTTCATCATGACGTTAAAAAAATGGTAGACATTGTCGCCTGGGAGGTCATATTAAAATGATTCTTTTAACTAGTTTCCTCGTTGCCTCACGAAAAAAGTTCGGGAAGAGAGGTATACAATTTTTAGCGGCTTGAAGTCTCCTGGAAGCTTGCCAATTATTCTTTGCGAACATATTTTCCCTTCTGGATAGTGGATGAGTTGTCAGATTTTATTCCGAGAAACATTGTCACTTTAGGGTATGAATAAATTTCGCAAGATAGCAATTTAAAAGCAACGTTTCAGGTTCTAGAATTTTGAGTGTGTTTTATTACTTTTCCCTAAGAAGCTGTTTTCTCTTAAATATTCTCTATTGTTAGGGCTGCTTTCTATTTAAATCACCTCGCTCAGAAGAATTATTTTCCACGCCATGTGTCATTCGTGGAAATAAAATGCATCTTTTTGGCGTCTTGCGAGTTTATTTTCGCCGTAGATCAAGCTTAGAAATTCGCTCGTTATGATAACTCTAATCTTTATGACTGAAACTCCTCCTAGAAGAAAAAAAAACAATTTATTGTTTTGTCTTGGCACCTTGAGATTCATTTTAAATGTAAAAGCATGCAGATGTGTCAGATAAAGTTATAAAAATATATAGACAATTATGAGGGTGATAAATTTAAGCTTTATCCATACCTTGCATTTCTGAACAAAAGTTTACACAAGCGGAGCTCATTTTACTTTACGGGACAAGGTTTACGAGGCAGCTAGAAATGATCGATCTAACGTCTACCGCTTTTCATAGTCAAAAAAATTTCATCATCTTTTGTTTTCTTCATTTGCTCGTTCGCATTTTCGCTCGACTCATGTAGTTCCGGTAGGACATTAGTATATTACTCTTAGGAGTAAGAGAGTATATGTCGCCTTCAGTGTAACGTTGCCGTCAACCTGAAATTGAAGCTATTCGTAACTGGGCGGATGCATGTACCCTACCTTAGAACAACCGCTTTGAATTATTATACATGCTTCCCCCTGCCGCTCAACTATTGCTTGAGACATAAATTATTTTGAAAACCCGATGACTTTTCGAAGAAGCAACCGGAAATTTAAAGAAAATGTAAAAATAATACTAATATTAGGAAATATGCTTGAAGGAGTTTAATTATTTTTTATTAAATAGTATATTATGCCAGGATAGTGCGCCAGAGTCTTCTGATTATTTTAAACCAAAGCACGATTTTTTATGACTTATAGGAAGGAAGGAAACGAGGGATAAAATATGATTGATTGAGGACGTAGTGGAGGGGGAAGACAGCGAGTATATAGGCGGAGGCATCGGACCGGTGAACTGGTGGTCGGAGTGGAGGGAGAAGACGGCGAGTATATAAGCGGGCGATCGGGGACTGAGAGCATCATTCTTTTCTCAGACTTGGCAGGTTCAGATCGTGGCTCTTCTTTAAGAAAATGCTTATTTAAAACGCTGTAATATCTAAAATATGAAAATAAAACGGGTTGCAGAACAGTAAGATGATTAAGTTTTTTCCAATAAACTCAAAGGAAATTTGAGTCTTTTTATTTTCCTTGGTGAAGCAGATTGGATTATCATGTTCTTCGATCAATGCAACAGAATTGACCCGAGGTGCTTTGAAATTTCAATATGACGGCTGAATCTTCGCTGACCTGTGAAATTGTCCCGAGAGGATTGAAAGTATCGCGAATTTCATTAACGATAAATTTCGCTAAATTATTTTAATTTGTTTTAGATTATATAGCTAGTAGAGTAAACTCTTCTGAATAAATATTGTGCCATAATATTGACAAATCTGCAAGTAGCCGGCGGGGTTTATGTTTCTGTGACCTTTCAGATGCATTAGTTTCGAAAGGAAGCTCTCGTGGTTCCCTTCAAGACCTGCAAACAGACGTAAATCAGCTGGTCGTGTTTGCATCAGGAGAAAATTGGAATGCATGCGAAAATCGATGCATTAGCTTGCTGTGCTCCACGCGAGACCATTAAAACCTTCTGCCGGTTTCATCGAGACATTCGTCATCCGGAAATCCTCTGTTATATCTCGTTTAATTCAAAACTGCTAGCTATATCTAAATGGATATCTCTCGATGCGTCGGAGGGCATCGTGGATCTATTTTTTGATTAATAACTTCCGATATTCCATAATCTCGTATATAAATAATTTTTCCATATTAGCAGGCGGTCAAATACTAATCCGGTAGGTAATTGCTAAGCTCTTTCCAAGCGTAAATTCGCCAATTTATTAGCGTGAATAAATAATTTAAAGCATCCAAAATTAGAACGTTTGCTCGTTAAGCTGATAGATGCAATTTCAGAAACTTTAATCTCTTAAGACTTGATAACTTCATATTTGCTTAATTTGTAAAGTTAGATTAGTTTGACCCAAGGGATAATAATTGTAATGTAGATTGGAAGCGAAAAAGTCTCCTGACTTATTTAAGTAAAAACGTGTCCTTCTAGCTGGAAAAGGAAGAGCGTAAAGTGCTTCTAAGTCGCTTGGTGGGTCCGCAGAGAAGGGAGGGAGGCGAGAATATAAGTGGAGACTCAGACTGGAGAGCGCCAGTCTTTTCGGAGGCCTGAGGGAAATCGCATCGCTGGTGAATGTTATTGGGCCAGAGGAATTGTGAAGATATGGTGGGAGAAATTTCAGAAGCACTTTATGATCTTATATTATAATATAAAGTAGAAATTTCCGCTTTGAGCACCAAACACCGGGTATTTTTCTTGGGTAAGGGAGCATATAATACTTACGATATTTGCCAAATTTTCGCTTGATTAATTGCAACCTGGATCTAAAACCAATAACCCTAATGTTCGACCTTCTAAGTTCGCTATTCGATGAGTGTACGAGTGGCTACCTGACATCCTTCAAAATCACTCCTGATAGGACGTTTAATGGATGTCCGGTAGATATTAGCTCTGATGATTAATGGGTAGGGTGAGACCAGACAACCATGACATCGATCAGCGAATTCGTCCGAGAACAAGAGATAGTCGCCTAAAAACGCACATCACGTAAAAAAAATAAAACACTTCAAATAGGAAAATTAAGGATATTGAGTTTAAATGTTGATTGTTTAAATTTAGGTTTACACTTTTTTGGATTTGAAGTGTAGCTACAGGGTGAGCAAAATGTTTAGTTTTAATTATTTTTTCGTATATTATACCAGGATAGTGCGCTAGAGTCTTATGAGTATTTCAAGCCGAAGCACGGTTTTTTAGGACTTATAAAAAGGAAGGAAACGAGAGATAAAATGTGATTGGTTGCGAGCTCAGTGGAGGGAGGAAGGTTGCGAGTATATAAGCGAGGGCACGGGACCAGAGAGCGGCAGTTTAAAGAACGCTGTGGGACTCTGGGGGATTATGAACTGGCGGTCGGAGTGGGGGGAGAAGACGGTGAGTATATAAGCGGACGCTCGGGGCCTGAGAGCGTCATTCTCTTCGTAGACGTTGCTGGAGTTAGATCGTGACTTCTAATCACTCGTTTCACTTTACATCCTGAGTATTTAAGTTATACATTTTTTGATTCTGTACGCATAATTCTTTTTACAAAAGGAGTAAAATAGTTCTAGTAAATATTATAGCGAAATAGTTCTGCCTATAATATTTGTTAAGTAAAATAAGGAGAGCGGATTTAGGAATACAATTAGTGTTTACTGTCTTAAGTTTAAAAACATGAGGGTTGAGACATTTCAGGTTGATGAGTACGGGCTTTAAATTCACACATTAAATTTGAAATGAGGGGATTTAGAACGAAATGAGCTTGACTTTTCCACTCAGAAGTGCGAAGTAGCGATTACAGAAATGAGTTTCTCATTTTCGCGAAGCGCGGCAGAAGTGAATCCCATTTCTAGAGGGATGCGTTTAAGGATTCTCCATTCTCTCGATTATCGCCTGTCCTACGTGAGTGGAAATCGAGAAAGTGGGCAGAAAACACGCATGGCGAAATTCCAAACACGTGTGCAATTCTGCAAAGTTGCCGGGCCATAGGTCGAACTCACTCGATAATTTCTGCAAATCGAACGATTATGCCGGTTTTTACACGATGCCGATGAAAGTTAGCCAATCGTTTTTTGGAAAAGGATCGCCGTTCAGAGATCAGAGGCTGAATACTAACAACAACTCAAACTGCAAAAAATTGGAAGGTTTAAAGGTTACATCGAGAGGAAGATAGATGAGACTGAAAAGATGTTGAAAAGTTTTATAATTAAACTTTTTATGGGATTGAATCGGGTTTAATAAAAATCGATAGACTTTCGGGTGGAGGGCATCGGAGCACTTGTTGCTGAATCAAATCGAGGAAAAGGAAACACGGCGATGAAAAAGCGTACTAAACGATCTGGAGCTGTGCCAAAAATGTCTCGATACTTGTTGCTACAAGTAAACGTTGTAAAATAGATTTAATATTCAAGGTTCGAAGGAAAGATAAGCTACTTTGATTATTTATAAAATATGAAGTGCAGAGAGATAATATTTGATATTGATAAATCTAAATTTACAAATATTGATTATAAAGTAACGTTTGTACGGATTCTTTAAATATGGATCGGTTCCCTTGAGGTGCCCATAAGGAACCCGAATTTAAAAGCAGAAGAAAAGGTTAAAGATTCTTCAAAAGTTCGGATCTGGAGGGGTCTTTAAAGAACCTGGTGGGAACCCGAATTACAAGGGTGCCGGAAAGTTTTGGGTTCTTTTAGGATTCATTTGGAATGAACCCTAACGAACTAAAGATTTTTGAGATATACAGTTCGACCCCGAACTCTTAACGATCCTGAATTTACGTCTGGAACTGTGACTTGAAGAGATTAAAGCACCCAGATGGAACCCGAACCCTTAAAAAACAGGAAATTGGCCCAAATTTGAAGAGGCCCTTTGAAAGGGCCCCTAAGGACTTTAGGAAAGTCCTTAGGGATTCGCGCGGGATCTTTATGGAACCAAAAGGATTTTATGGATTCGGGATCCACTATGGTTCGTTTGAATCGCACCCAAAGGAATTTAAAAAAATAAAGGAACCCGAGTTCAATTTCCTTTAATATAAAAAACGAATTTATTTCAAAAAAGTTTCTTCCTGAGTGATTGATCAAGACAGGTATCTGTTTCCGGTAGCAGCTTCAAAGAAATATAGCGATGAATTACGAGGGGATCGCATTACGTAACGGCATTTCAAGTTTCCGAGTCTGACAGATGCCTGTATAAATAACGTCCGCCAATAGGTTGGGGAATAAATTTAAAAAAAGATAAAAGTCACTTCATAGATGACATGAAGTCATTTTTTCATTTTGCTCAACTACTCGGAGGTCTCTTCTAACGACATTTGAAAAAAGGAAGTTTTGCTCTTGAGAGTAAGTGCGATTGAAGTGAGACATTTGTCGCTATATAACTCGCGTAAAGGCGCCGCATGTGCTCGCAATAATTCGTAATGGACCTTAAAACGGTTTTATTATCCAACAATATTGAACAGGAAATTAATAGAAACGTATCGCGGAGAGATAATTCATTTAGTCTTTTTAATCGGTCAGTAACAAGAAGAACAAGATATATAGAAAAAACACAAACTTGTAGCTATATTGGAGCAAACCGGGTTCCTTTAGGGTGCCCTTCGAATTCAAAAAATTTTTAATCTTTATGAGTCAGGTTAAGATCAACTTATAAAAACTTGTATGGTCTCTTTTAAAACTTTTAGAAACCCTTTGAATTTGGGTTCCTGTTGGGTGCCGTTCGGACAGATACAACTTTTAATCTGCAAGGATCAGGTCCGCACCCGATTCTATAAGAACTAGTATGGTCGCTTTTGAAACTCTAAGAACCCTTTGAACTCGGGTTCCCGTTGGGTGCCGTTTGGGCCCAAAAAATTTTAAAGGTTCAAGGCCGGGCCTGAAATTCTGCAAACTAGTATGGTCGATTTCAAATCCTTTAGGAACCCTTTGAAATCGGGTTCCTTTAGGGTACTATTCGGGTTCAAATAATTTAAAATTTTCGAAGATCAAGTCAGGATCGATTTATAAAAACTTGTATAGACACTTTCGAACCTTTCAGGAACCCTTTGAATTCGGGTTCTTCTAGGGTACCGTTGTACCGTTTTTCGGATATAAAACAGATGAAATAAGGCAGAAATTCCAAGTAAAAAAAAAATGAATTTTATTCTTGTCAGGTGCAAGAAATAATCTCTTCTATCCTTTTTAGCTCTTATCTCGAATGGCAAAAAATGATGTCGCACCATTGAGCCTGGAAGCATAGACATATCTCAACTCCATCGAACCTTATCTTCATCTCTCATATCCTTCTAGCCCTTCATGTCGTTTAAAAGCTATTTAACAACGTCAAAGGTCGGAGAACCTTAACTCGATTTAGACTTGGCTATTTGTCTTCTCTATGGTGCATTTTAAGGGCTATTTGTTTATCTTGGCACCCTCTTTAAAGTTTAACTCGATTCATGACTATAAAAATGCTAATTTAAAGACAAAAGTAAACAATGAATCTCGCTTTACAACTATTTATCGCAAAACATATCGTTTCAATGATAGGATTCAATATTGCTGCAATATTGCAAAGTATGTTATAGAACAACATTGCAAACCAATCATGCAAAATATCTTTAAAATTTTAATTTACGAATCCAAAATGCAGAGCAACTTTGCAAAAGTATGACAAAAAGCAATTTTGCGGAGCAACCTTGCAAGGCTATCACTAAAGAAACTTTGCAATGTTACTTTATTAATCAACATTGTAAAGTAATGCCGAAAAGAAATATTAACAACTTTGAGAGGTAAATTTGCAACGTTATCTTTTTGACTTTCAGGGCGACTTTGACCTATTACTTTAGTGAGCAACGTTGCAAAGCAATTTTTAAATGTTACTTTTCTGAGAAACTTTGCAAATCTACTTTGAAATGTTACTTTGTTGGACAAATTTGCAAAGTAACCTTGCAAAGTAACATTGATAAGCATCTTTGTACAGCAACGTTGCAAATTAAAAAAAAATAAGCACGTTCTGACAAATGTAATCCCTTAATTTGTATCCTGTATGGTGTTCTTCATAATAATTATGGTGTCGAGATTTCAGAACATTCTTAATCCGGTGCCAATCAAACTTTAGGAAACTTCCTACATCTGAGGACATTTCAGGGGTGTCAATTTCTCAGGATTAGTGAGGTAAATCTCATTAGACTATAAGACTCTCTGGGGAACTCTTCTCGCATTTCTGCAGCCCAACTGAGAAGGGCGAAGCCAATTTTCGAACGAACAGGAAACCACAAACATTAGCTAGTAAAATTGCTTTTTAACCCATATAAATTGTTGTTATAATGAAGACTTGGAATAAAAAAAAAACAGAGAAAAAATAGGAAACTTTTAAAGCAAATTCGGAGAGGGTAATTATTTTATTTTATTTTTTTAAATTAAATTAAATTTTTATTTTATTTTTTATTTTTTAATGTCGCAAGAAATGTAGAAATGAAAATAAAGAGAAAAATGTCGGTAAGGTAGGGATCGTATAACTGATACATGGCCTTAATGAAAAATAAAGAATAACAGGTAAGATTTGTCTGGGATGGAAGATCCGTTTGTGGAAAATTGAAGGTCGAGGTCCTGAAATCGCAGCAGAATTTCTAAACTCTGTACAACCTTCAAACAGATATTAAGCCCCCTTTTCCGCTTGCTAATGCGTCAATTCAAAGCACGTCAGCTACTGGAACTGCAAACCCTCTTTTATGAACGACTTACTCATAAGCCACCCTCTTTCTTACCCTCTGCCCTCACGCTACCACTTTTTTCGGACTAAAGAAAACAGGAATTGTTAAGGTGAAGCTATACCCCTGGATATTTATTACAACCCATATTTTACTATAAATATTTCACTCCTCAGTTTTGCCAGTCGATAAGTCGATCAGTAAAAGTAAAATTTACATCAACTTGAGTGTAAAAGAAATAAAATCATTACTATTAATTTTTAAATATTTCATTTTAGATTAATGCTGCATAAATGTTATATCAATGTTAAAACTGTTACATGAATGTTATATAACTGTTACATAAATTTTACGTAAATGTTACATAAATGTTATATAACCGTTACGTAAATGTTATATAACTGTTACATAAGTGTTATATAACTGTTACATAAATTTTACGTTAACGTTACATAAATGGGAATAAAGAAAGAAACAAAGATAGAAAGAATAAAAGAAATTAAGGAAATGTAAAAAGGAAGATAAGAAACATAAAATTTGTAAATAGAAAAAAATAAGATTATTAATTACCTTAAGAAAGAAAAAAAGCATAACATTGAAAGGATCGATAAAAGCATATACATAAAAGAATGCAGAAAAAAAATGGAACATTCTAAGTAGTGTAGATCGATGTTGTGTCAGCCTCTTGAGGTAATGGTCGTTTCCTACACAAGTTCCTGTTTTTATTTTCTCTTAGGATATGATTTTCTTGCACTTAGGACTGCATTTCAGTTAGCACGTAATTATCATATATCCACAATGAGGTTGGGAAACCTATTCTCCTTACATTTGCGTATAGATAAGCTCCATAACATTAAAATATGTATTTAAATATACGCAACAAATAATTTAAATACTCCTTTTATAATTATTCAATTACAATATAATTTTTTATTTATATATTCTCTAAAATTCGAAAAAGTATTGAATATTTGATGTGGAAGTTGAATCAAGTTCAGGAAGCATCAAGTTAAGTAATTAATTTGTTACTCAAATCTGTACAAATGTTACGTAAATATTACATACGAGTTACATAAATGTAATGTAATTGCTTTGTAAGTGTTCTTTAGATGTTATATAAACGTTACGTAAATGTTACATAAATGTTATTAAACGTTACATAAATGCAACATAAATGTTATATAACTGTTACATAAACGTAATATAATTGCTGCGTAAGCATTCTATAAATGTTATATAAACGTTAGGTCAATGTTACGTAAATGTTACATAACTTTTATGCGCCTCCCAAATTTTTTATTTTTAAATTCGAATATGATTATGATTTACCTCTAGGTATTCAAAATTGCAGAGTGATAGCTTTGTTTCATTATTTGTAGGTCAATTACAGATATTGTGTTCGAAACAGTTTCCAATTGCCGGTCCATTTCATTTAATTAATAATAACTAATGGTTCGTGGTCGATGCCAGTGAAGCATCTAGTTTCTGTGAACTCAGCTTAATTAAACAGCCTTAAAGTCTCAACTGTTAACGAGCTATTTCAATGCCAGGATGTCCTTTTTCTCAGCAGGGGACTATTGAACGTACAAGCATTGGAATTGCCAGTGGGAGGGGGGGGGTTGTATTTCCGGGTCGTTGCTGGATAAAGTCACTGCGACTTTTCTTAATTGACCGCGGTAAAATTAATGAGACTTGAACTCGTGAAATCGTATACCGTTGGAAAATAAACTGTTTTGATATAAACTGTATAAATCTGTTTGTCAAATTCTCAAAGTGACTCGTCTTTGCTCTCTATTTTATTTTATAAATTCTTGTCATTTATTTTAAAACTGAATATTAATTTTAGACAATAGAAAAAGAATAAGATAGATTTTAAATAAATATTACACGTTTGTAACGGGGGTGTAACTTGGATGTAACATAGATGTAACCCGGATGTAATATAGATGTAACTTGGATGTAACGTTGATGTAACATATACGTAACATTTATTATTCGTTCCATACACAACTATATATAAGTTGTAATATTTCTGTCACATACATGTAACAAATATTAGCTATTATTTTTATTTCAACGCAGTTTTAATTTTTGAGATTTGAATTGTCCGCTTTTTCATTATTATATGGTAAATCTTGGTTCGGAGAAGTACTGTTAGGGAAAATCAATACGTTTGTGATATATTCGCGTGCGGTAGCTGAGTTGTAACAGAACAATAGTATGCACATATTAAATTACATGCACACGCACGTTCGAATATTCGAGCCAGTCATAAAGAACGGATATAAAATACGGCTATTTATACTGGCATTTAATGAATGAAGCACATATTACTTAGAATAATGTCTAACCCATAAAAGTGTACAATATTTTTATCTGGATCGTTTTCAAGAATCATTATTTTAGCCTATTATTAGTTTTATCAGAAAAAGAAAAATTTGTTACAAAGTTATTTAAATGTTACATAATTGTTACATACCTGTTACGTATCTGTTATGTAACCGTTATATAACTGTTACATAAATATAACCTAACTGTTGTGTAACTGTTACGTAAATATAATGTAACTGTGAGGTAAATGCAATATAACTGTGACATAAATGCAACGTAACTGTTATGTAATTTTAACTGTTTAGAATTATTTAGAATCGACTACTTGAAAATATATGTATAATACATAAACACTTTTGAAAGTAATATAGAGTTTCTCAGAATAAAAAGTTTAGAATTGAAAATAAATAAAGTTCACTTTATATTAAATTTGGTAAACGAAAAGCGTTACAAGTAGTAGTCGATCAATGGTAAACCGCATATCGAACAAATACATTTGAATTGGTATTCACAGCTAAAACACGATCCACAGATAATTGCATCTATTTGAGATATTAGAGTGAACTCAGCGTTAAATTAGGACTCACTGTGTGTGAAATATGAATTAATTTATCAGTATCAACGCCTTCTGCATAAGTAATTAATAATCGTTTATATAACCATATAATTTATTTCGATTCCCTTTGGAAAATTTCAATCACTCTTTGTTTAATAAAATCCAAATGGTAATAATAATAATTCATATGTGAAATGTGCTATTTTCTCTCATAGCGAGAGTGAAGCACTAATTACTAATTTGTAATTACTGTAATTAATTGAAAATTTTAATTGTGAAATGGTAATATAATTGTGAGCTTTTATTTAAATTAATTACATAATTTTAATAATAATTATCATTTTGATACCTGTTACATAAATGTTATCTAAATTTTATGTAAATGTTATATCACGATTACGTATCTGCTATGTAATTGCTATATAAATGTAATATAACTGTTACATAAATGTTACATAACTGTTCCGTCACTGTTTCTTAAATGTTATGTAAATGTTATATCTATTTAAAAAATCCTAAATTAAGAAAATTAGTGAAAAATTATTTTTTAATTATAATCTTCATGAGCTACTATAGTTAAAAATTATTTTCTTTGATGTCTAATTTTGTGGCATAAATCAAGTCTTGTAAAGTACGTTATCATTCCCCGAAGTGAAAATCATTAAAGCGTTCTGTAATTAGAATCAATTAATTATTGCGGGTTCCCTTAAAGTGCATCTGGAAATTGCGTTTCCATCTTGGTGCCTTCAAAATTGTTGCCTTCTATGTTACTCGCTGACAATAATGTTTGCCTGCCTTGTATCGAGTCTCATTAATATTCCGTCCCGTTGAAAGTTGGCAGCCAAACGAAAGGATTTACATGTCGCCTAGCTTACAATCCTTGAGCCTCGTGAAAGCTTTTCTCTCGTCAGAACGAAATATCCTTTTGTCCTTCATTTTCCCTTGTTTTCCCAAAAATGAAGAAAAATGATGCAGAGATTCCCATTACACAAAGTGCAATTAGGAAAGTTTTGGATCTTAAGGTGGTACTTCAGAGTTTTCCAGTTTTCGAAAATGGAAGATTATTAAAGTTGATAATTATTAAACTGCGGATATACAAAACTTGTTAAGGATGCAAAAGACCTTAGAGGAACTTTATACACGGCGAAAGTATTTCAATTAGTCTTACAATCCAAAAATTATCTTTCCCACCTTACCGACCGATGGTAACTCGACAGGTTCTGATCCATGCTAACGTGGTTCAGGTCCGTGCTAAATTATAAACATCTAAAAATATTTAGTGTAAAATAAACCCATTTATACCAAATGAAGTAGATACGATATCAGTTTCAATATTCCTGTTACCGACTGATGGTAACTTCTGTGGTTCTAATTCATGCTAAAAGGGTTCGTGTCCGTGCTAAATTAGAAACTTTCTAAAATAGATTTAGCATGAATAAAGCCGTTTAGCATATAACAGTACCATTGAAGTTACCATCAGTCGGTAAATGTCGGTAATAAACTAATAATCTTAGATTTGCAGTTTTCTTGGCTATTTATCTTTGGAATTAATTTAAGTCAATATTTTGTCGAACTGTGATGTATTTATTGATGGCAATTCTATAATGAGGCATGTCACTCCGGCGTTTGACGTTTAATTATACTCCACGTATGAAGGTGCTTCAAATTCTATTAAGTTTGCGATACATCTCCATATATCACGTTAGGCACGGCCTCTTATCCGCAAAGCTAAGCAGTTTCTATTCATTTCATGGCCTCGAAATCAGTTTCCACTAAAAGTCTCTGCAGATTTCTCTTCATATTCGTACATGTGCACATTAGAATTTCTCATTAATTACTCCTCACGCTCAATATTCTTGGCAACGTATGCATTTACAAGCCTTGGTGTAAAATGTAGCAAGATAAAACTCAAAATATTAAATGGGATATTTTTTTCATGTTTTCTTGTAATTTCCTGAAAATGTTACATGTATGTTACATCTGTGTTACATCTGTGTTACATCAGCGTATTAAATGTTAAATTAGTGTATTACAAATATTAAATGGGATGTTTTTTCATGTTTACTTGTAATTTCTTGAAAATGTTACATGCATGTTACATCTGTGTTACATTAGTGTTACATAATATTTAGATTCATGACATATCCTGATTTACTGTAGAATATAATACAAATAGTTGCATAAGTCTTTAATATCAATCATTAAACTGTTACATAAACGTTACATGAATGTTACATGAATGGTAAATGATTGTTATATACTTTAAAAAAACCATATTATTTTTTAGACTCTTTAAACAATTCTCATGTCATTTTTTACAATAGTTACATTACTGTTACATCTTGTAACGTAAAATTTATATAACAATGTTAAATTTTTTTTAGTTATGAGCTTCTTGTAGTTAGTTATGAAAATCGTGGTTTCGCATGATAGAGCACAATTTTATTCATCTTTTTCTCTCAGTTCTCTGAAAACTGGAGAGGAATATTTAACGTACGGCACTTTCAAAAGAGAGACAATTGGAATACAGATTTGAGCTTTATGATCCCTTTAGCGAGTCCTTTCACTTAATCAAAGGAGGAGGTTAAAGACGAAAGGATCCTTGGATAGAGATATCTACAAGAATGAATTTTACATGAATTTCGCGCGACCAAATTTCATGCCCAGGAATCTCTAGAATAATTTACATTCTAAAGCCCTTGAGAATCCTGCGCAATTTTAAATTGATTTCTAATAAAAAGCATGCAAAAATTAATTTCATCGTCTCTCTGAATTTTTGCTTCATTTCACAGATCATTTGCTCTTTTCGACGATTTATTGTAGTAGATTATGAAAATTAAAATTTTTTTAATCAAAGTTTTTAACTTCACATAACTGTTAAATAAATGTTACATAAATGATGTATAGCTGTTATATAAATGTTATACAAATGTGACATAATTGTTATATAGATAATTATAACGTATATGATATATAATTTATATAAACGGGTATATAACTTTTATTCAGCTGTTATGTAACTGTTATGTAATTTTTATGTAACTATAAAACTACAACTCTTAAGTAAATGTATAAATTTTATACAACTGTTAAATAAATATTACATAACTTCTATGTAACTGTTATATAACTGTTATAAATGTTACATAACGGTTATATAACAATATTTTTTTCCCAATTCTTAAAAAAACTTACCATTATTTTTACTGAGTTTTACTCGTTTTAAACGTACTTTATATCATTTTTGCTAAGGTTTTATATTATTTCAAGCTTTTAGTAATAATTTTCGTTATAAAGATTTAAAATATAATATTTAAGAATCCTTGCAGATGGTAAAAAATGATATGTAATAAAAGGGGTTGTTCCAATGGCTGTTTTTCCTGGGTATTACGTGTGTCTAAAAGAAAGTTACTTGGACTGAAACGTAACGTCGATAAAAGCTTTCAAAGTACTTTTTTGTAGTTTAGTATCAATAAGACTGACATAAAAACGGCGGAAGTTACTTTGAAAAATTCGGGACGACCCTAATAAAACTGGACAACGCAATTCTGATTTCCAAGTTTGAACTTCTACTTTATATAAACTGGTCAAATCTAAATCCTCGAACTTGCTACAACTTTTTGAATCTTTCCCTTATGTCCTTTATACAAAAAAGTTTCATCCAACTAAATCTTTAGAATCACCCTCAAAATCAACCCCTAAGCACAAAAAAATCATTATAAATTCCCTAATTTCGAGACTTAAAATTTTATTATTTTAAATGATTCCATTTAACGTCTAAAGAAATCGAAAACAGTTTCATCCACCTAAATTGTTAGGATCACCCTTAAAATCAACCCCTAAGTACAAAAAAATCATTATAAATCTTCTAAATTCGAGACCTAAAATTTTCTTGATTTAAATGGTTCCATTTAATGTCTGAAGAAGCCTAAAATAGTTTCAACCACCTAACACTCTAGGATCACCCTCAAAATCAACCCCTAAGTGCAAAAAAATTATTAAAAGTTCCTAAACTTCAAGACCTTAAATTTTCTTCTTTAAAATGGTTCCTTTTAAGGTCTAAATAAAATCGAAAAACTTTCACCAATCCAGTCCTAGAAGATGACCCTGAAAATCAACCCCTAAGCGAAAAAAATTTTTTAAATTCCCCTAACTTCGAGACCTAAAATTTTCTTGTTTTAAATGGTTCCATTTAATGTCCGAAGAAGCCCTAAACAGTTTCATCCACCTAATTCTTTGGGATCGCCCCCAAAATCAACCCCTAATCACAAAAAAATCTTTAAAAATCATTAAAATCCGCAAAATCTCCTTAGGGGTTGATTCAGTTCCGGTTATTTTGCTCATAATAGAATTTCTTCATCTAGAGAACTAAAATTCACTAATAAGGGAGAAGTAAAATTGTCTTCATTATCCAGTCCCCATTATTTATTTCAAAGCCCATGATCCTCTCTTTTCTTTCTCCTCTACTGGATTATTTCCATTGCAATTTGTGCAGCTCAGCGTGGTAAGATTTTATCATTTCCACGACTTTTCATCCCTTCCACGTGGACTATTTGCACTTTAAGGAAAATAAACCCCAAATAAATTACATATTCATAAAGTGTTTTTTTTTTTATACAATATTGCAATCAGAATATCAGGATCTTTAATTTCCGTTGAAAATTTGTAATTTTTCCTGAAAAGTAAAGTGGAGTCTGATGAGAAATTGTTTTATGTTTCAGATAGCGAAGCTTTTCTCTTTTGTTTGGGAGATGGGACTTTTTTTATGTAAAGCAGTGCACTACATGCAAAGCGTTTCGGCTATCTGCTCAGTTTTGACACTCACGGCGATGTCTGTCGAAAGGTAAGACATTTTTTACGTTCAACATTTGTATGATAATCCATCATTCACTTGCAACGAAATTCAGAAAATTCTAGTTTAAAATTCAAGTTTTATGATGCTTTAAATTAGAAATATTCAAATACGAAAAAGATAGAACATTATACATGATTTTAATTTAATTTAATTAAATTTTTACTTTATTCATGAATTTTAGGTCATGAAATAAAATTTTTTTATATTTCAAGGCAAGAAAAATTGATTACAATGAAATAAAAAAAAATTTTCAAGATTTTTAAGAATTTTAACGAGATCTCGTGGGATTTTAAGTAATGTTAAGGAATTTCAAAGGATTTTATGAAATTTTTAAGTATTTATCAATATTTCATGGGTTTTTCAGTAATTTATGGAATTTTAAGAGATTTTACGAAATTTATTTAGATTTTAGAGAACATTAAGGGATTTCATGAGATTTTGTGGAATTTTATACAATTTTAAGGATGTTTACGGAATTTTCTGTAATTTAAAATAATTTTATCACTTCATATGGAATTTCAAAGGGGTTTTTCGAAATTTTGGGGGATATTATGGAATTTCAAGGAAATCTAAGGATATTTCATCACATTTTATGTAATTTTTAGGAATTTCGAGGAATTTACGAAAACTTGGGATTTTATGTAATTTTAAGGAATATCTTATTATTTTACGATCATTAAAGGAATTACACGAGATTTAAAAAGATTTTAAGAAATATTACGAAGGTTATTGCGATTTTATAAATCTCTACGTGATTTCAAGGAATTTGTAGTAATTCTATGTAATTTGAAGAAATTTATTGGAATATTATAGAATTCTAAGGAAATTTAACTAAATTTTTTCGCTTCTTAAATAATTTTTAGGAATATCAAATGATTTTATGAAATTTAAAAGAATTTTACGGGATTTTATGAAATCTTTAGGAACTTTGCGTAATTTTATATAATTCTAAGTAATTTTACAATTTTTATGGAATATTATGGAATGTTACGAATATTACGAAATTTATTGGGATATTATGGAATTTTAAGAAATTTTATAATTTTTAGGAATTTAAAATAAAGAAGGGTTAGAGGAATAGAGAAAAGATCAGAAAGTAGAGAAATAGAAGAATTAATTGATAAATTAATTAATAGAGAAATTTTTTTTCTTTTCTTTTTCTCAAAAAGGTCTATTTCTAATTCAAGTAGTAAAAGTTTAGTCTTCCTCCAAACCGGAAATCATGAATCAAAATGAAAGAAAAATATCCTTTGTCATTGTCAATTTGAACGGAAGATAATAAGGTAATAAAAACGAAAGAAATGGATAAATCGAAAGCCAATGTGGAAGGTGGTTGATCGATGAACGAAAGATGTAAATCCGCTATTTTCCACAGACTTTTTTCAAGAGATGAGTCTGTTCCTGTTTTCTCACAAGAGCGAGATTTATGCTGTGGGGAAAGGGGAGAATATATATTTATCTCCCCCCCAAGCGAAGATACAGACGCTTGATAATACAAGAGAGATAATAGTTTTTTAAAGAAAACTTACTTTCCTCTAAAAAATAAATGTTACTTCATTATTTTCTTTTAATCTCTCGTGTTTGTATATTCCCTTTTTTAAGATTTATTATAAATTATAATTACAATTAAATTTCTTTTCAATACTCAAAAAAATCATTCAATACCAAAAATCCTCTATTAATATTAATGCTTTATATCTGCGACTAAAAGTAATCTCGAATCATGGAATTCTAAGTCTACAGGAAAATCCCGAGGGATTTTGTCATCTTATTTTAGCTCTTTTTCTCATATATATATATTTGAAGCATATTTTTTCCAGAAAGAAAACAGAATTCTGACCAGCATCTACGAAAGAAAAGAAGAAATGTTGAAAAGAGAAAACAAATACAAAAAAAAAATAAATAAGAAAGAAGCAGGATAAAATAAAAGCTTTGAAAATTCTTTCTCTGTTCAGAAACAAAATTAATTAATGTCACCTAAATTTAGTTGGACTTATTAAATTGCTCAAAATGACTTAGTTAGAATGTCAGATAAATTATTTGGGTGATATATGAGCAGAATGAGTCTTCTAATAATTAAGTCTAATGAAAATTTACCTCCACCTTTCACATAAACCACTCCTGTGTAAACATAATTCCTATTCAAATGTTTTAATTAAACGTAATAAAATATTCGTGTTCTACATTTCGCTGAAGTGTATAAATCAACATTTCCGCAACTTTATCATTTGTTCCTTTCAGTTTTGAGAAGAGAAAATTTTCATCCATTTGAAATTTCACTTCATCTCTTTTTAAATCGACCTCCAGAGTCTCTGAAGTAAAGAAAGCGACTGTCGTCTCAATGTGTAACGAGTTTTTAAGTTTTCTCATGGACCGAGCCCGAGTTTTCCTGCGTAACATTAAGACGAAGAAGTGGAGCTTAATCGAGGTAGGCAATCGATCTCGACGTAAACTAGGAACTCTTATTTACTCAGAGTGGCAGCTCTGAGTTTTAAGCTTTCCATCAAAAACTCAAAGTTTATGTGTACCACATTCGCATCCACCGTAGTTCGAATTCAGTCCTGTGAATAAGAGGAGCGCAGGAAATTAGAGAAAGGTTTTTATAGACATACATCCCACTGAATTCTATGCTTGAAATTATTAAAATATTATTTATCCAACGCACGCTTCAGTCGAGACAGGGTTAGATTTAGGGATAAATAAAACTGATATGAATTTTAATAATGAATAAAAACATGGGAGTTATATTTTCCTATGAGATACATGCTAAAGTTAAAACTAGTGCGAGTATGACGATGAATGTGTAAGTTACAATGGTAAATGTCGGTGTGTGGTTAGAACGCTTTTGGAGCCGGCGTGACCGAGAGGAAGAGGTTTCCCCAGGTGTACCCCGGGTTAACCTAGTTTAGGCTGGTTATGAATCGGCGTATCCTTTTGCTAAATGTACGGCTATAGTTGCGTCTACTAGTTGTACACCTAGTGGTCTTTGTGGTCAGGAGTCTCCGTGAGATATGTCCAGGTCGGTTCCGATCGTTTTACTATAATCGCACTCGCTAGTAGAGAGAGACTAGTAGAGTAAAATGTGCTGCTGCGAGCGCTTTTATAGTCTCATAGCCGGTCGCTTGACGGGGGCGCGCATGCGCACCGTCAAGTGTCGCGGTAGTGGGGATAGCTGGCTCTCGCTTCGTTACGCGTTACACTTTTTTCCTTCTACCTTTGAAGTATCTTTTCTCGAAAAACTTAATCAACGTCTCGAAATATGATTGAGTACTGATCCCAGGATTTTTTATTTCAACTCTGACTGGACACTCTTGGGGATTCCGCCTTCTGGCTTCCGCATTTGTGAACAAATTTTCTTTGAAAGAGAACCAAAGGACATATGTGTCGTTTCCTCACTTTGTGGATTTATTAAATTTGCGGAAGAGCAGCGAGTAGCTATTTGTTATGAATTTCATACAATAATATTTGTAGATAGCAATGCGAAAAAGCAGAAAGAATCTAATAAACGTTCTTCATCAAAATAAAGGAATTTACTATTCTCACTCCAAAGGATATCCCTTTAAAAGAAAATGTAAGGCGATGCAGTTTCTTATTACGATCTCGTCATTCTTGATTGAATTCAAGCGTCCGGATCAACTTTTTAGAAACATTGCTAAATTTATTGCTTCCAAGAAGGCAAATTCATTTTATACTTATGCAAAAGAAGGGCCGAGTAAAATAATAGAAAGAGTGAAGTAGTGGAGAAAATTGGTTACGAAAGGTTAAATATAGAAAAAAGTAATTTATTTGATATTTACTTCCAACGTATTTTTCAAATGAATCGTGAATTTTAAATCAGAACTGAGTCCCTTACAGATTCGATTCCTTTTGGGAAAAAAAGTTTTAGGTATTTCCAGTGCTAAGTCTCCTTTATTAGGTCACGTGTCGCGTATTTAGTGCCGAAGAGTGTCGAGGACGTCGTCCAATAAGTTTCCCTTCCGGAATATTTACACTCCATGAGGGTCAAATTCACCCAATGGATTTACCCCTAACACGTCTTTTTGTTTTTTTATTTATTCCTATAATTTCATTTAATCTTCTTCTCACGCACGAATCAATGAATTGCGGACTACGAATGAAATTTCATTCTTTTCCATTCTTTAAACATCTTGACACCCCAAATGTAAACAAGCGTGAAAGAAGATTTTTTCTACATCAAGTACTTGAGAAAAGTAGCAATGAAAAACAGAGGGAATGAGAAATGAAGGCGAAATAGAGGAAAGGGAATAAAAACTACTCTATTTCCCTTTCCCTCGATCTTCACTCCTTTTCCTCCTCCCTTTCCTTATCCTTTTCCTTTTTCTTCCTCCGTTTTCTTATCCTTTTCCCTTTCCCGCTTCCCTTTCTTTTCTCTCCTTTCTCCTTCACCTTTTATTTCCCTCTCGTCTCCCATTTTTTTCCTCCCTACCGCTGCCCCAATTCCCTATTCACAATTCCCCTTCCACTCAACCTTTACCCTTACCTTCATATTTCCTCCTCCCCCTTTAGTCTTCCCTTTCCTCTCCCTCTTTACCTTCACCTTTCCCCTCCCATTTTCCCATCCGATCTTCCGTTTCCTTTCCTTTCTCTTCACCCCTTTGTCCATCATCTCCCCCCCCTCCTATTCACTCCTTTGTCCGTCCTCTTCCCCTTTCTCTCTCCTACCCATTTTAGATTAAACCCTCTTTCCGTCCTCTTCCCCTTTCCTTCCCTTTTCCCTCCGCCCTTTCCCTTTCCTTTTCTCATTCCCCTATTTTCTTTCCCTTTCTTCCTTTCGTTCACCCTTTTATACTTCCTCTTCCCCCTTTCATCCTCCCTTTCCTTTTCCTTTTCCATTTTCTTTTCCTCTTTTCTTTCCCTCCTCTCTCTTCTTTTTCCTCTTTAACTCCTCCTTTTCCTTCGTCTTCACTCCTTTGTTCGTCCCCCTTTCCCTTCACACCTTTTCTCTTCCTCTTTCCCTCCTTCCTTTCCGTGTCCTTTTCCGATTCCTTCATCTTTTCCTTTTCACTTTCTATTTCTCTTCTCTTCTCTTTTCTTCTTTCCCTTTCCCTTCACCCCTTTGTCCAACCACGATTTCCTTTCGATCCTCCATTCCTCCACTCTTCATTTTATTCCTCAATTCGTCCGCTTCTTCACTCTATTTCCATCCTCCTCCATTTCTCCAAAAATAGAAAAAGCGATCTTTAAAACTGAAAGAAAGGAAGAAATATAAGCTTAAAAATGTTTAAAATCGAATTGACGATCGACAACAATATTTAAATAAATATATGCATAATTAACAAAATATTTTGAAGTTAAAAAAACAAATAATGTTATTTCTAACGATATCATTTTCTTCAACTTCATTTTAAGGAACTCATGCTGCACTCAAATATCATTTTGCATGCACACCGCTTCTCCAGCCAGAGGAACGGTCTCCTCTTTCTTGTTTTCATAAGATTAAATGGAAACAAGGAAGGTACAAATGTCGGAGAAGTTTTCCCTGAAATGTAGTTTCTTCTCATTACTCCGAAGAAGGCCAAAGTGGTGAAATTAAATGAAAACAGCATTCGTCCTGTACATTTCATTCTTTCATAATTGTTATCTAAATTTTTTTTTGTACAAGGACAGATTGAGAATAATGCAAAAGCTACGACGTTATTGCGAGATTGGAACACGTGGATTCCTTGACGTGTAATTTATATTCATGAGTTAGCGATGCTCAAATGACGGTTCGATAAAAACATTCGCTTTTCACACACTCAATAAGACATTACATTTGAAATATGAAGAAAATAAAAAGATTAGGGATGGTGAATAGAGGTGGGAAGGAGAAATCAAGTATTATAAATGAGATATCAATATGTATTCTTCGATCTTCATTCGTTCCGCCTCTTATCCTTCTTCCCTTTTTTTCTACTTTTTATTACAACTTCAAGTCCACAGAGGAATAAGAATTATTTTTTTTTTGCATTTCAGGTACTACGCGATAGTCCATCCAATGAGAGCACAGTACATTTGTACTATAAGCCAGGCTAGGAGAATAGTAATCATCGTCTGGTTTGCCTCCTTCATCTTAGCCATACCCATGATCTTTGTCCAGGTATCGTAAAAAAATTATAATTCACAATATTGATTCACGTAAAAGCGTCATAAATTTTTCCCTTGTCTAAAAGTATCGTATTCGATAAACTGTGAATTTTATTATACCAAATCGTCTACGACAATCTCATTTCTTATCCCTGCCTATACGAAGCGGAAAATTTATGACTCGTATGATAATTTTGATATTAGAGCAAGTTGAAATTTCAAAAGTGAAAAAGATTAAAAAAGCAATGCTTCCAGCTTCAGCTCATCTCTTCCTTTCCTATTCCACTTTCTTTCCTTCCCGTTCCCTCTTCATATTCCTCTTTCCCGATTTCACTTTCCGCATTCCCTTTCAATATTTCCCGTTTCCCTATTTTCTTATTTGCCTGTCTATATTTCACATTTCCTATTTCCTTATTCCCATTTCCCAATTTCTATATTTCCATATTCTCATTTCCCTATTTCCCTTTCCTTATTCCTTTCCCAATTAAATTACCCTTTATTCTATTTATCTTTTTCCTTTTCCTATTAACCCTTTCCCTTTCAATATTTTCAATTTCCCTGTTCCCCTTTCCCCATTTCCCTTAATATATTCCCAATTGTTTATTTCCCATTCCCTTGCAATTTTCCACTTCGCTAGTTTCTTTCCCAGATCACATTTCTTCTTTCCTTATGTCCCTTTTCATATTTTCCGTTTCCATATTTTTCTTATCATATTTTATCTTAATTATGTATAATTTTTATGAACCTTTCTATTGAAGGCTATAAAGGAAAAATTTCTGCCTTTTTTATTGATGGATAAAAATACCGAAACCACATAAATGGATCATTCTAGTTAATGGTATGAACAGGCAAGTAATGGCCAGTGAGAGTGGTTTTGATCAAAAATTTCGAGAACGAAATTCCATTCCATGGAAATTGAACGATAATTTCGTTGGGTCATATTCAAAGCTTTGTCGTACCAAATACAGAAACTTTTGCGACGCAAATGGCTCGAATTTGAGTGGTTGACGGAAAAAGACAAAATCACGAAGTAATGATAAAAAAATTAAATTATCAGCTAGATGATAAAAACCACAGCTAAAAAAGCAGAATAAAAAGAGAAAAACAAGGAAATGGAAGAAAGGAAAAAAGATAAAATAGTAAATGGAAGGAGGAAAATGGAAAATGGGAAAAGGGGAAATGGGATAGGGAAAGGGGAAATAGAAAAGGAAAAAACAATGTTTAAAAAAGGAAAAACATTTTTGAACTAAAAATAAAAAACGACTTTTCAAAAAGAAAAAAAAATGAACTTTCTTTCAAGTGAAATACGTACACTTAAGAATAATCTTTTCTATATTCTTCAAGGTGTATAAAACTTCCATAAAAATCTTCTCAACCTGGAACGTGGACTTATAATTAAAAAATTACAAAGTCGTTAAAAGCAACGCATAATTCAGAAGTTTCCCTCCAGCCACCAACTCTCCAAGTTCAATTATTCTACCGCATATTTTCTCTTATGATTATTCTTTTCATTCTCCTTCTCCTTTATGTACATATATATATTTCCTTATTTAGAATCTTTCTTTTAAAGATTTATGTCCATCCAAGTGTTGCGAATAAACAGGACAAGCATCAGATGCTCGATTCTGGCAGATGTCGATAGTTACCCCTCTCCCTCCCCCAACCACCCATCCCATCCTCACCCCTAAAACCTCTGTGATAAGGAGAAATTAGGTTAAGTGGAAACTAAACTTGATCTACTTGGAAGGAGATAATCTTTCACTGCCAACGCACTACTAAGGCGGATAATATTGTTAACTCTACTTGGACTTTGGTCGATCAGTTTCACACCTTAAGAATTTATAATTAAAATTGAGAGAAGAGATTTTTAAAAATAAAATTTTCGTTTGCACTCTCCCTTTCCCCTTTCTCTTATCACCTCCCTTCCCTCTTCCATTCCCCTCATCCTTTTCCTATTTCCCCTTCCTCTTTAGCCCTTACCCTTTCCCATGCCCCCCTGCCACAGTTCCTAATCCCCTCCTCCTCTTCACCTTTAAACTCCCCCTTTACTCTTACACTCCTATTTCACCATTCCTTTATTCCTCACCTCTATTCCCCTCTCTTTACAATCACCCTCCCCTCCCCATTCCCCCTCCTACTCCTTTTTTAATTTCACATTTCCCATTTCTTTCCCTTTCTTTTCACCCCCTTTTCCCACCTCTTTTCATTTTCCCTTACCCTCCCTCCTCATCCTTCCCTATTTCTCCTTTCTCATTACCCCTTACCCTTTCTCATTCCCCCCCTTCTCAATTCCCGATTCCCCTTCACCCTCCCTTTTACACGACCCTTTACTCTTACTCGTCCTATTCCCCCTATAAATTTCCATTACCCTTTTTCCCTTCTTCTTCTCCCACTCGCCATCACCTTTCCCATCATATTTTCCCCTTTTCCGTCCTCTTTCCCCTTACCTCGTCCCCCATTCGCTTTATCCCTTCACCCTTTCCTCTTCACTCTTCACTTTTCCTTTCCCTTTCCCCCTTTCCCTTCACCTTTTTTCCGCCCTCTTCCCCTTCCCCTCCTCACTTTCCTTTTCCCTTTCCCCACTCCTTTTTTATTTTCCTCCTTTCCCTCTCCAT
>CAJFCO010000434.1:230711-270963 GCA_904066015.1 Synergus gifuensis
CCTCTTCCCCTTCTCCTTTCCGCTTTCCCTTTACCCCTTTCCCTTCCCGTCAGTCCTCTTCTCCTTTCCTCTCCTTTTCCTTTTCACACTTTCGTTTTCCTTCTCTTTTCCCCATTCCCTTTCTCTTCCCTCCTTCCCCTTCCCCATGTCCATTTCCCTTTCCCACTTCCTCCGTTCACTTTACCCCCTCATTCTTTCCTTTTCCCTTTTGTGGTGATCTGTTTGTACCCCCATTAGTAACTTTCCTTTCCCTTTCTCCCTTTTCTTTCACCCCTTTCACCGTCCTCTTCCCCTTACCCTCCTTACATTCTTTTTCCCTTTTCCTTTCCCACTTCCCTTTCTCTTCTCCCTTCCCCCCTCCTTTTTGACTTTTCTCCTTTCCTTTTTCCCTTTCTCTCCCATTTTCTCTTTCGTCCTTTCTCTTCTCCTTTCCCTGTCCGCTTTACTTTTCCTTTTTCCCCTTTCCCTTTGCATCTGTGCTCTTCTCTTATCCCTCTTCGCTTTCCTTTTACTTTTCGCCCTATCGTTTTCCTTCTCTTTTCCCCATTTCCTCCCTCTTCTAGCCTTCCCCTTCCCCTTCTACCTTTACATTTTCCTTCCCCTCCCCTTCACCCCTCTCTTTACCCTTTCCACTTTCCCCATTCCCTTTTCCTGGTTTTCCTGTCCCATTTCCTATTTTTCATTTTCCGTTTTCCATTTCCTATTTCTTGTTTCGAATTTCCCTTTCCAAACTTAAAATTTTTTTAATCTTTAATTTTTTGACTAGCTGTAAAATATAGAAATTTTTAAGCTTTTAAGAATCAAACTTTCAAAGATTCTCGATTAGATAGTTCTTTCACTTTTCGTACTTAAAGTAACCAAATTAAAAAAAAAAACTGGGTAAATTCGTGACTCTTATTTTCAATGTTGGAACTGCAAGTGAGAAGCAACATGAAAAAGTCGAGAAAAAGGAAAAGATTTAATCTTTACTGCAGAAAAAGCTGATAAAGTAGATTACATCGAGTACTAGATGTAGACCAAGTTTTGTATACACAGCAAGACCAACTGTTTGTACTATCATTTAAAGCTAAAAGACTTCCCCTCTAGAAAAGCAAGGTTGAAAGGACGAGAAGGAATAAATAAAGTGTTACTTGAAGAGAAATTTAATAGGGAAAGAGAAATTGAAATGTTAATAAAAAAAAAGGAAATTTCAAGAGACTTCGACTAATGAAAATATTGTAAAGATGAAAAGGCGACTAAAGTTTTCACTCCAGAAAATTTTAATCTATGATCTTTGAGAAATCCGATCGACGAGAGGAAGTTTTACTTTTTATAGGAAGAATTATTTAGAGCAGGAATTTTTCTAACTTTGAAGAAAGTTCAATCGATCAGATTCTATTTGCATCAAATGAGGTGGCAAGTATGATTTACATTATAGAAAGAATTCCAAGTATTCAGAGAGCTTTCAATAAGCAAGAATTTATTAAGTTTTTTATTATTCTTTTATTATAATTATTTGACTTTTGTTGATATTATTAAAAAATAAAATAGACTTTTCAAATAAGGTTTTCATAAAAGCTTTCGAAACGAGCTTTAAAACAAGCCTTAAGAAAACGTGTAAAAGCTTTCAAGAGAGCTTTTTAACACCTTTCAGAAAAGCTTCTCAGCGAATTTGTAAATCTGTTAAAATTATTTTTCAAAAAAGCTCTAAAACTGTCAAAACACCCTTAAGCTTTTAAGAAAGCTCTTAAAGCTTTAAAGTAAGTTCTAATACATTTCAATAAAACTCTCAAAGCTTTTAAAAGCTTTGAAGGAGCTTTAAAAAGCTCTAAAGTTTTCTAAAGCACTAAAAGCTCCAAAAGCTTTCGAAAATATAAAAAGTATTTAAAAAGCCCTAAAAGAATTAAAGATCTTTGAAACGGGCTTTCTCCACAATACTTCCAAAAAACTATTAAAAAGCTCTTTAAAAGCTTCCCAAACTCCGAATTTAGTTTTACAGGGTGTAAGTTTCAAATAATAATTTTTTACAAATACAATTTTTGTATAAAAAAATGATTTGTCTTTTGATTTCAGATCCACAAACCAGTGGGTTTGTATGTGAAGGCATACCATTGCAAGCGTGACTTCAATTCTGTTACTTTGTGGCGAACACATGAGCTTTACATGTTTTTGTTGGTGCTTGTGATACCCCTTATAATAATGGCGTTTTGCTATACTGCAATCTGCTGGGAGATATGGAGAGTCATGAAAAGAAGATATCATATGACGTCCAGGCATGCGTAAGTATTATAGGATATATTAAAACCGAGCTTTAGTACGTCTATATATATATATAAGGAAGCTCGTTATTTTTAAGTTTTCCTTTCCTTGTTAATCACAGAAAAATACTTCTGTAGAAAATTACTTCCTTTTTGTTTCCTAATTAGTTTTTTACAAAACAGGTATTTGTATTTTTTTAAATAATTCAAAATCAAAAAAGCTCTCAAATTTGAATGTTTCCGAAATCAAAAAAGCTTTCAAATTTTTGAATTCCAAAAGTTTCACATTTAGGTTTTTTTTTTTTTAAATTCGAAAGCTTCCAATTTGTCCAAGCTCGAAAAGCTTTCAATTTTTGATATTTTAGTTGTAAAATGGAATTGATTTAAAAACTGCTAAATAATAATAATTTATTAGGAAGTCGTAACTGCGACCACGTTATCCTGATTTTATCGTCGAAAATTAATTATTGGTGGTCAGTGTCTCTGAATAATTTGAATCATGTGTATAAATTACTATGTATATAAATCTAGGTTGGCGGCGGAACTACAACACAAAGTGAACAGGAGAGTATTGATATTCAAGCGGAAGTCAGGTTCTAGATCATCTATCTTAACTACACGTGACTCTGTAAATATTTACATGTCCACTCAAGTGATGGACATTCGTATTCGGAAATACGTTTCGGAAGTAGGAAAATGTTTCTTAAGGCCTGGAAACATTTTATTTAACATTAAATTTAATTAATGAATTTTAATTTAAGTTCAATCCGAATTAATCCGTGTTCAAACGAAATGAATCTGAATGAATCCGTATGAATCTGAATAAATCCGAGTTCAATTCGAACGAATATGAATCTATCCCAATGAATTCAATACGAGTTAATGTGAATTCAATCCGAATTAATTAGAATTCAATCTTAATGAATGCGCATTAATCTGAATGGGCCCAAGTTCAATCCGAATTAATACGAATCAATACGAATCTATTTAAAATAATTCGCATGAATCTGAGTGAATCCGAATTCAATCCATGTGGAATATGCATCCAATTTGAACTAATTCGAGTTCAATTTGAATAAATCTGTATGAATATGCATGAATCCGAATAAATGCGAATTCAATCCGGTTGAATTTGAGTCAATCCGCAGGAGTTTTTCAATTCTAATCTATCAGAATGAATCAGAATTAAATACGAGTAATCTGAATTCAATACGAATTAATTGGAATTCTATTTGAATGAATCAGAGTTCAATCCGAATGAATCCGACTCAATACAAATTAATCTAAGTTATTGATCCGAATGAATCCGAGTCAATTGGAAGCAAGTTATCAATCCGAATCGATCCGAATGAATCCAAGCTTAAACAAAATGAATCAGAATTCAATTTGTATAAATCCGAGTTCAATAGGAATGAATCGGAGTTAAATTCGATTCAATTCGAATTCAATCGGAATAAACTTTTAAAAAGTATTTTAAATTCGAATAAAATTCTGTATTGAATTTTTTTAACAGTACAATAAGAAATGGACCAAAATTCATGTGAACCTCTGACCCACTTTGACGAAAATAACATTTTTTTAAAATCAAAGTCACGCAATTATAGTTAGACGAGATTCTTTAGTTTTCTCTTAACTTTTTAAATTTTTAAAAAGTATTTTAAACAAATTATCTTATATAAAAATATAATTAAAAATACAGAATGTAAAAGAAATAAAATTTTAAAAACTTAAAACTTTTATTCAATTCATTTTTAAAAATGAATTCAAGTCTGCGAAACTAGCAAAATAGATGTTTGCTCTCAACTAAACGCATCACACTCGTTCGCTGTCATACGGGCGGATTGCAGACAAACACTCGTTCCTATATTTGAACCTACTCGAGAAAATTATTTCCGAACTGCGACAGTGATCTAAATTTTCATGGCAGAGTTACTGTCCCTTTAGCCTCGCTTTTCTCTGATCTTGATTTGAGATCTAGAGAACGAAAATCAGATCATTATTCCAATTAAGCCAATTTAGATTTCCGCAATTTGATTTTAAGTGTAATTAACTCCCAAAAATTATTACTTCTCTTTAATTTGTAACCTCAGAATTTTTAGTCTATAAATTAATGAGAATAAAATTCGAATTTATAAATTTAGCACGGACTCGAACCATCTGAAGTTCTCAAGTGTCGGTAAATGTCGGTAAGAGGAATCTACAATTAGAAAAATCGCCCTCTAGTAAAAATATTTTTTCTCTCCTTAAACCGTAAATATTTGGACCCCCCAGATTGAAAAAAGCTTTATAATATAAAAGTCAAACAAAGCCAAGAAACTTTGTAAAAAAAATAAATTTCTAAAGTCACCAGATCTCTTGGGCAAATAAATTAATTAGCTTCAGGAGTCAAGTCAATTTCTGATGTTATTTCGATATTCAAAACGATATTTGAATTATCTTCCGAACAAGATTCAACAAATGTGCTTGGAAATAGGTAGAAGTTCCCACGAGACACAAGCTGCGAGTCTTATGAGGTTTAGTTTGAGTTCGACGTCGTTTGAATTACTATAAAAGTCACTATAATTTTCTCTTTGAGAACGGTGAAAGAGAAATAGGTCAGAAGGAATTTTCTATTTCTTTAAAGAATGGAAAATGTGGATAAGAGAATTAGAAAGAGAAATGTGTACGTTGGTTGTCTTAGGGTGTCCTAAGGAAGTCCATAGGACACCAGAGTCTGTCCAATTGTGATACTACGAACGTCTGGAGTCCTAAATACGTCCTTGGAATTCTTCGTGTCCTAAATATGTCCGAAAGATGTCTTAAGAAATTATTTCGGACATGAGACGTCCTAAGACATCATTAGGACGTTCCTAATAAGTCAGTTTCTGTCCCATTGACGTCTTGTGTCCTAAATACGTCCTTGGAATTCTTCGTGTCCTAAATATGTCCGAAAGATGTCTTAAGAAATTATTTCGGACATATGATGTTCTGCGATGTCTTGAGACGTTCCTAAGATGTTAGTATCTGGTCAATTGACGTCTTTTGTCTTAAATATGCCCATAAAATGTCCATCTTGTTGTTAAAGAAACTATTGCGGACGTGAAACGTCTCAAGACATCATTAGGACGTTTTTAAGACATCAGTATCTGTCCTCTGACGTCTCATATCCTCAATAAGTTGTTGTAATTTTTAGTGTCCTAAAGATGTCCGTAAGATGTCCCCTGGATTTTTCAAGATTTTATTTCGGACATAAGACGTCCTAAGACGTCTTAGGACATCCCTAAGATATCAATTTTATTGATATCTAGTTTTATAACGACGTCTTTATATATCTCGTGTCCTAAAAATGTCCGTAAGATGTCCGTAAGTTGTCTTAAGAAATTATTTCGGACAAATACGTCTTATAACGTCTTACGACGTCCCTAAGACGTCGGGAACAGTCAAACTATCGTCTCGAGTCCTAAATTTGTCCGAAAGATGTCCGCAATTTTTTATCAAATTAGTTCGGACATGAGACGTCCTAAGACGTCTTGGACATCACTTAGACGTCAAGATGTGTCCAATTGATTTCTCATTTTCTAAAAAAGTCCGTAAGATGTCCTTAATGCGTTTTAAGAAATTATTTCGGACATTATATGTCCTAAGACGTCATTAGGACGTCCCTGAGATGTCAGTATCTGTCCAATTAATGTCTCATGTCCTAAAGATGTCCTTGTAACTTCTTACGTCCGAAAGACATCCGTAAGATGTTTGTTTCGTATTTTTAGAAATTATTTCGGACATGAGACGTCCTAAGACGTCACTAACTGTCCAAATGGGACATATTGGACATCTTCTTTCATAAAAACGTCCTTGTAACGCCTCCTTTCCCAATTTTTATTAATAAAATTAAAAAATGTTATGAATAATAAAGTCTTTTTTCGAAATTTATTTTTTACAGACTAAGTCCAAATAATATTGAAACAGAGTCCATTCCTATGACACAACGACAAAGCACGATTCGGAATGGTCGTCGAAGTCGTCGAGATAACGGTCAAACTCAGGAGGAATCTCGCACAATGAAGCAGGTTTGTATAATTTGAATATTATACTCAATTAATTATTATTTAATTACTTACATTTCTAATTTCTAATTCCAAATAAAAATTCATATTCTGGTTAGTTCTTTTTTTGACTACAGATTGGTTTGAGTCCGTACTAAAATTTCTATTGTGACCTATTTAGTACGGAATCAAACCCTTGAAAGTTACCAAATGTCGGTACATGTCGGTAACAGAAATCTTTTAAATAATGATTTACGTTTTTTTTTTTATAATTGCAAATAAGAAATGTATTTGGGGCACCCAGAGTTTATTATTAAATTGAGTTATTCATTTTGTATAAAATTTGTTTTCGGGCAAACTTGAAATGTGTTACAGTGTAGATTTACATAAAGGATGCTCATGTTTAAACATAGTTGCTCATTTTCAGAAACCGGGAAGCCGATTTGCCTAAGCAAACTGAGCTACTATTCTGCTCAGCAAAATAACCCATTCTCATGTAAATCACGAATCTCATTTTGCCACTTTCGACAACTACCAATTTGAATTGTTAAACTTAATTTTCTAGCTAAATATGTTTTTTTTTTAAAGTCGGAATATGAAATTCGATTTATAGTAAAATTTGTTTAAATTATTTTTTTTCAGGTGGTCAAAATGCTTGTGGCTGTGGTGGTACTGTTTGCAATTTGCTGGAGCCCCATGCTTATCGATAATGTTCTTACAGCTTACGACGTGTTCCCTAAACAGAAACAATACCACTACAAACATATGAATACAGCTTTTCAATTGATGGCATACTTAAATAGGTGAGCTTTTAAATTTCAATCCGAATTAATACGATTTAAATACAAATGAATCCGAATTTAATCCGAAAGAATAAGAATGAATCCGGTTCATTGTAAACGAGTCCGTTTCAATCCGTATGAATTCGAATAAATCCTAGTTCAATCGGAATCAATTCGAATTCAATTCTAACTAATCCGGATTAATATAAGTTAAATCCGAATGAACCTGCATTCAATTTGAATAAATTCAAATTCAATCCGAATGAGTACAAACTAAACCGGTTCAATTCGAATGTATACGAACGAATCCGGTTCAATCCGGATGAATCTGATTAAATTCGAATTAATCCAAAGAAAAATGAATTCAATCGGCTTGAATTCAAATAAATCGAGTTCTATTTGAATGAATGCGCATGAATCTGAATAATTGCGAATTCAATCCGAATGAATACGAATCAATACGAATCTATCCGGATTAATCCAAATTTCATACGAGTTAATATAATATTCGTGTTCGGATTTAATTAAATAAACCCAAGTTCCATCGGAATCAAGCCGAATTCAATCCGAACTGATCCGGATTAATATGAATTCAATCGGAATGAATCCGAGATCATTTGTATTAATCGGAATTCAATTAAAATAAATCCAAGTTCAATGTAAATGAGTACTAATGCAATTCGAATAAAATTGTGAAAAATTTATTCAACGAAGCTTTTTTGAAAATGTTTCAAAACAGAAAATTGTTACAGAAACTTTTCCAACTAAGCTTAAGTGTCACAAAAAGTATTTATTGTGATCAGGACTTCTGGAGTAGAAAGGCAATTATCTTATGTGTCGAATGCATTTGAAAAATGTTAATTAATTCCACGAAGGTTGGAGAACTGCAATTTTCAATTATACCTAGACGTCGATCTAATTTTCTCGTGGATTGTTAAGGGAACGCAGTGTCAACGTCAGTCGACTCTGGCGCGTGTGAAAAGACCATCGATAGGTTTCCAATGAAGCTTTAATCACTCCCAGTTCAAGTCTCTCATTGGATAAAAAGGACCTCATTGAGAGCTGAGAGTCTTTGATTGCTTGCCATCCGTTTCAATCCCATCGGATTTCCCTTGTGTCCTGTTTTCACCGCATTTCAGACAACGCTTATTAAGCGTGTGAAATTTCTCTTCCATTTTCCCTTCGAAATGACCCCGAGTCATTTTGAAATATTGAACGAATATCCGGCTCTACTTTTCATTTTAAGCAGAACAGATTTTTTCTAGATCTAAATTTTTCGGAAAATTCTTGGAAAATTCTCGGAAAATCTTTGGAAAATTCTCGGAAAATTACCAGAAAACTTGATTTTTTAAAAAAATATTAGCATTTTTAAAGGTATTTATTTCTAATTTTATAATTATTTCGGAAAATTGATGGAAAATTTACGGAAAATTAGAGGAAATTCTCAGAAAATTCGTAGAAATTGTCACTAATTTCCGGAAAAGTCAGTAAAATATTTCAAGATTTGGATTCCTGAGAATTTTTCCAGGTGAATTTTGGGATCTAGATTTCAGGAAAATTAAAAAAATTTGAAAATTTTCGGGAAAACTTGCGAATTTTTCACAACAGTTCGTAAAAATCTTCATACAAGACCAGAAAATTTCAAAATATCAAATATTAGGAAAATGTCTTTTATTCTCGACTTTTCATTTTAAGCAGAATAGATTTTTTCTGGATCTACATTTTTTCCGGAAAATTCTCGGAAAATTTCCGGAAAACCTGGAAAAATTTTTAAATATTAGTATTTTTAAAGATATTTATTTCTAATTTTATATTTATTCCAGAAAATTGTTAGAAAATTCCCGGAAAATTTGAGGAAAAATCAGTGGAAATTCATTATAAGTAATTTCTGAATTTTCCACAAGACGCCGGATATGTTTTCTTACAAAAGACCAGAAAAATTTTAAATATCTTTCATTGCTAGATCTTCAAGAGAAAATTATTGGGAAAATCTCTTCTGTGAAAGAGATTTTCCCCATTCTTGGAAAATTTTTCGAAAAATATTTTTAAATTCCCAGGGAATTTCAAAAAATCCGTTCACCTTCGATTCATAATAATAATAATAATAATAATAATAATAATAATAATAATAATAATAATATATTTAAAAAAATTTTTAAAACAATTTTTTGAACTAATAAAATTTTTCTTTTCAGCTGTATTAACCCAATAATCTATGGGTTCATGTCGAAGCACTTTAGGGACAGTTTTTTGTCTGCGGCTCGTGGTGGTTGGTGGCGAATTTGTTCTAGTAGAAGCTCTGCCAATTCAGTAAGAAGGCACGCGAGTCTGAGCCAGACTAGAACAACCAGCGTGCGGTAAGTCTTAATTAATTCGCGAGTTTTTTCTATCTTTGTTAACGCTGAAAGAACCACTGTTTGCAGAGGTCGTTTTTTCATGGTTAAACGTGGCCTGATGAAGATTCAACTTTAATTACCTCCACAAAACTAATACGATTTCATAACGCAGAAACGTTTCCTCCAATGACACTTCTCATACTAAAGTTTTTAATTCTTTAACTATGTTAATTTATTTCATTTTTTACCCTACTCTGAAATATGTTTACATTTTTTTTGGCACCAGCGAAAAGAAAAGTAATAGTAACATTTACTTTCAATATAACTCGTATTATTTAAATTTACTTTACTGTTACTCGTATTATTAAAAAGTTACTGTTATTGTTACTTTGACTAATAAAAGTTACCCGTAATGTTACTTGTGTGTGTAACTTTAAAAGTTACTTGTACTGTCACTTTTCCTATTGCAAGTTACTGTTACTGTTACTTGTAATATTAAGTTACTTGCACTACAACTATTAGATTGTAACTTTCGCTTGTTACTGTTGCTCATAAAGCAAAAATTGTTTTTAATAATGTTACTTTTACTACTAGTAATTTTTAATCAAAATTCTTCCATTTCCATTAATTTATTAAATAGTTTTTAAATTAAAATTAAAAACTTTGGTCACCTTTTAACTTTTTATTTTCTTCCTTTTTCAGTGCACCCTCAACGTCGATTATTAGTCCTTAGTTAAGATTACTTAAAAATGTAAGTAATTTTTTTTTCCAGCCTGCTATAAATAATTTTCATCCCTCTGAATTAATTAACACGAAATCTCCTTAACTGACATTAATTAGATTTTAATACAAATGCCTCTTGCTTTAAATCAATATCGAAAATAAATTCATTTAATAATTTATTAAAACTTAATTAACAAAATTGACCCTTGGAAAATATTTTGGAATGACCGATTTCTAAGAAATAATTGTTAAAAATTGATTTTATTAAACATGAAAACAATAAATTTTTTCGATAATTAAAAATTCTTTCAATTTCCTTATTTATTTTTCCATTTTCCTTATTTATTGCTCCTATTCAATTTAAAGATCCAATAAGTTGCAATTCTTTTCTTTCTTTTTTCAGATGGACTTGATTCTTTCATTGTCCCAAATCACGGGTCGATAGATAGAACATTTATAGGAGAGGCAAGACGTCTTATTATTATAAGAAATAAAAAAAACTCGGTTAAATATCTCCTTCGAAAATGAAGATGAAATGCAAAAAGTCGACTTAGTAAAAGGAAATTTTTATTTATTTTTTAAGGTTCTTGAAATCAAGCTCTAATCTCAAAATTCGATTTCCTCATTTTACTCATTAATCGAGTTCTATCTGACCTAATCCGATTCAATACGCATTAACATGAGTTCAATACGAATGAATCGGAATTCATTCGTGTTGAGTCCAATGAATTGAAATTCAATCGAAATGAAGCTGCATACAATTCGAATGAATCCGAATTCAATCCAGATGAACCCGAATGAATCTGATTCAATCCGAATGAATCCGTATGAATCGGAAATAAATCCGAGTTCAATATAGATGAATCCGCATGAATAGAGTTCAGTTCGAATTAATATATTTGAATCCGATTCAATAAGAATGTATCCGTATGAATAGGAATTTAAACCGAGTTTAATATAGATAAATTCGCATAAATTGAGTTCAATCCGTATGAATCGGAATTCAATTAGAGTTGCATATACATGAATTCGCATGAATCCGAATTCAATCCGAGTTCAATTTGAATGGATCCGCATGAATCGAATTCAGTTCGAATTAATCGATTGAATCTGATTCAATCCGAATGAATCTATAAGAATCGGAAATCAATCCGAGTTTAATATAGATAAATTCGCATGAATTGAGTTCAATCCGAATTAAACCGTTCGAATACGATTCAATCCGGATGTATCTGTATGAATTGGAATTCAATCCGAATTCAATATACATGAATCCGCATAAATCGAGTTCAATACGAATTAACCCGATTTAATGTGAATTTTTCTGATTGAATCCGGATTCAATCAGAGATCAATTTGCTTGAATCCGTATGAATCCGAGTTCAATATGAATTAAACCGATCGAATCGGAATGAGTGCGAACTCAATTCAAATAAATCCGAATTCAATCGGAATAAATCTGAATTGAATCCGAATAGATCCGGAGGAATTGGAATTCAATCTGGTTTCCTAGAAATATTGTAATTAAATATTTTGTCAATATAAATATATCTGCAGTGCGAAAAAATATTGAGGGAATTAGAATTAAATTGAAAAATTGAAAATCGACTAATTGCATTTTTTCTGTTATGACGAAATACTTTTGAATTAAATTTTAAGACATATCCAATTATCCACTCATTGACAAAATAGACAGGAATAATCAAAGTTTTTTTTATAATCAAGCAATTTAAAAAAATTAAATCTTGTTCTCAATCTTCAATCCAATCAGTATTTTAGAAATAAATCAGTATTTCGGATTTAGGACGTGGGACAAGAAGTGGGGAAACTCAATCGCTATATTAGTGTTATTTGGTGCGAAAAAAGCATCAATTTTGACAAAAATAATAGACTTTGGTGTTTTACGTTTTGGATAAAAATGGAGAGGGAGAAACAACGTTTATATTTTTTAATTTATATTTACTTTTAATATTTATTAATAATTTTTTTGTATATTATTTATTTCAACTTTATAAACTTATTTTGTAAATATATCTGATAGAAAATTGCTCAATTTTCCATTTTCATCCAAAATGTTCGCTTTTTGTGAATTTTCATTTTTGTAAATTATTTATAAGTAGAACTTAGAACTCGCATTTATTTATAAAATGTTAGACGAATTAAAAAATAGTTACAATTTTCATTGTAGAGTATTCTGTATATTTTCAATTTTATTTTTATGAATAATTTAATCCATAATATTTAGCTTTAATTTATTTAAAAATAGGATTTAATTCATTCCTATGTACCTGCAGAAATAAAAGAATATTAAAAATTGTAACTAGGTTTTAATATCAAAATAATAAACGTCTTAAATGTATAAAGTCGTCAAAATAATTGTCAATCGACGTTTTATTGTAACAAAGTGTTATAAATCACAAAAAGCTCGTAACTGTGTGCGTCAACGTTTTATCAATCTTAAAAAGTCGTCGTAGGATAAAAACTAGTAGCTGGAAAAAATATGATCTTTTTGAAAAACTTGATAAAAACACAATTTTAAAAAAATAATTTTTTAAAATTTTGACAATAGTTGAGGATAAAAAATAAAACTATCTAAAATAAATAAATAATTCCCAAAGAGATCACACATCAATTTTCCCTTTTCAATATTTAGGAATTTTAGAATCCTGAGAAAAATATTTTACATCATTTAAAAATGTTATTTATTTAAAAATCAGTCGAGAAAAGTGTAAAATATTTTTTTTTTGTATGAGAATTGTGTCCGTCGTTTAAGTGGTAGAATGGCGTGTCAATAAAAAATAAATCTTTATGGAGGCGAGTGTGAAAATCATAATGTCGGATCTCAAACAATTTATTAATCGTACAATCGAACGGAAGTGAAATATTTATTGTAAAAGTGTGTTTTGTAAGGTGAAAACAAAACCAATAGAGATATTAAAACATTTTTTTAAACTAAAAAAGGACCCTTTTTTGCTTCGTTACATTTGGGGCGTAACAAGCAAGAAGGGAATGTAAATTAATTTTTTTTTACAAGAAGATTGTTTGTGAGTGTGAAACGTTTTTAACTGTTTATCGTAGAAGGTGCATCAAAATGACAAAAAAATAAAATTTGAATGCTGATTGTGTCTTATTATGTATTGTCTTTCAAACCCTTAAATAAAAAAAATATATATAAAAAATCAGGTTTAAATTTTAAATTTAGATTTTGTACCGACATTTACCGACAGAGACATTTTGAGGGTTCTTTTCCGAGCTAAAAAGTACTATCGGTAAAATAGAACATTTTTCGAAGTGGAGTCAACCTATACTATACTACTATTATCGACAGAGATAGTTTTTGAAGATTCGTGTACCGACTGAGAGGGTTCTTGTCCATGCCGTGAATATTCTGCATTACCCACCGAGTAATATCGGTATATTTTAAAAAATTTTATATATTAAGTATGATAAGAGAATAATAAAATGAGATATTTTTTTAATCTTTGAAATAATGAAAGAAAACTCGATTTCCATTTTTATTATTTAGTTCGACATATTAGAATGATGTCTTGTACTTCAATAAGATTACCAAGACTGAGATTGAATCTTCCAATCTGATAAACAGAATCTATGTTTGTTTCAATTTCATTTTTTGATTGTCTTTCACTCAGCTTCTTGTCTTTCTTTCTTTCTTTCTTCGGTTCAATTTCGTTTTCAGGCTTCTGAGGATGAAATCTTATGGTGAATTCCACCTTGAAATAAAATTTTTATCAATTGTAAATTGATAAAAGCATATATAAAAAAAATTAATAGTAAATATTTAATAGTAAATATTTAATAGTAAATAATAATAATAATAAATTTATATTTATAAAAAATTAATAGTTACTGATAGGGATAAAAATAATGTGGATTGTAAATGAATTTGAAACATTGAGAAGTTCATACATTTCCTTTGGGTTGAACAAGAACGCACATTTTCTCATCAAAGTTCATGAAAGAAAATACGTTTTGATTCTGGACTAGACCCAGTTTCCCGCCATAAATCGCCTCGGCCTCTTTCTCAGTTAATCGAAGTGAGAATTTTTCCTTCTTGTGACCACCTTTTGTCCCTTTTCCTTTTTTTATAGTATCCTCGTTACTTTGCGAAATGGATGAGGCGAAAATTGGACCTTCCAGAATCTCAATAATTTTCAGTCTGAAGGTCAAAGGACACTCACCAGTATTTTTTATCTAAAATTTATTTAATAAAGAACAATCATTAATATTTAAATTAAATAATCAATAATTCATAAAAATATTTAAATTAATTTATACAGCAATTGTATTATATATTAATTAATTAATATATTAATTTCAATTAATTAATAATTAATTTAATTAATATTTGTTTATTAAGTGTCATAAAATAATTATTTTTAATTATATCCTTTGCAATTAAGTTTAGTTTTCAGGGCTGAAAAACATGAGAACAATAAGCCTTTTTTTTATTATGAAAGGCACACTTCATAAATCCAACCCGCCAAATCCCCCGACACGAGGAAAAAAAAAAGTGTGAGAAAAAATTCTTTTCATACTGGCACATACGTTTCCTTTAATATGTACATTTATAGCTCTAAGAACTATCATTCATTTCTCAAGGGTCAATTTTCCCTCGCTAAAAGATGATCTCCCTAAAATCCGAAAAAACACTTTTATGAAAAAGTGAAGCAGAATTTATTTTTCCCACTATATTCCAATGCATTCTTTTCGAAAAAGTAGAGTGAAATTTAATTTACAGATTTCCTTACCGACATTTACCCATATTTTTAATATAGCTGGGTTTGTTTCCGTGCTAAAAATGTCCTACTTTATCGACAGAGAGCGGTACATTTTTCCTTACCAACATTTACCGATCAGTTTTAACTTTCGGCGGTTCATGTCCATGCTACGAATGTTCTACATTACCTACAGTCAATAAAGACGTTACAATTTCTGAAACATTTGTTATTACTATTATTTATATTATTATTCGACTAATTTTGTTTATGAATATTGAAAAAACAGTAATTAAATAATTATTAAAATAATTAAATGAAGAGTATTTTTAATCAAATTATTAGATAACGCATTTAAATTTTTTTAAGAATTCGCTTGTGTTAAATATTTAAAAACAAACTTCGTGATCTTTCCCTGAAATCATTTTCCTCAATTCTCGTTTATCAGACTTTCCCCAGATTGTTTGAATTTCCTTCCCTGCGTAAAATTATATGCTTAACGAGAGACCTTAATGCATAAATCCTTGTATTTCTTGGAAAGTTCCTTCGGATTAGCTCTGTATTATATTTTGCATTATCGAACGTGAAAAGTTGGACCAAACATCAAATTCCAGGATGTAAATCGGTTTACTGCTCAGATTTTATCCCCTGTGCATCTCCTTTTATATATATGAAGCTTCCCGGCTTCTACAAAGCGTGTAAAATCCTTTCACATTTGCCCGAGGCTTTTGAATGCAGGATTCACAAAAAAAGCTAGATGGAAACCATAGTGTGAAAAATATTTCCATGAAATGCGAAATGTTCGGTGATTGTAAGCAGATATGAAAAAATTCTTATTATTACAAAAAATATTGGTGGAAAATTTGTCGTTAGTCAGTTTTTAGGAGTGACCATTTTAGCCAGGTGTCCAATTTAGATCTACGACCACTTTCCCGGATCTCCGTAGAGTGAAATTTAATTTACAGATTTCCTTATCGACACTTAGCGACATTTTCAACTTATAAGGGTTCGTTTCTGTGCTGAAAATGTCCTACCTTATCGACAGAGGTATATTCTTCCTTACCGACATTTACCGATCAGTTTTAACTTTTGGCGGTTTATGTCCATGCTACAAATGTTCCCATTGTCCGATTTAGCCCCTCACCCATTTGACAACAATGCCCGTTTTGCCCATACGTTAATTTTACCCTTTTATAATTTTATTATAAATCCACCTAAGTTTATTTTTATCCCTTTTTAATTAGCGCCATTTTGCGAAATAAATGCCCCTAACCTCATTAGCTTTCCTAGAATTTAATTTTTATAATTTATCGTCATTTCGTTTTGCTTTTTATGGTCCATCTCAGCAGTCCGTAAATTATTTATTTTCATATAGAATTCGCATTTACTTGACTTCGAAAGAGAATTCATGAGGGTTATGTGAGCCAGAAAAAATAATGGCGGGGTAGATATTTACTACGAAACTCTGTCTTAGCCGTCGCTGTCGATCGACTTCCGGTTTCCGCTTTCTCTTCCGGAAGGCCGTATCACTAGTATAACTAGGCGTGGTGATGTTGCTAAAAATAGACAATTTAAAAACCTTACGATTATTCGCGAGCTCTTTTCCTCTTTCGTACCATAAAGATCATTAAGATCCCTATTAAAAAAATATCTTTTTCACAGATTTTCTAAAAATTAAAATTTTTTTTTACTCTAATCCACTCTACTCACCAATTATATTTTTTGCCCTTTTCTACTGGTTTCTTTCTCTTTCTATCATTTTCTATCCACATCTATCCTCTTCTATACTTCTCTATACCTTTCTATCCGTTTCTTTCCTCCTCTATCCTTTTATATATGTTTCTATCATTTTACCTCTATTTTAATTTCTATCCTTTTCTGTCTATACGTTTCTATCCATTTTTGTATGCTATCCGATAATATTAAAATCTTAATGAATAGTGAAATATTCAAAAAACAAATTTTCTATTCGTTTCTATTGTCGACTGTCGTTTTTTATCCGTTTCCATACATTTTTATCCTTATCTATACATTCTTATCTTTTTTTTTATCTAGATCTATCTTCTTTTCTATCCTTTTCTATACCTTTCTATCCATTTCTACCCTTTTATATCTTTTTCTATCCGTTTCTATCCGTTTCTATCATTTTTAACACGTTTTTATCCATTTTTCTATGCTATAATAAAAGTAAACTATTTGAAAAACAAATAATATATAATATACTGTACCTAAATATAAAATTTCATTTTTTTAATTTTTCATTCTTTGCAACATTAAAAAATATCTTTCCTTTTACGACCTAACTTACTTCTTTCACCCTTTTCTCCTCACTAACTTTTCTCAATAAAAATTTAATGCGAATGTGGTACCTTTTATTTTGGATTATTTTCCCTTTTATGTTACTCTGTTGCTCTGTAATCTATTTTGACGACGCTAGTCTTTCGTCCCTTAGTTTCCTTTCGTTTCTGATCGCTTACTTGGCTCGTTAAATACGTTAACCATTAAAAATAAATTTTTCCTAAGTGCAATGAGAAAGACTATAATGATTTAAAAGTTTAATCTCCTATTCTTTTAAAATCGATATAAAGCTTCTATCTACATCTTTGAAAGTAAAATTCAAGTTCAAGAGTTGTATAAATAATTATTGTTAATATTTACAATTATAATATTTTGCAGTTTAAATATATCCGAAAATTTATAAATCAAGTTTTATACCCTTCGTCGGCAATGCAGATTTCTTTAATAAATTTCTATTTTAATAACACCATGAGATATGATTAAATTCTTTTTCAGAAATTTGTAGATGAAATATTATATTGTTAATTGTGATTTAATTTGAGATTTTTCTTTTTTAAATGATTCGTTGATGAGAATGTAGGACTCTTCAAAAAAGTTAATACTTATACTTAGTTACTCGCAGTTCACTTACCGACATTCAGGGGTCACCACTTGCCGATAAAGTCAAAAGTGGTCGATAAAGTAGTTTTCCATCATTTTTAAATAATAAAATTAATTTTATAAAATGAACTCCACGTTTTTTACCTTCATTTTTAATTCATCAGTTTTTCCAGGTTTGGCTTCCAATCTTGCTACTAATATATTTGGTTCGATGGTCCATTTTGGAACAACACTTTTTCCAGACAGAGCCATTCGCCACATTGTTCGAGTTCCTGCCGCTCCAATTTCAAAAAATTCTTGCACCTATGAATTCAAAGCCAATTAAAATATAAATATTTAGAGTTGAATTCAAATGTATTCACAAGTAATTATTTAAATATTCAAAAGAGATTTATTAAAACACACAAAATGTTAAATAATGTTTTTTTCATAAATGTAAATATATAGGACTAAATAAAATTTTAATAAATTTTCAATTAGAAATATAGTATATTGTAGGAATAAAATGTCGGTAAGGCAGGGATCGTTTTAAATTTCAATTGTTTTAATCCCAATTTTGCAAATCAAGATTTTCATCCAGTTTTGACAGTTTCTTAATTTATTTTTCATGTTACAAGACATTTTAATTAATTATATATATTAAAAAATAGTAGAATACAATTTATAATCAATTAATTGAATTGAAATAATTTTTCAAAATATGTAAACTATTCATAATAAATAAAAAATGGTTTGTGAGATAAAAACGAGAAGACCTCATCCACCATTTAATATTGGAGTCAAAGCAAGAGTTCAATTGGGTTTGCACCCTAAATTATGGCAGCACTCGAGTGAATCACCACCGATTGGCTCTTACGAAGCACCACCGATTCGAAAAAAATGCCTCGTCATAAGGTACATAATTACACAATTAGTTGGCTCATACCCTGAGCCAATATAAAATTTACAACGAGAAATTTGATCAGCTAACAAGGCCTGACGAATCGAATTCGAACGTCTTAAAAAATAGACTCAATATTATTTAATTTATTTTTATTACTTTCACTGTAGAAATGGGAGCTATTTGTATTTTTTTACTTGGAAATAATCGAAAATAGTAATCAGAAGTAAGAAAAATCCGAATTTGAAAGATGCGTTAAGTTGCTAAGTTGGTGCTAGCACATAGTTTTTTTTTTGTAATTATTCTGGTTAGTCTTAATTAAGTATTTTTAGTTCAAATTTGATTGATTTTTGCAATAAAAATAATAATAAATATAAATAATAAAATTTTAATAATAAAATAGTTGGAAAAGGAAGGAAGAAATGGAGGAATTTTCAGCGACGCGAGGAGGTCGACTTTTAGGAAAATTCGGGATGCTGAAAGGAGAAAAAAAAAGTAATATTGGTCCTGGATCTTATGAATTGAATCAATGGCCTGAAAATATTTTTCAAAAGAGGGGAAGTAATGTGAAAGAGGACTTTGGCTTTGGAATGGCATCTCGGTTTCCGGAAAAACGGATGTCTTCGACTCCTGGGCCCGGTAAAGAAAATTGAATAAAAATATTTTAATAAAAAAAATGTTATTAATTTTTTTTTAAATTTAATTAATTATTTTAATTAATATTGAATTTCTTCAACTTTTAAAAATTTAGGTTACACTGGAAGAGAACACAATCCATTTTTTTATATTGAAAAAAACCGATTAAAAAGTTTTTCTTCGAAACCCACTTTTGAGTATGATGGATTGGTTCCAAGAATTAAAAAAGAAAATACTTGGTCTTTGCCACCTAATAGGTCTTTTTATTTAATGTTAATTAATTAATTATTAGTAAGAATTAATAATAAAATTGAAATTGAAATTTTTACTTAGATATCGAGTCCAACATCCTGATGGTATTGAAAATATTCTAAAAAAAGTGATGGGTAAACGGGGGCCCTATGATTTATTTACAGGTTTTTCAATTTTTTCAAAATTATATTTGATTAAATATACAATTAAATAAATGAGAAAAACAAAATAATAAATTAATTAAAAATTTTTTTCAGGGCCGAGGGATAATTCCACTATTAGGGGATATTTTACTTCCCCTGAAAAATTCGTCAGCGCTGATTGGCCGACAAAATTCCCCGGAGAAATTGAGAAACTTTTTCACAAATCGAATCTTTTTAAAGGTGTTTTTTCAAATTCATCCAGGTGTATTGCTTTTAATTATCATAATTATTTAACTACATATTGCTTTTTAATTTAAAAAAATATTATTTTAATTAATTAAATTATTTTTAAACTAATTATAATTTTTGATCTGAAATAGGTTTCCAAAAAAGCCCAGTTTGAGATTAATGCTAAACGACATCAGTTTGTGTTATAAGGACCCATCTCAACCAGGGCCGTGTGAATATGACCCAAAATTCCCAGAAAGGCCCCAAAATGCAAAAAATTACCCCTTTGGAAAAAGTGTAGAAAAAGATATACCACTACGGGTTAAGGAAATTCGTCCTGCACCAGGAAGATATAATCCAAAAGTTGAAAAGATAATTAAGGGCGCTGGTTGGACTTCAGTTTTTAAGAGCAAACTCCCTAGGACCCAAACTTTAGTAAAGGAGGCTTATAATAATTTTTGAAAATTTTTTATCGTATTTTATAGAGTGTCTTATCTATAAAAAAAATATTTTATCAGTAAAATGTATTTTTTTGAATGTAGATTCCTATTGCCGACATTTATCGACAGTTTTTGGATAAGGGGGTTTGTGTCCGTGCTAAAATATTGAATATTTTTATTTTAGCACGGACTCGAACCATCTAAGTTACTAGCTGTTGGTAAACGTAAAAATCTTACTTGCTCTTCTTCTTCCTTTGGGGCAAAAGTGATAGGCAAAGTTAAAATCGAGCCAGGCTCTAAAAATTTTCCTGGTGGCATAAAAAAGGGACCAAATGGATTTAGAATGGTAGCATTGATTTTCAATTTTCTGTAAAAAAAAAATGTTTTCTATTGATTACAATTAACTATTTTTAACTATTCAACATAAAAAATCATTTACACTTATTTATTATTATTATTATTATTATTATTATTATTATTAGAAATAATAATAAATATCGATACCTATTTGAATTATTTTTTAAATAGAGCATTTTCCTCTCAGTGGTACCAACTGCAGTGGCGCCAAATTCAAATTCACGAGAATTATTCAAAATTAAAAAATCTGGCTTCACAACAGGACAATATAGTTTCGCAAATAAAATCTCATTATGAAGTGTAGCATTTTTTTCCTCAATTTTTATATTACAAGTTACTATAGTTGTAAAAACGTAGGGATCAAAATTTTCCAAAATACTGATTTCCTCTGATATTTTTTCAGATGATTTTTCCATTTTTTCATCTTTTTGAGATCTTTTTTTACCAGATGAATTTTTTTTAACTAAAATTTTAAATCCTAATTACCGAGGGAATAGAGAAAAAAATTTTAGAGTTATATTTTTATTTGAAAAAAATTTTTCAACCTTTTGGGACCTTTTCATCCTTTTCGGCACTTTTTACGATTTCCTCTTTAGACTTTTTAAATTCTTTTCCTAGTATTTCCGCTTTTGATGAAGGAATTTTTTTTAAAGCGAGATGATTTGATAATTTCGGTGCAAAAAGAAAAGTGACTTTAATAAAGTGACCACTCTCTAAAAATCCTTTTTGAGGGGAAATTTTAATAAATTGGGAAGATGTTTTGAATTCGTAGGTGGCAGTGAATTTTTTTCCTTTATTTTTATTCGGTGGACAATTAAATCCTCTTAATTGAATTGACGCCTGGAATTTTTATTACAATTAAATTATTGAAATAAAATAAAATTACTAATTATTAATTAAAATTTTCGCACTTAAATAAATTTTAATTTTATAAAATTCAAAAAGCATGAAATTTTACCACAGAAAAAGAGGCACATGGCGTGGCCGGAAACTCAATAATTTGTTCACTCAATTCACAAAAAAGATCAACAATTTGTACGTAAATTCTCATTTCATTTTTTTTATTTCTCGAATCCTCGATTTCCTCTTCACAATTTGAAATTTCCGGAGAAAAAATTTTCGAATCAAAAAATTTTTTTTTTTAAATATTAACAAATTTTTAAAATTAAAAATTAAATTTAAAAAATTAAATTAAAAATCACCTAAATAATTATCACCACTTCCTCTTGAATTCAGAATTTGATAAGGAATTTCGTCTTTAAAATTTTTCAAAATTTCAAATTGTCCCTCTGGAAAATCTTCCCTTATTATTTGAAACTGTTTTCCTGCTTTTGCTCTTTCGATCAGTATTTTATTTCCCACCAATTCTGCCATTGTCGTCACCTGAATTTGAATTCTGTAAAATTTTTACTATTAAACATTAATTTTTTAATTATTATTATGTATTATTATTTATTTTATATAAAATTTTTAATTAATTAAAAAATTTACAACTTTACATGTGATTTTCATTAAAATTTTCGTTCTTCTTTTGAAAATCATTGACTGAGGGTGAGTAAATTAAATCCAGTTCTATTGTCTCTCCAGGCAAAATTTTGCCAAATCCATAATTTGGCTGAATTTCAAGATAAGGAGGCAAATTAAGAAAACCAAAATCTTGAACAATAAGAGACTGATTTGTTAAAAAAATTTGACTGATGACTGATTCTTGAATGTGAACACGTCCCAAAAATAAAAATTCGGGTTCTAGGCAAAAATTATTCAAATAAAAAATAAAAAAGATTAATTATTTATTTATTTTTAAATAATTCAGGTATATAATCTTGAAATATAATTATTTTTATTTACTCAATATTAAAGCGTGTGAAGTTGTCACTGTGGCCAAAACTTTTAAAATTAAAGGTGGGGCATTCACAGCTTCCGGTGACGAAGGTTTTATTTGTATTGGAATAGTCACAATATTTGAAATTTGGTCAAAGTACCTTTTTTTAAATTAATTAGTTATTTATCATCATATAACTGAAACTTACTTCTATTATTAATAAAAAGAAATATACATTTTCTTTTATGTAATTTTTTTTTGCTATAATTTTTTTTACCCTAATCGATGATTTATTATATCTTCTTTAGGAATCAATCGAATATTTATAAGACTTGATCCTTTTGGTTGGACGATTGTGGATTTTGGAAAAACTTCGATTTGGTTCCTCAAAAGTTTTGGAGTTTTTATTATCACAGCCATACTCGTCTTTCCTATTTAACGAAATTTATTTATCAAATTATTTATTAAATAATAAATTAATAAGCTTATAATTAAATGATTGACATTAATTAACAAGTGTTAATATTATTTAACTTTTAATTAACGTCACTGCAGCTCAAAAATATTTTTTTGAAAGGAAAAAAAATCTAACCCGACTTGGGATCGAAACAGGTCTCAAACCATCGAAAGTTCTCAACAGTCGGGTAAACTACATACCTGTATTAATGATATTAAAATTCTGTTGGTAAACTTCAGAATTTGTTACTATTGTTCCCAGGTCGATAAACATGGGATTAAGACTTAAATTCAAGCCACTAACTTCTCCAAAAATGTTAATAATCTAAATAATAATAATAATAATAATAATAATAATAATATATTTATTTTCTTAATTATAAATTTTTAAATTTTATTCCTATTTATCAAAAATAATTTATGAATTTAATATTTATAAACAGTCTAAAAAGACTCACTTCTCTTTTGAAAAATTTTCCCCCCACTTCAAAATCAATAATCAAAGCATCACTGTGAATTCCGACATATTTGGGACTGAATTTGATCTTCAATTGAAATTTTGATTTCTCTTTTAATACCACTCTAAATTTTCCTGTTTCCTCATTTTTATTTTTTATTTCAACCATTTTTGAATCTACAAAAAAAGTATATTTTTATATTTCTATATTAGACTGAAAATGTTTTTTAACGAAAATAAAAAATTACGGAATTTTCAAATTCCAAAAATTTCAATTTCAAAATAGTTTTGAGGAAAATAATTTTCGGAAATTTGAAATTTGGGTAATTTTCTATTTTCGTTAATAAATATTTCCGGTAATATTGTACAGACAGAAATAAAATTTAAAATAAATAATGGAAAAAGTAAACATCATTAAAGAAAAATAGTGAATCAAAGAAATTTAAAAAAATCCCAAAAAAATATTTACCAAGCTCGATTGAGCTTCCTGTTTTCTGGGATGCATCCGGGACTTTTTCTTGCAAATTGTCATCGCTCTGAATCTGAAAATCAAGGACAGAATCGTCAGTCTGGAAAATTAACTTATAAACGCTGAGACTTCTCGTTTCTTTAAAATTTTACGCTCTCATCTAGTTTTAATTTTTTTACATTTTTTTAAATTGTATTTTCAAATAATCAGATTCTTATTTTATTAATAAATTATTTCTTAGGGATTTAATAATCCAGTTTATTTAATTGAATATTAATATTGCAACGATAAAATTATTTATTAATTTTTTTCCACTTACCTGATTTATTTCACACTCAAAATTTTGAGATTCAGAGTCCCAAAGGTCCCAGAAAAAATTTTCTCCTCTGGGTTCATTTATTCGAAACGAGAAAGGCTTTAAACCCTGATTGGAAATAGTGAGAGTATTTTTCAAATGGCCAAATTCGCCGAATTTCCAAATTGGGGTTGTGGCAAATCTAATTGGGTGAATAAATAAATTATTTATTTTTTAACTCCAATCGATTGCATTTTATTTTATATTTATTTAGCCGAGAGAAAAGAAAAAAAATAAATCTAAAAGAAATAAAAAATAAATAATTAATAATTAATCATTAATAAATAATAATATTAATATTAATAATAATAAATAATTTTCTATTCCTCGGGTAAGTTTATTATTTTTTCTTATGTTTCAATTTTGAAGGAGTTTTCTTTGTGACTCAATCGATAGGAATTTATTTTATTTTGTTTTTTATAAATAAAAAAAACCAGCTGATGATTTTTGTTAATTATATTTAAATTTTTATTTTTTAGAATTAAAGATAAATTACCCGACTTCAGTTGGTTCTATTAAAGGCAGAGGTTTCGTGGGAATGCAGAGAACGTTGATTCGAAAAATATGGAAATCCTCAGGATTTTCTGGGCTCAAGGTCAAGAAAATTAGGTCAGCTCTAATGTCCTCTTCTTTCTCAGAAGAAAATTTCACGGTCAGTGGTACTTGCAAGCCTGGCCTCAGTATTGTTGCCTTTTCAATTTCTACCTTTCTCAAATACAGAAATTTATAAAAAATAAATAAAATAATTAAAAATAAATAAAATTATTTATGTAACTAATTATATTCTGAATAAATAAATAATCATTTTTTTACACTGAAAGAATTATAAACTATTAAATATTTAATTTAATAATTTTAAATAAAAAATTTTTCTGAATTTTTTATACCTTCAGATTTTTCGGATCTGTTTTCCACTCGATTTGGTCATAACGCAAATAAGCCCACTTTGAAGATTTATTACAGATCGAAACTTTTCGAATATAGGTTTTTCCAGCCTCAAAATCCTGAGAAAAATTTTTTTTTAATTCTAAAGATAGGAAAAATTAAATTTGAAATTTTTGAAAATAATTTTCGAAAGGATTTTTAGCTTTTGAAATTTCCTGAGAAAATTGTATTTTTAATTAAATATTGTACTTTAAAAATAACGTCGGAGGGTTGAGAGTAAAAACACGTGTCTCTTGGCATTTCAGCTAGATTTTCTTTTTTCTTTCCTTTTTCAGAATCCCTCATTTTTCTGGAGGCCAAATCTTCCACCAGAAAATCAAAATTATCTTCGCCTTCAAGAGTAACTGACGGTGCCTAGAAATATTTCTCACTTGAAATACAGTTAATAAAAAAATGTATTAAAATTAGAATACTCGTAAAAAAAATAGAAAAAAATCTTTTCGTTTTTAAGGCCATGTATTATAGTTATCCGATCCCTACCTTATCGACAATTTTTGGTTCTTTTCCTTTTTCCCCCTCTAATTTATTTTTATTTAAAACTTCTTTATCCATTACTTCAATTATTAAAGGATCTTCCTGCAAATTGAATTAATGTTAAAAGTATTATAATTTATAAATTTATATGATTTTAATCGAAATATTTATATTTAAAAAACGTATTTTTTTATTTATTTACGACTATAGTTTCTTCTGAACTTTCTTCAAGAATTTTCATTAAATTAAGCCATCTTGAATTGTCAGTATTTTGGTCCATTGAATCTTCTCCATCAAGTCTCTTTATTTTCTCTTTATCTCTAAAAAACTAGAACAAACACACACTCGGAAAATTTCAATTTTTTACAAAAATAATGAAATTTTATTGAAAATATTTTTTAAATTGATTTTTTGGACTTCAAGTTATAAATTCTTACCTCTTGTTCGCTTATGAACTCTTCTTCCTGTGAATCTATTTCTTTTCTGAAAGAAAGTAGATTTCTGTTACCGACATTTACCGACATATCGAGGATTTAAGGTTCACGACCGTGCTAAATTTACAAGCCTCTCAAAGTGGAAAGTAATCACCGACTGGTGGTAAAGAAGTTTCTAAAATTAGCACAGACTTTAACTCTCAATGTCGATAAATGTCGATAATAGAAATATTTAATTAAAAAACTACTCACCTTTGACTGAATTGACAAAAACTCTCACTTTTTTTCTTTGTGGTTTGGAACTAATCAGAAAAGTAAATAATCTCTAAAATTTTCTCCTTTTAATTTATATTTATATGTAAATTAAAAATAATTACTTTCAGAGAATTTAAAGAAGCTATCAATTTCTTTTTTTTGAAATTATTTACGTATCGTTTCCAAGCTTTTTCCCTTTTTATTTGGAGATTCCTTCTCAAAATCGACAATTTAGTTAAAGGATAATCTAAATTAAAAAATAATGAATAAATAATTAATTAAAATATATTTTTAAAAATAATCAATTCTCACTTTTCGTTTCTTTTGTTTGAAATTCCTCTTCAGCGAAATTTTCAATTCCATTTTCCTCACAAGAAAATGATTCCTTACAAAAATAAATTATCGTAATTAGAAAATTCTTCGCAGTATTTCGATAAATTAAAAAAATTTTTAAATTTTAGAAAAATACAACAAATTCTAACCAAATTTTTTTCTTTTGAGACTCGACTTTGATTCAGAGTGTAGCTCTTACACCTGCGAATTCTTTCATAATTTCTAAAAATCCTCAAGCCTAAAAAATATAATTTTGAAAATCTTTTTTTTAAAAATAAAAAGAAAATATTTTTTCAGGAAATTTCATATTTTACCTCTTTTTGTTAGTCGTTTCTCTCTTTCTAATCTTGCCTCTGTCCTTGTATCAAATTCACTTAATCCCTTAATAAATAAAAAATTGTTAATTATTTGAAAGAAAAAATAAATATAGACAGGTTAGAATTAAAATATTAATATTAATTGAAAAGACAGTAACTACTTTATACTACTTTATAAAAATAATTTCTTTAATTTTTCCTACCTCGCTTTCACAAGAATACATTTTCTAAATATTTATAAATATCTATAAATATTTTAAACTTCTTGTTTATAAATATTGACTTTGTATTTAATTATTTCTAAAAACTTGAAGATTGCTCTTTTACTTCCCGAAGGCAAATTTCTTTTGTTTTTTTATTTTCCAATTTTATCGTTTCGAATTTAAAATTTGAATAATTTCAAAATTTTAATTAATTTAATTTAATTATTTATTTATAATATTATTTTTAAATATGATTAAAAAAAATTCGAGGAAATTTTCGAAGGCTCTACTTTTAACATTCACGTTTTTGTTTTTTTTTTTTTTTTTTTTTAATAAAGAAAGTTGGAATGAGTATTCAAAAGGCGTGAAATATGGCGGCAGTAGAAAAAATTATACGACCCGGTTACCCACTTTGAGAGGACGGAGAAATTTTCGGCTCGTCGTAATTCAAAATTCGGACCAGAAGACCGCGAAGAATGTACCTGAGCCATTACTCGGTTACGGGACCAAGTGTAGGGTTCCCCAGAAAGCAACCCGCAGGACTCGTAAATTTTTTTGGAAAGTTATAAAATTTGGTTTTTGGAAAATTGTGTTCTTCCCAAACGGAAGCTGAGAATTGGCCCCTCTTTGCAACAAAATTTCTCCTTTACTGCCCGTTGATGGAAAAAGAATCGAACTCGGTTGGTGAGTCGATTGCCCCTATAAAAGTATAAAAAAATCTTTACCGAGGTTTTTTTAAATAAAAAATAAAAAAAATATCCAAATTCCGGCCTTAAAATGAAATTTCCTCATTTTACTCAAGGATTAAAAATTAATTAAAATTGATTCTTCAATTTTCCAAAATTATTTTAAAAATATTTTTTATTTTTTATTCTATGAAGAATTTTTTCTGGAATTGACGTATTATTGATTTTTCCAATTGGAATTTCCCTATTGATTTTCCCAATTGGATTTTCCTTATTGAATTTTCCAATTGGAATTTTACAAGTGAAATGTAGATATAGAGCTTCCCTATTGATTTTTCCAATTGGAATTTCAATATTGAATATTCAAATTCGAATTTCCTGTTGAGTTTTCCAATTGCAATTTACCTATTAAATTTTCCAATTGGAATTTCCCTGTAAAATGTTCCGATTGAAATTTCAGTGTCGAATTTTCCAAATGAAATTTCACTATTGATTTTTCCAATTGGAATTTGATTAGTTAATTTTCCAATTGAAAATTCCTTATTGAATTTTCCAAATGGAATTCATGTACAAAATGTCCTAGATGGAGCTTCCCTCTATTGAATTTCCCAGTTGAAATTTCTCTATTTAATTTTCCAATTGGAACTTCACTATTGAACTTTCCTATTACAATTTCACTTTTGAATTTTCAAAATGAAATTTCTCTGTTGAATTTTCCAACTGAAATTTTACTTTTGAGTTTTCCAATTGGAATTTACCCACTGATTTTTGAATTGATTTTTACGAAATTCAAAAGCTTTTTTAGGATTCTTAAAAGACTTCGTAGAATTTTAAGAGATTTTAGGATATTTTGTAGAATTTTAAAGGAATTCAGACAATTTTCGAAGGTTTTCGTGAATTTATTGAGTAAAATCAGGAAATCTAATTTTAAGATTAAAATTATTAATCATAGTCTCAAAAGCGTTACATAATTTCGAACCGAATAGATGTTTGGAAAAAAAGTATATCATGTTTGGTGTTTTCTTTGAGAAAGGTTATATAGACAGTGAGTATATAAAGCATCAATATATGTCTGGAGAGACGATAATGGCGCTACCGGTCTTTGCGGCTGCCTTTGAACTTTACTTTTCGATCGCCGAAGAAGTGACTCTGCAGATTCTCTATAATCTCGTCTATCCCAAAAAATTCAAACTCAGAAAATCACATCCGGACCCAAATGAAAAGTCTAGGGCGGTCTAGAGTCTGCGTTCTTTAATTACTAATTTAAAAAAAATTAAAAACGCAAACTCAACTTTAGGACTTCCAATAAACAGAAAATTTATAGAATTTGTCATGAATATTCAAAAGGAAAATCCAATTTGAATTTTCAATAGGAAAAATCAATTTTGAAAATTAAATTAAATTGAATTGAATTTTCCTATTGAGTTTTTCTGGAAAATTATATAGAAAATTAATTTATTAATTTTTCCTACTGAACTTTCATGAAAATTTAATTTTCCCTGCAGAATTTTCCTTTTGAATTCCCATGGTATACATAATTTCCAATTTGTCGTTTTCCTATTGATTTTAAATTGAAAAACCTCTACATAATTTCGTTTTTGGAATTTCCCTATTGAATTTTTATTAAATCCTCTTTTAAATAAAATAAATAGATAAATAAGTAAAAACTAAATAAAGTAACGACCACTCTCTCATGAAAAATCACAGTTTCTCCCTTTATTACCCAAAGTTGGAAAAACTCTTTTGAAGACACCGATTTCGGACTTCGGATCCGGGCACCAATTTTTTAAGGGGCATTTAAGAGAGCAAGAAGTCTAACTGTATAGAGAAAAAAAAGACTTGTGAAGCGCGGGCGACGAAAGGCTCTCCGATTTCATACGTGGTTATCTACTGAAATTTGTCGCGGTTGCACAGCTGTTTAACCAGCTGTAACGTATCACGCCTCTCTTGCGTCGGCCCTGGGGCCCCCAGGTCCAAGGGCCTCGGAGGTGAGACGACACCTCGATTTTTAAGTGACGGAATTTTTTCACAAAGCTATCTGTGTGCTTCTAATTACCGGTTGGCATGACCGTCACTTCCGGATGTAAAATATTCCAATTTTCCTTTTTTATTATTCCTTATTTAATATTCCAATTATCCTTTATTTCTTATTATATGAAGAATTTTGTCTTTGGACTTGTCCTATTAATTTCCCTATTGAATTTTCCAATTGGAATTTACTTATTGAATTTTTCAATTGAAATTTACCTACTGAATTTTCCAATTGGAATTCAGCTACTGAATTTCTCAATTGGAATTTACCTACTGAATTTATCAATTGGAATTTATTGAATTTTCCAATTGAAATTTACCTACTTAATTTTCCAATTGGAATTTCCATATAGATTTTTCCAAATGAAGTTTCTCTATTGAATTTTCCAATTTAAATTTACATACTATATTTTCCAATTGATATTTACCTACTGAATTTTCCAGTTGAAATATACCTACTGAATTTACCAATTGGAATTCAGCTACTAAATTTCTCAATTGTAATTTACCTACTGAATTTTCCAATTGAAATTTACCTACTTAATTTTCCGAAAGGAATTTCCCTATAGATTTTTCCAAATGGAATTTCTCTATTGAATTTTCCAATTTAAATTTACCTATTATATTTTCCAATTTAAATTTACCTATTATATTTTCCAATTTATATTTACCTATTATATTTTCCAATTGATATTTAACTACTGAATTTTCCAATTGAAATTTACCTACTGTATTTTCCAATTGAAATATACCTACTGAATTTTCCAACTGGAATTCACCTACTGAATTTTCCAATTGCAATTCAGCTACTGAATTTCCCAATTGGAATTCACCTACTGAATTGCCCAGTTGGAATTTACCTGTTGATATTTCCAGATAAATATATTATATATGATAACTGCAAAAAGGAAATAAAATATAAAAATTAGATAGGGAAATCGATTTTAAAGTATTTTCCAAGAAAACAGTAATTGGAAAATTCAATAGGATAAATCCAATTGGAAAATTTAACAGATAAATTCCACTAGGAAAATTCAGTCAGTATGAATCTCAATTGGAAAACTCAATAGGGAAATTCTAATTGGAAAACTCAATAGAGAAATTCCATTTGAAAAATTCAACCAGGAAATACCAATTGGAAAATTCAACAAGGAAATTTCTACACAAAATTCTCACTGAAACCTCTCTCGAAAAATAACCAACACTGCATTCTCCAAATATTCGAAAGTAAGCTTTTCTCTTTTGACAAAAGAATAAAAAAAAATAAATACCCTCCATTTAACTATTTCACAATTTAACTTGCATCTCCAAGAAGCCACGCGTTCGCTGTCAAATATTTCCAAACATTTTGAAAACATCTCAATTTGACTGTGTCTCAACAGGGGCTCCAGAACCTGAGGTGCTTCTAGTTGAAAAATCTGTTTGTCAATCGCCATAGGAGTCTGGGAGTGTTTCTCGAACTAGGTGAATGGGACACATTTTTGGGCCAGTAGGTCTGACAATTTAACGAAGGGGTGGGTCCCAGGGGGTACAGGGCCGGTGGAGAGGGGGATATTATCTTAAAAGAGTCGCGTGGCCGCACAGTAGTGGTCTCTCCCAAAAATTTCACCACCTCTTGTCCTTGCTGGCAATAAATCAGACAATAATAGGCCACACGGTAGCATTTCGAATCTCGAAAGCTACTGGCCCATTTTCGAAAAGTGAAAAATCTAAATCTCTTCAGGTCTTTCCCCACTTTCGCTCGCACGTCTTCACCTCCTCCCTCTCACCCCCCTTCCGCAGTCACTTTTCTCAGGAAATGACAGCAAAGAATGTGGGTCAGACATGAAAGAAGGGCGTAAGTGCAAGAGGTCCATCAGTACAGTAGCTTAAATACCCAGTAGCCCTAAATTTTCCGAAAAGTGTGTCACGAAAACCGGTGGCAGGCCCCATTGTTGGGCCCGACTTTCGATTTTAAGTCAACAATGGAAATGGTGGAGTCAGTAAAGTTGTACCTGGAGAAAAACGAGTAAGGATTCATGGCACACGGGTTATAAAGACATAAATTGAGACTGGCCCATTTTACATGGGCCCCCATGAAAATTGAAGATATTCTTTGTTGGGAGAAGAGTACAGTGACTTCCGGCCATTTTTATTGACTCGTAATCACTGCGTGAGACCCATACTGATTTGTGAAAAATGGGACTTGTTGCCAGTGGTGGAAACCGATTGGGACCGTTAAATTTGAATATTTCAGGATATTTAAGGGTATTTAACTATTTGAGAGCCTTGCAGAGATTTTGACAATGATGCTGTTTTGGAATTTTTTTCTTCTTTTATAAATGGGACTGAATAGAAAATGAGAAAAATTGGGACTTATCGTTCTACACAGAAAGAAATTATTTAAAGAATTCAAATGAGAAATTGTTTATAAGATTGCACATGAAAATTTATCAGGAAAGTAAAAAATAGGAATAATAATAAAAAAGAAAGTGATGAAAAATGGGCCTTATTTAGAAAAAGGAACTTATAGAAAAATAGTGTAAAGAGACTTTGGCTGGTGGAGTAAAGTTATACCTGCGATGAAAGGGAGGAATTAGGATTCAGTAGAGCGTTGGGGTTATAAATACATAAATCTCGACTGACCCATTTTATATTGGCCTTATGTTAAATTGCAGATATTCTTATTTGGAGGAGGAGCAGAGTGCCTTCGAGTCATCTTTATTGACGCACAATCACTGTAACCAGTAACCACACTAATTGGATAAAGGACAATAATGGGACTTATGGCTTATTATTGTGTGGTGAGGATGGTTAATAGGACAGTAAATTCAAATATTGCAGGCTATATTTAAGTCTATATTCAGGAGTATTTAATACTTCACCTTTCAAAGAGATTATAAATTTAAATATAATTATATACCTGTAAAGAATTTTCCTATTATATTTTCATTTTGATATATTTTTCTATTGAATTTTCCAAAGGACTTTTCCCTATACTTTTTCCAACTGGAAAATGCAATAGGTTAAATCCAATTGGAAAATTTAACAGAGAAATTCCACCTGTAATTAAAATTCAGTAGGTAAATCCCAATTGGAAAACTCAATAGGGAAATTCCAATTGGAAAATTTAATAAGAAAATTAATTAATAGGGAAATTCCGAAGACAAAATTCTTTATAAAATTTTCCAAGAAATATTCCAAAACAATAATTTATGGAATTTTTCAAAGGGAAAAATTCTCTATTAATTATTTATGGAATTTTTCAAAGGGAAAAATTCTCTATTAATTATTAAATTGTCATGAATGTTCGACCGGAAAATTCCTGACAAATAAAAGATGGTCCAAGTGAAATTTTCAATAGGCAAAAGTCATTAAGATAATAAAAAAAAATTCTTCAAATCATCATAAAAGCTGTCGTTGGATTGTTAGGTGATCGATATATTTGCTCATCTCATTCTCTAAATATATATAGAATATGCGTATTGTGTTACAATAATTAATATTCGATATAAAGGGGCCGGAAGCATCTCGTCCAACCTCTCTGTGGGCCTTTTGGGCTTCGATATGGGGTTTTAAAAAAAATTCCGACGGCGGCCATATGCTTCAATAATTTTGTAGATTGATCGTGGATTTCACGGCGCAACTGACACCCGCATTTTTATTCCCGTATATTGGACAGCGTGGTGTATTTTCGGGCATTGTTGCCTGTCGCGGGCGTTAAGGGAATTCGTTACGAGGGTAAATTAATCGAGTCCCAATTAGGGGTTAATAACTTTTTAATTTACGACTCAACTCGATCTCATTTCTCTCACCTTTCGACACTTGTGCCTCTCATTCATTATTTTTTCTCATTTATGATCTTCTTTTTACTAAAAAGTGGAAAAAAGTTAACAAATGCCGAACATAAATATTAATATCAATATTCATAGGAAATTTCAAAAAGGAAATTTTTAAAAGTACCAATGGGAAATTATACATAAGAGAATTGACCATATAGGAATTGAAATTGTGAATTTCGGTTGGGAAATTAAATAGGAAAATTCCAATTGGAAAAATCAATATGGAAAATTCAATAGGAAAATTTCAATTGGAAAAATAAATAGGGAAAATTCAATGGGGAATTCCGATTGAAAAAAAATCAAAAGGAAATTCCAATTGTAAAATTACAATTGGAAAAATCCAATTGGAAAAACCAATAGGGAAATTCCAATTGGAAAATTAAATGGAAAAATTAATAAGGAAATTCCAAAGAAAAAATTCTTTATAGAATAAAAAATAAAAAATGTTTTTTAAACAATAGGGTAATTCAATTAAAATTAAGAGGATAATTGGTAAGAATAAATTTTTTGTAGAATTTCCGTTGGAAATTAAATATGAAAATTGGGTAAGGACATTTTTTAGATAATTTTCCATACAAATTCAATAGGAAAATTCCAGTTGGAATACTGAGTAGAGAAATTCATTAGGAAAATTACAATTGGGAAACTCAATTTAGTTAAAATCAATAGGAAGAAATTGCGTGGGGAAAATCAAAAGGAATGTGAAATTCTTTATCAAATTGTCCATGAAAATTCAACTGCAAAATTCCAAGTGAAAAATGTAAAAGAAAAATTGAATATAAAAAATTAATAAATGAATTTTCTATATAATTTTCCACGTAAACTCTATAGGAAAATTCCAAATAGAAAATTTATATAATTCTTCATGAAGATTTAAAATAGAAGATTTACTGCTGCAAAACCGGTCAATAAGAAAAAGGGTAAAAACGTCCTTGACTCTGCCAAAAAATTTTTCTATGGGACATTCGAGGTCTGAAGAATTTGGAAAAGGACATTTTGAAAAGAAGACGAACACAATAGACAATATACATTTCACGGGACTTAGCAATAAAATTGGTTGTAAATACGATCATAAAATCCTCGCCGTTCGACTGGTACCTAAATGTTAAATTTTGAAATTCGAGACCCGACCTTTAACTTTTCGAGGGCAACTTTCAGTTTTTCCCATATTGCATAATCTCGAAAAATTAATTTTCCAAAAGAAATTTTATTTTATTTATTATTTTCTTTCATCTATTTCTAAACCCAATTTTAATAATAATATTAATAACAATAATAATAATTTCTAATTCTACACAATTAAACATAAAATAATATGTTGTAGTTGCTAGAAAAAATAAAAAAGGTTAAATTCTAAATTTTAAAAGGAAATAGAAAAACTCTCATAAATTAAAAAATATTTTTCGATCCTTTCCCAGAAACTTTTTACTTGAATCCTAAAACAATTTTTTGTCCAACTGCATCTTTCTTTCACACATTTTTTTTTTGTTAAACGTAAAGCAGGAATATTTTACAATTTCGCTACATAAAAACAGCAATTTTTTTATCAAGCGGGACTTTTGGGTCGTTTGAAGATTCGAGTTTTAAGGATTCTAAGTAAATTTGAAGAGGTACAAAAAATGTAAAGGTCCGTTATGAGCGGTTTTTTCGTGTTTGCGCGAGTCAGGGTCACTCTACGAATTTCTGAGTCGACCTTTTGACAATATCTCAGGAACGTATGATTTACGGGGACGCACGGCCGAGCACGAGAATGCAGGAGAAAATTTTACGAGTTGATGACTTTATGGGGGTGTATGCCGTTTATGGTGGCTGGCGTGTGGCCGTCGTCCGACCATAAGAAATGGTCCATTCGAGACCAGGTTCCACGATTTCCGCTCGACGAAGAAAAAGGGCTCGAGTCCTCGTGCTCGGATATCCTTGATTTTTAGATTTACGAGGGAAGGAAGCTGGCCAAAATTGCGTCCGACGACTACGAAACGTGCAAAGGTGCTCATAATTGAAAGAGAACATCTTGAGTCCAGATCCCAAAGCCGAACAGAAAATGAAGAATGGCCTCAAAACCTTTTGAAAATTTCATGGAAAATTATTTTTTAGTCTTTACTTTAATTCCTGGTTGAAAATTGAAGCAGATTTCAGAAAGACTGAATTTTCAATTGATAAAAACAGTTGTAAATAGTACACGGCAAAGACGGCAAAGAGAAGTCAAGTCGTAAATTTAAAGATTTTCCGTGCGTCGCGCGCCTGGTAAAGCAGCTCGCCCTAAATGGCGCGTTTATCGGTCCGGTAAATCAAATATCCTTCATAACATAACGAGCCGCCTTTAAGTAAAGGCCCCTACCACCTTCCAATGGACTTAAGTGCTTTTGAGATACGATTGTTTTATAGCGAGAGTAACAACAAAACTTTAACATGGTCGAGAATAATGAAAAATAAAATAAGGATATCAGTAGGTTCAACAAAAACTGGAGGAATAACATTAGAAAGGTAAAGAGCGATCCAGAAGATATTGTCATCAATGGTAAATGTGACAGTATCAATAAAAGCAGCTGGAACATCTTCATTAAAAAAATAAGGCATCAACAATTTGAAATGGAAGTGATGTGATACGAACTTTAAAAGGAATAATAGCAAAAGCAGTGCAATGATAAATGGAAGCAAATGAGTACAGCAAAACAAAGAGGAAAAAATTATATAGACTATGATTTCAGCAGAAATAAAAAAGATGTTATATCTGCAGAAACAGTGGTATAGAAGGATATAGAAAGGTCAAGAAAGGTTACAATTTATTAAACTACTATTTCTCCTGTTGTTTCTGATGGTATATATTTCATCTTCATCTTTGATTTGTGATACTGTTCTTTTGTTTGTTGATGTGGTTCACTAGTGGTATCGCATTAGTGCTTTTTTATATTGTTTCATCATTGCTGTTACTGTTGTTCCATTTTTGCTAATATATTGTTGATGGTATCATGGTTATGTTGTGGTTGCTACAGTCGCATGATGTTCATCTGAAAAAATAAAAAAACTATATATAGTTTTTGTTTCTGCTCTTAGGACTACTGAAATTATGACTATTACTGCTGCTATATTTTTACTATTTTTCCTATTGTTATTGCTCCTACTGCTACTATTACTTCTGGTTTTGATCCGCTTCTGCTACTTTTATGGATGAAAATGTAATTAATACACTACCAGATGTTATTGTTCCATCTGTAGTTACAATATTTTTCTTTCTATTGTTTAGGACTACTCTAATTATTATTGCTTCTGCTACTGCTGCAATTACTCCTGTTGTTCACTTGTTCCAACTATTATTGCTGCTATTATTGTCGTCTTGTTTCGTTTTTGCTAATGTTGTTTATAACAATGCTACTGTTATACTTCGTTGATGTGGTTCCGATTGTAGTTAATTATAGATATCATTTATGTTTTTTTTGTATCTATTCTTGTTTCTGCTGTTAGAACTATATACTTATTTTGTCATTACTTTTGTTGTTCCAACTATTACTATACTACTATTCTCGTTTTGTTGCATTTTTACTAATGTTGCTGATGACAATGTCACATAACTGCTACAGTTACAAATGTCTTTGCCGTTATAACAAATCTCATTATACTATTAATGCTACTACAACACTTTTTATTGTTTCTAAACTATTGCTCCTGGTGTTTCACTATCAACAGTAATTTTCTTCTCTATTATTTTATTGCTACTGTTATTATTCCTTCGTTCCTCTTCTTCTATATAGTACTCATGATGACAAAGTTATGATTGCATCTATCCATGCAGTTATAATAAGCCGCCTTCCGTTAATTGATTAACGACATGAAGATTATGATATCAACGACAGCGGCAATAGCTCGTTACCAGCAAATTTCGGCTCTGTTTAAAAGAAAAGAGCGTTTATTGTTGTGGTGTCGTCAAGATTTAGGAGGGGTGGTAGGGGTTCCGAGCCATCGCAGTCTCGTGAAAGAGGAAGTGGTGAAGCGAGGGGGGGTACCTTTTCGTCCAAAGCTCGTACGACCGAAACACCCACGAGTCTTTCTCGACTCTCAACAAACAAAGTGGTGGGGAATGATGCTCCTCCCTCCGTGACGCCCACTATTTATTATGCGCTGCTCTTCGACGCGCCAGGGAAAGGGTAATCGGAAGTGGTGGGGTGCGGGGGAGCGGTTGTATTTCATGCATTTCGTAATTGGACGTCAATCACTGGCTGAAGAAAAAACTAAAGTAATTTTCGAGTTTCTGAACAATTTTTTTTTGTAGATTTACATTGGGAAATCGGAAGTTTATACACTTAAGAGTAACAATATTGCTGCTAACTGCATTTCACTGTGTTTGGCCTGCTGTTGTCGGAGAGGAGGGGATGTGGAAAATTGAAAATAGAAAATTAAAAATTGAAAATTGAAAATGAGAAAAATGCGGCGTCGTGGGCGAGGCACTTGAGTTAATTTAGTAAATTGGTGATCGACACAGAAATCTCGAATCTCACCGCAAAATCGTTTCGATTCGGAACTAGTGCTCGACTTTCACCGTAGAATCCCGAAACCGATTCTTCGGGTCGGCGAATAATTCTGGCGTGAAAGAGGCGAGTGAAGAGAGACGATGACGAAGTGGCATTTTGCAGGGAATCGAATCATGACGCCGCGTAACGGGGAAGGACACCATGGTACTTAGCTATGCCTAATTTAATTTCAAGTGTATTTATAAATATTTTCTTGCTAGAGTGATAGAATTCTTTCTAGTGAAAAGGAAGTATTTAATCATCAGAGACGATCCGTTCCTTTTTTTTTTTAATTTTTTCATCTGCTGGACTAGAGACTAGAGGATCAATAAACTTCACTGTCAATGAAAATTTCGAAAATCTTCAATCACTTTGTGTTTACTGTTTACTTTTCTATTTACTTCATAGATGTATTGAACTTCTTCGTCTTTAACCCTGAAGATTTCACTTCCTGAAGATCTTAGGGATCAACTTGGTAGAAAAACATGTGGAGGTCTTCGGCAACAATGAGTGGAGGACTCAGTCTCAGTAACCAGTCAAATGGAAGTCGTTTCTGGGACTTGTGACCAGGTCGTATAGCCATTAACGAATAAATGATTTTACAGGGTGGCAAACTTAGGTTTATTGAGCGTGGGACGAGCTGGGCCCTTCGGAACGGTCCTTGCCTTGGGTTTAAACTTCAAACGCACCAAATGACTAAATACCGGTCGGCCGAGATCCTCGTAATTATTTACGACCTCAGGTTATGTATTTACTGTTGTACAATTTCTAGTCGTTCATCTTCCGATTGTCGATCCGAGTCACTCGATAAATTTATGATTGCCATGCAATTTCGGAAATTTATGGTGTCACGAGCCTTGAGATATCAGCACGCGTATGAAGTCATGCCGGAAATGACATTTTTTAAGAGTGGGGGTAGGTTCTTAAAAATTATGATCAATTTTGAATAGAGACGATCAGCATTTAAGTTAAGGAGTGACCCATTTTTTATTCGAGTGTATCTTGGGGTTTAAGTATTTATTATTAAGCCTCAATAAAAATTCTTAGTTCCCAATTTTTTTTGGTTTATTGTGCTTTTTCTATTCTAGGATACTCAAGAAATAAGCAGAAATTCGAAATTTAAAAATCGAATGATAATAGACTTATTTACAACTACATTTAGACGGCGACGTCTGGCAGCGGACTCTGCCCAAGTCTAAAAGCCGTAGTAAAAATTTTCGGAGACCATTCTTTTTTTATTTATCGTGCATTGCTTATTTCAGGGTATTCAAGAATTAAGTATAAATTCGAAATTTAAAAATCAAATGATAATTGACTTATTTACAGGTACATTTAGACGGCGACGTCTGGTAACGGACGCTGTCGAAGCCTAAAAGCCGCAGTAAAAACTCTTAGAGACCATTTTTTTTAGTTTATTGTGCATTGCCTATTTCAGGGTATTCAAGAATTAAGTAGAAATTTAAAATTTCAAAATCGAATGATAATTGACTTATTTACAGCAACATTTAGACGGCGACGTCTAGCATTGGATGCTGCTGAAGCCTAAAAGCTCCGCATGCAGTAAAATCTCTTAATAGCCATTTTGTCGCATTTTTCTGGGTAATCTCTCATTGCCTATAGTCCAGAGTATCCAAGAATTAGGCAGAAAATTGAAATGTAATGTAGATTCGCACAGTGCTGTAACGGGAAATTTTAACGCCCTGGACAAAAGCAGATCAGTGCGCCCTACGGGGGTGAAGCTCCATGTTAAATAGTGGAAACAGATTTGGGCAATATGGCCGTTTATAAAGCGACGATGCGCTCAAGTGACGCCTGGCTCAACTAAATTTAAAAGCGAGCATGCGGGCGGGATATTCAAAATCGAAATATTTTTCTTATTGATCTTTTTATTATTTAACAATACCATTAATCGTTGTTATTGCATACTCGAATTGAATTATGCAGTAACATCGTAAATGGCATTGTTAAGTATTAAAAAGATCGTTATTCTGTGAGATTAAATAGTAATTTGGAAAAGAA
>CAJFCO010000434.1:290963-316185 GCA_904066015.1 Synergus gifuensis
TCTTGCGCAGTGAAAAATATGAAGATGAGCACACATGTGTACTCATCACACATAAACGGCCATATTCCCCAAATCTGTTTCCACTATTTAACATGGAGCTTCACCCCCGTGAGTAGACCGTTCGTGCGGCGTTTGAATCAACTTGAATACACCAACGGGTGACTGAGATCTACATTGATCGAGTCCGCAATGTTGCTAGATTTTAACTCTTAAATGTTCCACGTGGAGCAGTGTGTAAAATGCAAAGTGCAAAACGAACAGCCAATGATAGAGAATCTTTCAGAAGAGAGAAATCTAAAAGTGTTCTGCAATTGACTGTTCCACGTGCCTCATGTATCTCGAAGTTCGCTGCGTAGTTTGTTCTGCGCATCAACGGGAAATCTGACGGATCTAACCTCAAACTTATATACACTCGACGTTCCCAATAGTAATGTTCTTTACTATTGGAAACGTCTAGTGTAATTGTAAGATTTCAAGTGACACATGAATATACAGACATATTCAAACAGCTGCATATGTGCTCAGTAAAGCTTTTAGTGGACAATTTTTATTGGTTTATTGTACTTCGTCTACTCCAGGGTACTCTAGATTTAAAAAGAAATTCAAAATTTTAAAATTTATTTGTAATTGACTTATTTACAACTATATTTAGACAGCGATATCTAAAGCAGCGGACGCTGTAAAAGCCTAAACACCCCAGTAAAAACTCTTAAAGGCCATTCTTCGTTGCTTTGTCATGTATTGTCTGTTTCAGGGTATTCAAGAATTAAGTAGAAATTCGAAATTTAAAAATCGAGTTAAAATTGACTTACTTAAAGCTGCGTTTAGACGGCGACGCGTGGGAGCGAACGTTACCGAAGCCTAAAAGCGCCAGTAAAAATCCTTAATGGCCAATTTTTTTTTATTTATTACTCATTATTCATTCTAGGGTACTTAAGAATTAGGCTGAAATTCGAAATTTAAAAATCGAATGATAATTGACTTATTTACAACTACGTTTAGACGGCGACGTTCGGGAGCGGACGCTGTCAAAGCCTAAAAGCCCTAGTAAAATTTTTTAGAGAATATTATTTTTAGGTTTATCGTGCATTGCCTATTTCAGGGTATTTGAGAATTAAGCAGAAATTCAAAATTTGTAAATCGAATTAAAATTGACATATTTACAACCATAGTTAGACGGCGACGTCTAACATCAGAAGTTTCAGAACTCACAAAGCCTTAAAATATAGCTCTGTAAACTTTTCATATTGAATCGTTACGGTACATTTCAGCTACGTCGTGATTTTAAAATAGATTTACAATTTAAAAATCGGATTAAAACTGATGTTTTTATCTGTTTTTATACATTTTTAAAATTATTTTTGGAAAGCCACATTTGAGAGCGGACATTAGTTATGTCTAAGACCCCGTGCTGATTTCACAGAATGTGAAGAAAAAAGTGTTGATTGAAGATTGACGAGGGTGGTCCGAATTACAGCTCAAAAGAACAAGGAAAGTTATTAAAGTTATTCGACAATTTTCTACGTTCCGGGATCCGGCTACCTCAGATGCAGCGCTCTTTTCGATCCATTTCTCATCTCGGTCTCTGCCAGTCTACCACCCTTCGTGCGATAAGGCCCATGGCGCATTGTTGCATCCGGACGAACAAAAGAAAGAAATGAGTCCGTCGGCTTATTCGGACAACGTAATGACGTCATTTCCCTGTCAAGCATTTCCGGCGCAAATTAATTTATCAAGACAACCGCTCTGGGCATCTGCAGTCCTCGCACTCCGACTGGACCCGAGCGAACAAGAAATTGCTTTACTTTTTGTCGGAAGGCCGCATCATATTATAGTGGCCAATTGAAGAGCGAAATTTGAAAGCAGACTCTAGGAATTTCGGCTCTTGTGCCCTAATTTAAGACAATATTACAATTTTATTAATTTTTTTTTTTGAAAGAAGAGCTATGGGCTTTTTTAAATTGTTGTGATCGCAAAATATTTGAAATTCAAATTAAAGTAAAAATCTGTTTGGGAAAGAATAATCTTTCGTTATTATATTATTTTATAAGTAAAATTATGGTATATGTAATTTTTTGGCGAGGTCCAAGGGCAAAATGTAAGGGACAATATAGAGTGTAAGGTCGCGAATAAGCAAGCACAATTAGTCGGTAGGAAGTCTCCACGGCAAGATAGGCGCGGCGAAAGTGAATTTACCATGGATACCTTCCGAACAGAAACCGTAGCTCATTAATTGCCTCTAATAATAGGTAGGGCCCTAGAGCTACTGGCGACGTGTGCTTTACTTATTTATAGTTACCGAGAGTTTATATTGCTTGACGTGCGTGAAAGGATCGTTAACCGGAAGGCGACATTGTCAATGATGTGTTACGCTGCTTTCAGGCCATTCACTTTGGACAAATAATGTGCAAATCTTCGGAAAAATTCAAAGAGGGATTTTCTTCTGTATAATCTATAAAAGTTTTATTCTAATTTTTAAAAAGAATATCACAACCTAGCTCAAAATTCCTCTACTGAAGCTTTATAATCTCTTTGAAGAAATTATATATAGTTGTCGGACGTCGTAGTCTCAAGGTAGCCGTAAATAAGTCAATTATCATTGGATTTTTAAATTTCGAATTTCACATTAATTCTCGAATGCCCTAAAATAGGTAATGCACGATAAACCATAAAAAATTCCTCTAAGAGTTTTTACTAGGGCTTTTAGGCTTTGACAGCGTCCGCTCCCGAACGTCGCCGTCAAATTATAGCTGTAAATAAGTCAATTATCATTCGATTTTAAAATTTCCAATTTCTGACTAATTTATGAATGTCTTAAAACAGGCAGTGAATGATAAATAAAAATATTGACCACTAAGAGTTTTTACTGGTGCTTTTAGGCTTCTTCAGCCGTTGTTGCTGAACACCGGTCTCTAAAATCGAATCTAATGAAAAAACTATTAAACCAAATAACACAAAATGTTGACTAACTGACACATAATTTACGAGTTTGAAAAAATCGTCTCCGGAATTCGTTTAAGCCTGACTTCCTTATCAAGGCCACAGTATCGTTTCAAAATCATTAACGGCTGCGAGGTCATGCAAACGAGTCCGGACTTCCCGCAAAGAGACTCGGACCTTACTAGGCTGAAAATGAAGAGTGGATGAAAGAAGAAAAAGATGGTGGTAAAAGGAAGGAGGCGAGGAGGCAACAACGGCAATCCGAGTCGGCTTGATCAAGCGTCGATGACTGGACAACTTCCACACTACAGAACTTGTTGGACTCACATAAAGGGGGCAGGGGGTCTCAATACTTTTAAGATTCATTTAAGAGTAGATGTATCCCGGTAGGCCCGAGAAATGGCGGCCGAGGTGACGTCCTTGTCGGGCTGTGGAGCAAATTAGGTAAAAACAAAACACCTCTTCGCCTTTCAGAGATGTGCCGCCGTTGCTAGGATCTGGTAGCGAAGCGACGGATAGGACGAGAGAAAGAAGACAGAATATGGAAGGAAAGAAGATGATGATGACGTGGACGAAGAGGGAGATGACTGAGGATGACGTGCCGAGGGCCTTAAGTCCCACCGCCTCACGGTAATGGGACCTGCAAGTAATTAAGCATCGGTTATACCGCCAGGATCTTCCACAAGACCCAAGTCCGGACCTTAGGGTTAGTTACAAAGCAAGGAACCAGGGCAAGGAACAGGTACAGAACGAGCTGAGAGAATTGCAGGACAGAGTTTGAGGCGAGTCATCAAAGGGCGTGAGGCTCAGTTTCATTCGCGATACGTTTTGATGGGAATTTCTCGCTGTAGGGTGATTTTGGGACCGCCAACGAATTTGGACCGTTTCCGGGAGATTAGAAGGTCAGGTGAGTGAGTCTGACTTACTCCATGGCGACCCGGAATGAAAAGTTAATTTTTCCTTCTGGGATTCGTTATAGATTTTTTAAGATCGTTACTACTTCCCTAAAAATATTGGAAACTTTTGAATATCTGATGGTCTTAAAGTAGGTAATAATATGACCTTTAAAATGAGTCTAGGAGGATCAGAAGAAGATCAGCGGGTACAAAGTTATAGAAGATATTACCCCTATCTGTCTGATTATTTTTTAAAAAAATTCAATTATTTTTATACTCATAGGATTGTAGAATCGGCGAAGGAGATTTATAGATGGTCCAAAAGATCAGCGTGAACAAGATTCGATGTACGATCGGTCGCGAGAAAAGAGACGAAGAGAAACGGTATCTACAACGTCACAGTTTATTACCTCGGGCGTCGGCACCTCGGGTAACGAAACGACGATTTAATAACAGGAGCCACATCCCTCCGGTCCCCCTATCCACCACTCGATATAATATAATAGCTTCCATCATCGGTGCGGCTTGGTAGCCGCGGCAGTTTAATTAAAACGATCGCTTGGCAAGATCCGAGATCCATTTGTTTGCCGATCGTGCGCCAAGGAGAGTTATCTGGCCCCTACGATCGCCCCGTGTCGGATTGGAATCAGCTACTGGATTTAACTTCCAAGGAGAGAAATCTCCACTGAGGAGGATGGAGAAGATGATGGGAATGAATGAGAGATTTGAGAGGGGGGAAACTGACAGCTTTTTATTACAGCTTGAAATCCATGGTGTCAAATGTTGCCTTCCTTAATTAGAAGACGAATACAAGATCGACTTTTAACTCGAAGTTCTGATCTAAAAAATTTTTGAACATTTTTAAAAATTTTGAGTCAGATGGGGAGTGGTCTCAGCTTTAAAATGAGTCTTCGAAACTTAAAATCGAGTTGGCAGTTGTGAAGTTATATACAAAAGATGGAAACGACTAAAAACAATGGTATTTTGGTCTTTTCAGCTTCAGCAGCGCCCGCTGATGGATGTCGCCGTCTAAATGTAGTTGTATATAAGTCAATTATCATTCGATTTTAAAATTTTGAATTTCTGCTTAATTCTTGGGTACCCTGGAATAGGTAATGCGCGACAACCCAGAAAAAATGACCATTGAAAGTTTTTACTGGGGTTTTTAGTCTTCGGCTGCATACGCTGCTGGACGTCGCCGTCTAAACGTAACTGTAAATAACTCAATTATCATTCGATTTTTAAATTTCGAATTTCTATTTAATTCTTGATTACCCTGAAATAAGCAATGCACGATAAACCAAAAAAGAATGATCTCTAGAAATTTTTACTAGGGCTTTTAGGCTTCGACAGCGTCCGCTCCCAAACGTCGCCGTCTAAACGTAGCTGCAAATAACTCAATTATTATCCGATTTTTACATTTCGAATTTCTGCCTAATTCTCGAGCACCCTGAAATAGGAAATACTATTTCTATGTAACTTTTAAATAGGGTGTTTACATAGTTATACAGAAAAGAATGAAACGACTAAAAAAAATGGTGTTTTCTATTATCATCTATAACTTTCCAACCGTCTAACTTTTTTCGATTTTCCTTTTCTCATTTTGAAGCAGATAGTGCCTACTAATCAACCAGCAATTTTAAATAACTTAAAATAAAAATTTCGAGGACGGTGTCGCGAACAGTTGGGTTTTCGCTTTTTTGGCAAAAGGGGAGTGGTTGCAGGCGTTCAGTGTCGAATCGATGACACGAACGCGGCAGTTTGGCGGAAAAAATGGCGATCCACGTGCTCGAAAATGGCGAAGGAATGAGCACCTCGTTCCCTTCCTGAGTTGATTAGTCATTACCTATAGAGATGGTGCATCATCCTACTGATCCATTTGCGGCTCCCTGTGTTACAGCCTCCGCTGCCGTTCATTGTTGCTCGAGAAAAACTTCCAAGTACCCCGACAAGCAGGAATGAAAAAGGGCGAAAGAGGGAGAAATGAGATGAGAGGAGGAAAAGAAGAGCTTAAAAAAGTGTGAACCTGGATAAGGCAGGAGTCGAGACTCTCGTTTGAGGTAGCCGCCAGCTCATTCAAGTTTCGAAATGAGATCGACTTCTCTCTCTCTCCGCCTCTTCTCTCTTTCTTCCACTCTCAGATCTCGAGTCTCTCAAGTGCGTGAGATCACCTTTCGACACCTGATGGTATCAAAAGAGGAAACAAGGAAATAGGAGTACTATAGTAATTAGTATTACTACACCAGTAATTATTCCTAGGAACTATAGTAACCTTCAAGAATTCCTAAATCCTTAAGTCGAGCCTTAACTAGAAACAGGGTAGATTGGAATAAAGAAAAGGAAGTGAAGAAAGAAAAGAAGAAAAATTTAATTTACTCTGATGTCGATCTATAAACTGGTGAAGGACGAAATCGCACTTGAAGGTCGATCCCCTCTAGGTAATTAAGCTTCTGGAATTAGTCCGTCAAAAATGGAAGAATATGAAATTTTCCCTGCGGGCGATCATGTCCGCAGCGGGTCGGCGAGAACGGAAAAAAAAGAACAATCGATGCCACAATGCGCCCTCTTTTTAACTTTTTTACCTCCCCTCCTGATCCATAATTCCCTCCCACCCCTTTAGCCCCCTTATCTTCACTTCTTTTTAACCTCCTGCCTTCCTTGTGTTCCATGACTTTTTGCTTAAGACGCGCGAGGCCCACAGAATCTTCGAGGCATGAATGAACCCGAGACTCGAGGATCATTAATTAAACTTTCAAGCTACCGACGGTCCCAGAGTCTCTCAACGATGATTCAATATTGTTCCTGAGAAATTATCAATATCGAGGAGACGTGGGCAAAAAATCGAATTGCAGGAAACGCTGGACGATCCTTGGTGTCTGAAAATAGGATCCGGCATTTGCAAATTATTTTAGAGACTTTTTTTTGGGTTGGTTGAGTAATATTAAGAGAGAATCGATTTTTAGATTAGGAAGAGATTTTTTCTTCCCGGGGATTCGGGAGTGAGGAGTGGATGATAAATCTAATATTCTAACGAATGAAAGTTGTTTTTTTTTAAGGTTGTAAGTTGTAGTCTATACGCTGACGAATGGCGACCTGTACAATTGGATCTAATTATAATAGTGAGTTAATTTGGGACTTTACATATTGTTGATTATTTGAGATCCTGGATTAATAAATAGAAGATGAAAATATATGAAAATAAATATTAAGTGCAGTTAATTTGCGAGGACTATTGGGCACCACTGTAGAAAGCAAAAGCTGCCACCTGTAAGCATGATGGCAGATGTGTGTTTCGATTGCAGTGAAGACTGTTGTAATATAAAATTGTATGTTTTTTTTTATTGTATTTATTTTTTTTTTTCATAGGAACGGTTTTTTGAACTCGGAAATCATTTAAAGGTTCAAGAAGTATATTTATATACATATATAGTGGTTCTTCGGCATTTAGTAACGAGTAACGACCCTAATTTGCTGGAAATCACTATAATCAGTTGTATCTATCAATTGTTAAATTCAAGGTCTACCTTTCACTTGTTTCTCCTTCCAGACAAATCGAATTTCTGGTAAATGAGAACAGCTTCTGAACTGGTCCAGAATTATTGGAATGAGAAGTAATTGAAATGTGAATCAGAATTGGTAATAAAATTTATCATATACAATGTAAATTTACAACCTACAATTTTCAATTTACAACCTATAACGCACAATTTATTATCTACAACCTACCATACAAAATTTTACTACATTTTTTACAACCTACAATATACAATTTACAGTATATATTGTACAGTTTGCAAACTACAACGTATAATATTTAAAACCTACGATGTACAAGTAACAACTTAAATTATAAAGTTTGCAACCAACAATATGTAATTTACAACCTACAATGTACAACTTACAAGTTAATCTAAAAAATTAATCGAAATTATAAAGTTTGCTACCTACAATGTATAATTTACATCGTTAAAAGGTAAATCTTACAACCTATAATGTACAACTTACAATCTACAAGTTACAATACAAAATTTTACTACTTACAATGCATTGTTCACATCCTACAATATACAATTTACAGTATATATTGTATAGTTTGCAACCTACAACGTATAATTTACAACCTTAAAGTAAAAATTACAACCAACAATGTACAACTTATAATGTACAATTTATAATCTAGATTATAAAGTTTGCAACCTACAATGAATAATTTATAACGTTCAACATATAACTTACAACCTAAAACTTATACATCCAAAAATATAATAATACATAATGAAAAAAATTCCTTTCTAAAGCAGTCTTAAATGTTTTAAACATTTGAAAATATTTTGATCGTACTTTCGATTAAATTATATAATCAAACATGCAATTTACAATGAAAATATCTATTTTCCTACATTTGTTATGAAAGAAACAAAGATATACGCTTCGATTGAAAAAAGTTAGTCCCTTTTTGTACAATTTTTCAAAGCTTAAAGAAGCACGATTGAAAAAAAGTAGAACAATAAGGCAAAAGTAAATTGTACGTAGATGTGCAATGAGTCGTGAGCTCGTGTACTTTTTTAAGTGTACTTCTAACATGTGTGGTCCATGATCCATCATAGGAGGCGCTCCTCGAGTCGCTTAAGCGTCGCGACGCTCTGATGTGAAGTATTAGACGTGCTCGGGAAATGATCCCTTAAATTGGGCCAGGCTGCGGTAGGTCAGTTACAAGTCATTTCCTTCGTGAAATCACCAAGCATGATCGTCGGTTGCGTTTGAGCTCGCGTTGCGCTCAATGTGCTGGGTTGCACAAACCGAATGACGAGAATTATTTTTTCGCACTTTCCACATTTATGTGCACACTCAGCCATTAAGCAATCCAGAGAAATTGCTGCTTTCATATTATGTATTCAAAATAAAAAATTACCAATCATTTACCATTGCCAATTTCATTGTATTACATCGCATATTATATTCGTACATTCTTCTGAATTCTACTGTACAATTGCAGGTTGTAAACTGTATATTTTAGGTTGTAAATTCTATATTGTAGGTTGTAAACTGTATATTGAATATTTTACGTTGTAGGTTTTAAGCTGTATGTTGTAGGTTGTGAGTTGTACGTTTTTGGTTGTGAAAATAGGTTTTAGGTTGTAAAATGTAGGTCTCGCTGAAGGTTCTAGGTGGTAAACTGTACATTGTAAATTTTTAAGTGTATAACTGTGTATATTAGTTTGTAATCTGTTCTCGGAGGCTTAATACAACTTCTAAATTCTTAATTACTTTTTCCTAATTATACGTTATAGCTGGTTATAGGTTGTAAAATATAAGGTGTAGGTTGTAAACTGTAAATTATAAGTTTAAAATTGTGTATCGTACGTTTTTGGTTGTAAACTATATATTGTAGGTTGTAAAAGGTAAATTGTAAGTTGTAGGTTGTAAACTGCAAATTATAGGTTGTAAACTTATGTTGTTTTTAAATGTAAGTTTTAGATCGTAAATTGTACCTTGTAGGTTGTAAATTGTAGATTATAAATTGAAAATTGTATATTGTACATCTTTGGTTGTAAACTATACACTGTAGCTTCTAAAATATAAATTGTAGGTTTTAGCTCGTGCGCTACATGTGGTAGATTGGAAACTGTATGTTGTAGGTTGTAAATAATATATTGTTCGTTTTAAATTGTAAACTGTACATTGCAAGTTGCAAAAGGTAAAATTTAGGATATAAATTGCACATATTACGTCTTCAGTTGTAAACTATATATTTTAGGTTGTAAAAAGTAAATTGTAAGTTGTAGGATGTAAACTGAAAATCATAGGTTGTAAAATATATGTTGTTGTTTTTAAACTGTAAGTTATAGATCGTAAAGTGTACCTTGTAGGTTGTAAACTTCACATTGCAGGTAAATTTTATGTTGTAATCTGTACATTGTAGGTTCTAAAATGTAAATTGTAGGTTGTAAACTGAAAAATTTAAACTTTAAAATGTAACGTGTAAAAGGTTGCAAGAATTTAAGACTGATATTTAACCCGAACGTCCTTGGAACATTCCAAGCATATTTCTGACTTGATTCTCTAGTCGGAATGTAAACAGGAACAAGCGTGACATCAAAATGTGAATTTACGTCCTGGAGCGTGCAGAATCAGTAATATCATCTATAATCTGCAATATTGTAAGAATAATGCAAGAATGCAGGAAGAGCGTTAGCAAAAAAAAAGAGAAATGCAATTCAATGTAAAGTTGAAAGAGTTGCCTAAACAATGAAAAAATTCGTGCGACAGTATATATCGGTTTTTGTTTCATAAATTTGAAAAACAATTTAATTTCTTCATTTCTAAGTTCCGATTTATTAATTTGCTTGTCGCCTTCTTCAAAGACATATCCATTTCTGAAGGTATTCTGAAGCGGTCAAGCGACTGAAGGATGATTCCTCTTCATTAACTTCACGAAAAACTATTAGTATAGACTGAAGATTACGAGGATCGTGACTTTGTACATCCTCTCAGTCCTCTCCGACTTGCAGGTGTCCTACTCTCATTATAACTCCTAGAAACTCTTACTTATTTTATTTTACACCATTCTATCGAAATTTTGCATAAAATTGCACATTTTTACAATATAATTTGAGCAAAATAAAACCAATAGTGAAAAGAGTGAGTGATATAGTTGATCAAATAACGTGAAATAATAAGTGCTGAGGTTCTCGTGTGAATCGATGTCGGATCGTATAAAAAATATTGTTGAATTAATTGAAAATGCAGATAGGCAAGTCGAATGACCTCTTGAGGCTGGCCAATTGGCCATCACAGAAAACCGGATCGATACTATATATTATGCATTTGTCGATCTATTGTTCGCAAATGTTACGTAAGATGCGATCAAGGCTCTTTTATTTTACACAATTATACCGCTCTTACATATTACATCCTCAGGACGTAACAGAATAAAAAGAGTCAATTGTAGAGAACCCACGTGGCATGGTAAAAATAAAAATTTTGCAAAAAGGTTTAAAGGCACCTTGCCCTGTTAGTCGAAGCATGTGACTGTTAACTATATAGGGTCAATTTCAATTTCCGACTGTGGGTGCCAGAAAGTATGAGAAAGATGGTGAATTCGTGTGAGAGAGAGAAAGAGAGAGTGAGAGGGGGGGGGGGGGGTGTTGGGCACAGGTGGGTGTCGGCTTCGTTTGTAACAAGAAACCTGCGACTTCGGGACCTTCGGTTGCACCTTCTTGCACTCAGTGTAATTTAAAAAGTTCTGCCTTCGCCTCGAAATTGAGATCGAAAAGTAATAGGCTTTAATGTTTATATATGCTTGCAAGGGTTGGTGTATTGTTGCTTCTTTGAAAGGTTAAAAATTCTTTTATTTTTTTATTTATGGCTTGGTTGACTTTATTAAGTCGGGCATTCACACATTCCTATAGTATGCGGTGAACAACACAAAGTTTACAACCCACTGTCTATAATATATCAGTTTACAACCTACGACCTACAACATACAACATACGACCTTGAACTTAGAGCTTACAGATTTATTCTATACAATCTGATACAATAACTTACTGATTAAAACCTATACAATTTATAGTGTACAACCTAAAACTTAAAGTTTACAACCTACAATTTACAACCTAAAATATAAATTTACAATCTAAAAAGTATAGTTTATAATGTGATTTTTTAATTGAAAATTTACAATTCAAAATATAGTTTACATCCTACATTATATAGCTTACAATATTGAATAAATTCTTGACAATCTACAAGGTATAGTTTACAAAGTTGTACTACCTACATTTTACAGTTAAAACTTTACAATGTACAGTATATAGTTTACAACCTAGAATGTACCATTTACAAATTAAAATATGTGTTTATAACTTACAAAGTTATACAATTTATATCATGATTTTTTATTTAAAAAGTTCACAACGCAAAATACAGTTTAAAACCTACCTTTTACAGTTTACAGTCTACAATTTACAACCTATTAGGTGTACAACTTTGCTTCCTCCGTTTTTCGATAGATGGCTGCAGAGGTAAGTTTTGGTTGAAATAGGCAGGTCAAAAATTTCATACAGTAAGCGTGGACATCTGTCAACATAACGATAGCACCACATTAGTGAATTTGTGTTTGCATCAGAAGTGTATTCTCGATCGAAGATGTCAGTTTTCGAGCCAAATTCTCGTCATTTGCAGGAAGTGTTGATTTTCTGCTTTCATTTGAAGAAAACTGCGGCTGAGGCTCATCGAACAGTACTTTGAATCATAAACAGGTAATCACTTTTTCAGAATAAAGCCTCAAATTTTCGAAAAAATCGGCGGAAGCAAAGTTGTGCACCTAATACAATATATATTTTACAACATATATTGTATAGTTTACAACCTACAGTACGCAGTTTACAATGTATTGCCTACATTTTACAATTAGTAAACTTAAGACTTATAATCTAAAGTTTAAAACTTATAATGTACAGTTTACAACGTACAATGTACAACTTATGACGTAAAATTTATGTTTACAACATAAAAAGTACAATTTACATCAAGGATTGTTTTTAAGTTAAAAATTGACAATTTAAATATAGTTTACAACCACAAAAGCAGTTTATAGTGTCCTGTCTACATTCTACAGTTTATAATGTATAATTTACAACTTATAATGTACATTTTACAACATACAATCTACATTACTGTATAGTTTACAAGCTACAATACATAGTTTACAATGTACTACCTGCATTTTACAATTTACAACCTATGGTATGACCTACAATTTAAAGTCAACAACCTACAACGTACATTTTACAACATACATGGAGTTAAAGATTATTCAAACTGCAGTGTATAGTTTACAACCTATAATGTATAGTTCACACCCTACAGTACATAGTTTAGAATATACAATGTATAGTTTACAACCTACAATGTATAGTTTACAACCTACAATTTATAATCTACAACCTACAATGTATAGTTTACAACCTAAAATTTATATTTTACAACCTACAATGTATTCTTCATAATACACAGTGTACATTAAAAAATTTACAGCCTTAAAAATTATCTTACAACCTTCAATGCAGAATTAAAAACGTATAATATGTAAATTACAATACCATACAGTAAAATACAGTGCAGTACGTTACAGTATAGTATATACTGAACACAACTCATTTTTTCAACAAATAAATATTTTTCTATCAATCATCCTCGACTAAAAAATGAAACTATCGCATTACTGTGATAGACAAATGAACGAGGAAGGATCATTTAATATTTTAATATCTTAATGTGAGACAGATGATTACTTCGACCAAGAAATCTACTCCAAGCTCTGGCAAGACGTGAGATAATCGTTACGTAAATAATCGGCCTGCTTCTGCTTTAGTTAGACACGGTTAGTCAGGCAATGAAGTCACCGAGCTTCGAGCGAAGGAAAAACACTTGAAAATAGTGGAAACCTCTTCGAAATAAATGACAAATTATTATTAAATTAATACATATATCTAAATAAAATTAATAAAATTCCCTTTTTTCTCGAGAAAACTCTTCTCTCGGCCTTTCGTAAATCAAATCCAGTTTTTAGTTATTTAGAAAAAAATTCAGAATTAAAAATTTCCGAAAAAAAGAAGTTTCTGGTTAGCCCTTATAGACAATCGTACGCTACCCCGTCCGAATTTATAGAATTAGTTGCGGTTCGTCCAGGAACATCCTGCAATTGAAAAATCTCCTGTGTCACGACTATGACTATAAGACGTGGGCGATTTTGATCAGCCTTAATTTGAGAGAAACTCGTTAATATTTAGTGCCTTAGACTCATGATCTATATCAGACCAAAAACGAAAACTAAACAAAACTAAAAGTTTTAAAATCCCGAAAAATAATCCAAGGAGATTATATTACTTATTCACTCAATGATCAAGTCAGCGTGGGAATCGAAATTCATTCCCATTCCTTCTTCTTCTGACTTTTTCCAACTTCGCAGCCATTCATTGTCTGCAATATTCGTCGTGACGACAAAAAAACGTTAGCTCACACTTCTTCTTGAACCTCTGAACCAGGGAAACCGTAATCGCAATTGTTGACTTAACGCCTAATTTATCCCCAAGAATGTCTACAAGATCCCCAAAAAAGTCTTTCCTATAAACTGGTCATCCGGTTTATCCATCTCAATTCGAAATTACAATGAAAAATGAGATAGACATTAAACATCGTTTATAAAAAATTTGTCTAAGGGATTAGCTTCACGTTAATTCCCGAATCGGACAAGTCACGGAAGTTAAGCACCAGTGGGAGCGGCTAGCACCTGGATGGGTGGCCGCATTGTGGCTTATGCGTTTTTTTGACTGATTTAGACATCAGAAATGGTGTAGTTTGGATAGAGAGGGAAAAATATAGTGACATGGATAAAAATCTCTTTGAAGATTGTTTTTATATGACTATTAAGAAAAATACTTGGTAAGAGGAAAAGATCAAGGGTTCAAGGTATCGAGTAGTCAGCAAACGAGGCACGTAGCTCAAGAAGAAGAGTAGCCTCGATATTGAAGGGGCTTTCTCACACGAAAATCCAATTTTACAAAAATATCGGCCGCCGGTAATGAGAAATAGCCGCTGAGTCACTCGGTTGTGGTGTAAAAAAAAACCTCGAAGGAGGCAAAACCGACCTGGCTCGTTCAGCCTGCACTCTAGAGCAGACCCACGCCCTCAGCCAATGAGAAAAATCAACCCCTCTCCACTTCTCGAGACTCTCACTCGATCATCTCAACTTCCCCTCTAGACCCTCTATAAAACGACCTGTTCATATACCCCACCTTCAAACTGCAGACCTGCACTTCATTTCATTGCTTTTTCTCGATCGAAGAATGCCTTTCTTTTAATCGAAGAACCTGCACTGTTCAGAGTCTTCGTGATGAAACCCTTTTCTTGAGAGCGAATAGCAACAGGAAATCTTGAGAGAAAAATAAATTACACTTTTTTGTGAGAGATAAATAAATTAGTTTATATAAATTGACACGTATCATGAAAGAAGCTTGTAAGAAAATAAAGAAAAAAGGGTACTGAGTTTCAAATTGGAGAGAAATATTGTCAGAGAGAAGAATTTGTCATTTGGTTGTTTGCTACAACGTGTAATTTACAACTGGATTTAAAATTCGATTTAAAACTTACAAAGTAAAACTTACAACCTACAATGTGCAGTTTACAACCTACATTATAAAGTTTGAAACCTAAAATATATAATTTACAACCTAAAAGGTACAACCTACAACCTACAACGTATAATATAAATTTTACAACCTAAATTTAAAGTACAATTTACAACCTAAATTATAAAGTTTTCAACTTTCAATATATAATTTACAATCTACAACGTACAACTTACAACCTACAACTTACATTTTACGTCTAACAATATAATAAAACTTAATCGAAAAAGTTCCTTTTTAAACATTCTAAAATATATGACAAGAAAGTACGTATGAAATATATTCTCGTTTTTATTCTGGTGAAGTATAATGATGCATTAGAGTAAGATTCGAATTGACCTTTTATACATTTCCTGATTTCCTTATTTCTTGTCTTGGTTTTCTTATTTCAGTTGTTCCTTGGGTATTAAATAGTCTATTAGATCTCATCAGCCGTAACCCTGTAAGTAATATGTGCGATCATCAAAATGGCTGGAATGATTTCTTCGAATGGTGTGTCATTACCGTGCAGTTGTACGAGCAAAACTGTTAACTTCTTGGCCATATCTTTAGTAAGGAACGAGAAGCGATGATGCGCAGATCATATTTCTTGGTAGTGATGGATAAAACTCGAAAACAAGAGGATACTAAAAGAATTTTTTAGTCTACAACTGTATTTTGTACAAAAATGTAATACCCTACTACAACAATACTCTACTACTTCATACAAACAAAAATACTCTACTTTATTGTAAAACCACAATGCTCCAGTGTTTTTTACAACAAGGAGACTCTTCTGTATTTTAATACAATAATTTCCTACAATCTAGTACAACAATATCCTACTGTATTGTACACCAGCAGTACTCTACTGTATTGTTCAAAAAATACCCTACTGTACTGTATTACACTGTATATCAACAATACTCTCCTGTATTGTATATACAACAACAATATCCATACTGTTGTGTACAACAACAATACCCTACTCTATTGTTCAACAAATACCCTACCGTATTGATCAACAAATACCCTACTGTTCTGTACTACACTGTATATCAACAATACTCTCCTGTATTGTATATGCAACAACAATATCCATACTGTTCTGTACAACAACAATATCCTACTGCATTGTACAACAGCAGTACCCTACTGTATAGTTCAACAAATACTCTACTGTACTGTACTTCACTGTATATCAACAATACTCTCCTGTATTTTATATAAAACAACAATATCCCTACTGTTATATACAACAATATCCTACTGTATTGTAGAATAATCTCGAGAATAACAGTACCCTACTGTATTGTACACAACTAATGCTTTTTTGTATCATAAAAAACAATACCCTACTCTATTCAATATTAGTGAAACAACAATATCCTATGTATTGTACAACAAATACCCTACTGTACTTTACTATATCTCAACAATACTCTCCTGTACTGTACGTAAACAATTCCCCACTGTTTTATACAACAACAATACCCTACTGTATTGAATAATAGTAAAACAACGATATTCTATACAATATTTTATACAACTAATGCTATACTATCTTGTTCAACAACAATATCCCTACTGTTTCGTAGAACAACAATACCCTACTGCATTGTACAACAAAAATTGAACAATTACCTACTTCACAACATGAGTATCCTATACGGTATTGTACACAACTAATATTCTTCTGTATACAACAAAAACTATTGTATTGAACAATAGTGAAACAACAATACCCTACTTCATTGTATAACAAAAGTATCCTACTGATACACAACCAGTACTCTAATGTTTTGTATAAGTATAGTATAACGTTTTGTATAGTATTGTAAAACAATACAATAATGAAAATTTAATTAAATTATTAATTAATTTTCATTACTTTATAATACCTTTCTGCGCGCTGTTTCGAGCCATCGCTGATGCTGAATAAGAGGCACAACTGGTGGCAAAGCAAGGGATATTACATATTACCTCTTGGTTATTATGTGTACAAGGCTGTTGATGTTCAAACACGTACACAGGTGAGTTTGAATCTCTCGTGCAAGCCAGCTTCCACACGTGTGTATCACTTGTATAGAGTTATATACTCAAGAAAGGCCGGGACCTACCGCCGAGTAAGTCCAAGGATTATTTCTTCTCTGTTCGCGACTCCCTAGTCCGTAACGAGAAATTTCTCTCCGAATGATTCTTTCCTTAAAATGGTAAAAACCCTAATGAAAGAGAAACTTGCATTTTGATAAATGTCAATTATTTTTTTATTTTTATTAAGAAATTTATAATATGAAATTTAAAAAAGAAAACAGGAACAAGAATATTTTCCATAATATATATGTAATATATATGTATATAATATAAAATATATAACATTTTCAAACTGTCATTTGCCATTTACAGTTTTAATCTCAATGCGTGTCTTGAAAATAATTTTTAAACCTAAATATGAGAAAACGCGAATCGTCGCACGTTCGACCGCAAAAATCGAGCCAAAACCTCAAGATGCGATAAAAAATTCGCATTGTGGAACCTCGAATCTCGAAAGCCGGGCCGGGCCTCGTGCTCTCTTTTCCGAAATTTTTTTGCTCGATTCATAAGTAAGACAAGCGACAGGAGCGCTGAAACTTTTATATTGGGGTTTCATCCTATATCGATATCCGTTAGCGAGTCATCGAAGCCGCGTGAACGATAGCTTCGCAGGTTGGACCTTTTTTTTATATTTTATTCCTTCAAAGTACTGAAAAAGTGACGACGGAAACGCGTACAGAGGATCGAGACGATCGACTCTCTGCTCAAGAAAAAGAAACTGAGGTGTGACGAAAGCCGGGTCACCGCCGTGAACGAGTGTGAGGTCACTTTGAATCAGAAGTATGAGAATCATTGTTAGAAAGAAAATATAAGTTAAAAGGTTCGATACATTCCTGTGCTTTATTACAAACTCGTTCTTTTTGCTCATTCATAAAACAAAAATTTTATGTAAAATTTTAGGTAAAAAAAGCTTGTAAGGATTTCCCTGAAGGATGTAAATCATTAAAGAAGAAGTTTAGGGTGCTTTGTTGTAGAACAAAAATATCCTGCTGTATTTTAAAATCATAATAATATACTTTATTGTATCTACAGCAAAACACTACTGTATATTGGTACAACAATAATACCCTACTGTATTTTACGTCAGCAATACCCTACTGTATTGCACAAGACAACAATACCTTACTATAGTGTAAAACAACAATACTATATTGTATTTTACAATAATAAAAATAACACTTTATTTTTCAACAAACATATCCTTCTGCATTTTAAGTCAACAATACCCTACTGTACTCTACAAACAACCATACCTAACTATATTGTATATCAACAATATCCTTCTGTATTCTAGTACCTATAACTGTTTGATATAAAAACAATACCATACTGTATTTTATAACAATAATAATATACTTTATTGTTCAACAACAATACCCTTCTGCACTTTGAGTCAACAATACCCTACTGTATTCTACAAACAATCATACCTAACTATATTGTATATCAACAATATCGTTCTGTATTCTAGTACCTAACTGTATTATATAACAACAATACCATACTATATTTTGCAACAATAATATTTAACATACTTCATTATGCAACAGTATCCTACTCTACTTTACGTCAACAATACCCTACTGTATTCTACAAACAACTATACTTTACTATGTTGTTCATCAGCAATACCCTGCTGTATTCTAGAAACAACCATACCTAACTATTGTACAACAAAAATACCCTACTTTACTATACAAACAACCATACCTAACTGTATTGTACAACAACAATATTACACTGCATTCTATAAACAACAATACCTAACTGTAATTTACAACAACAAAACCCTACTGTATTGCAAATAATCAATATACACATATGTAATAATATATTAATACAAAATCAATAATATCTTATATTATATTGTACAACAAAAATATATTACCCTAATATACACCAACTGAACCCTGATGTATGGTATTTTAAAACAACAATACCGAAATATTTTTTTCTAAAATAATATACTGCTTATACTGTACAACAGCACTTTATTTTTCTATACCTTACGCTTACTAAATTTTGTATTTTTACTTTACAATCGTAGCTAATTATACAAAAAACATAAAGAAAGAACAGTAAATTTTACAATAAAAATCATACGTATTAATTTACCTTATAATAAATGACTTATACAAAAAGACTTTCTCCATTTTCAAATGAAATTCATCATCTGTCGGGGCCTTCAAAGAGAGAAGACCCCCCAGAGTGGGTCTTTCTTAAATCAAGGCACCTGAGCCTCTCTTTGATCCACCACTCTTCCGGTGTTTCTCAGAATGTAAGTTAAGAGCAGAATTATTGCAGATTCAATAAAATAATCCAGCTTTCATGAAACTTAATATTAATATTAAATATTACATTAATTATAATGAAGTATAATTGAAAACCATTTAAACACAATAGATGTGCTTTGAAGATCGTTCTTGTCAAAAGAATCTCTTCCAGGCTTCTGAATTGATCAATCTCATGCACTTGATCATCAGCAATCGTCATTCGACAATTAGTGAGCCTTCACTGAGAATTCTCGCTTCATCATTGGTAGCTCCGCAGGTATCACGGTAGCCACGACTTCATTCAAGATCGAAATCGAACAGTAGCTAAACTAAAGAATTCTCCTTCGCCCGGATACAATGAACCGGATCCAGCCACAATAAAAAAAATAACAGAATATCCCTGGGAGTTGAACCTCAATCAAGAGTCAAATTATTCTGCCCTACAATACACTATTACTCGATTACTCCACATTTTGCTTTATTTTGAAATAAAATAAAATTTTCTTTAAAATACCTCTTTTCATTTTTTTAATTAGAAAATTTATTAAAAACAATAGTTTGCTCAAGAGATTAAAACTGCGAATTTATTTCACGGAAAATATATTCCTTGTACCGACATTTACCGATATTTCAAGCAATATTTAGCACGGACACAAACCCTTAAGGGTTTGTGTCCGTGCTAAATATTGCTTGAGATGTCGGTAAATATCGGTAACAAGAATCTGTTACTAATATTCACACCAGAAGTGATTTTAGACTGAATAGTCCAATGCCTGCTAATACTATATTACATAAAAAATATAATGGGGATAAAAATGGTTTTACTTCTTTTAAATCGTATACTGCGCATCCAACTTTTGACGTTTTTGGTGCAGGTTCTCGCACTGGTTGAGAAGCATAATGAAATATTTAATTTATTTTTTGTTGACTGAAATTTTACGCCTCTGGCAATGCCCTTCATTTGATTCACGTCGAGTGGCTCGGATATACATTTATCACGTGAACTGGTGTGCGTCAATCTGTGGATCAAGGTGCGTGAACCCCAACATAATGCCTGCGTGTACATGTACACACGGTCACTCACATCTGACAATGGCGGCCGTCACGCTAAAAACGCATGAAGCTACTGTCTTACACTTACGTCAAGCTCTTATTTCACAGAAAATATTTGCAGACTTCATTGAAAATTGATCTTCCCGCTCTGACGAGTTGAGCTATTTAAGCTATTGTATACTACAACACAATCCTAATTTATTTTTCTACAATAATTAATTTTACTGTATTGAACAACAACAATACCCTACTGTATTGTAAACAACAATAACCTACTGTATTTTACAACAAAACCCCACTGAATTTTACAACAATACCATACTGTATTGCATAACAATAAAACACTACTGTATTGTACAACCACAATACCATACTGTATTTTACAACAACAATACCATATTGTATTTTCAAACAACAATAATATACTGTTGGGTACGATAATATAAAACCCTACTGTAGAACAACAAAACCCTACTGTATTGTGATAAACCAATACCCTATCTTGCACTGTACAACAACAATATTCTGCTGTATGTTACAACAACAATACCATATTGTATTTTAAAACAACACTATACTGCTTTATACAATAAGAAAACCCTACTATATTGTACAACAATAATACCCTACTGTAGTGTACAACAATAATACCCTACTGTATTGTATAAGAACAATACCTACTATATTATACAAGAACAATACTCTACTGCATTTGAAAAAAACAAATGTCTATTGTTTTATTCAATAACAATACATACCGTACTTTACAACAATACCCTACTTTTTTGTACAACAAAAATACCCTACTGTATTGTACAGTATAGAACATTGCGGTTGTTGTAAAATACAGTAATGTTTGTTGTTCTAAATTACAGTATTATGTATTTCTATTTTACAATACACTAGGGTATTGGTTTCTTAAAATACAGTACGATATTTTTGTTATACAACAAAGTTGAAAAATAAAAAAAGTTTTAAAATATCACGCGACTTCACACGAGACTTTTTGGGCTGAATTAAAACGAAACGACCGAGGTTGAAATTGGAACTCGTTGCTACATTTGTACCCGATATTACAGCTTCGTAATCATTATTTGTCTGAAATCAAGCGAGAAATCATACTTTCCAAGATCTATTGAATAAGAGAGGTAATTAAGAGGCACTAAATCTTCACATTTAAGTGAGAAAATTTTCTAATTGGACAATTTACTATATAAGTTCATTTCACTTATTTGTTTTACTTGTCATTTTGTATTCCTATAATCTTTATATTATTATAGTTTAGCGACCAAGAAAAATTTTGCTCAGCTAGAAAAAAATTCTTAGCATTAGATTACACATTATTGCTCAACGATTAAGCACTATTATAGCGAATAACGTTGCAATTAGAGTTTTTGCGACAAGACATTTTTATAATGGCGTGACTGCAACTTTATGCGTGTGCTCCTTTCTGTGTGTCTTTGGCGCACTCTTGTATGACGAATTACGAAGCGATTAATGTTTTCTATACTAATTTAATCAATCATTTCACTGTCTAACATTATATATCAAATTAGCGGACTTAAAACTCTAACTTCAGAATTCAATTTCTTCATTTTTCTTAAGAAACAGTCTTGTATTGTTTTACAATACTATTGTGCATTGTTGTACAATACTATATAGTATATTGATGTACAACAGCAATACCGTACTGTATTTTACACCAACAAAATCCTATTGTACGTTAACAATACCCCACATTTTTCTTTTTTATAAAAAAAGAAAAATGCCCTACTGTACTGTACAACAATACCCTATACTGTATTCTGCAAACAACAATATACTTATTTGTATTGTATAACAAAATACCCTACTGTACACTCTACAAACAACAATATCTAACTGTATTTTACAACAACAATACCAAACTGTACTTTACAACAATAATAACATAATTCATTGTACAACAATAATATCCTACTGTATTCTACAGACAAAAATACCTAACCTATTGTACAATGACAAAATCCTACTGTATTGAAATAAACCAATACTTTATAATGTATTGCACAACAACAATATCCTACTGTACTATATAACAAAAAAACCGAGTTGTATTTTTAATCAATAATAACCTGTTGTATTTCACATCAAAAATAATTGTTCTAGTTCTCTTCTTCACCTTAGATCCTCTTTTTCTTTCCGTAACTCCTTGTTACGCCCCTTTCTTCAAATCATGTCGGCTTTTTTGACTTCTGCTTCCCTTGATTTCTTTCACATCCAAACCGAACCAATTCCATCGAAAAGACATCTTGTTTACGTAAACGAACCATTGTGCTTCAAAATTTTACGCAACATCCTCCTTCCAATCCTCAGAAGCATCAGGGAGACAACCAAAAACCCGACAGGTTCCTTCAATAAAGCGAGAATGTGATGGAAGACTTTTTCTTCTGCAATCTATAGGACAAACACACCGCCTTCTTTCTCGATTTCCAGTTTTTAAATTGAAGAGAACATCTTGTAACGCAACCTCGACATGGATGTTGACAGATTCACAGCAGCGTGTCAGCGGGACGTCTCGTGCCAAAGTGCAAACGTTGGCAGATCTCTGAGGGTTGATTTCGCTTCTGAAAAACGGGAAAAGGAAGAAGTCCCTGCCACATTAAAGCCTGACTTCTGGCCACCTCGTCACGGATCTCACTTGGTCGAGGATAGACACAGGTATGGTGAAGATGGTGAGATGGTGAGATGGTGAACTGATGAGGCCATAGGCGTTAGGCTTTATTGAGAGGAACTGCTCGGGTTCGTAAATCACGAGCTTCTTTGTAAAAGTACGTTAAAGGACGAAGGAGAGCATCATGGCTATAGGATGATCCTAAACTCATCATGACTGATATATGGCCGTCTAAAGACATCATGGACGATTGCCTAACATCGATCAATGTTTAACTTAGCCTTCAGTTTGGCCACAGAACCCGATAATGAGCCGGGAAGGGGTTCAGGGTTGTTGCAAAATTTTTGCTTCCAAATTTTCCAGCTCCAGGCCTTCCGAAATTCATTTCTAAAATTAGATCAGCTGCAAGCGCAATTTAAAAATGATGCTGCTGTTGTCACTACCAAATGAAATTAATTGGAACCTATTCAGACTATTGTTGTTGAAGAAAACAGGAGAGAATTAGTTGCGTATGATACAATAGGGTAGTGTTGTTGTACGATACAGTAGGGTATTGTTGTTTAGTGGTATACAAAACAGCAAGGTGTTATTTTTGTACAATGAAGTATTGTATCTTTATATAAATCAGTAGGGTATTGTTAATGTACAATACAGCTAGGTATTGTTGTATGTAAAATAAAGTGCAGTATTTTTGTTGTACAATACAGTTAAGCATTGTTGTAGAATACAGTAGGATATTTTTGTTTTAATAAAACAGCAAGGTATTATTTTGTACAATACAGTATAGAGTATTGTTGTTGTACAGAACAGTAGGGTATTGGTGTTGTACAGAACAGTAGGGTATTGTTGTCGTACAATACAGTTAAGTATTGTTGTTTTATAAAACAGTAGGGTATTGTTAATATAAAATACAGTAGGATATTGTTGTTCTAAAAACAGTAATGTATTGTTTTTGTACAATAAAGTAAAATCTTTAATTATCCTAAAAATGCTTCTTTCACTTTAAAACAATTATTGTGAACGTATAGATCATGCACTTGCTCAATTTGGCTGAGTGGTATAATTGCCTCTCGTTTTATCGTGAATTCCGTGATAAAGATCTTTAATGCAATTGTCATTTAGCAAAAAAATATTGTCTCTTTGGGGAGTTTCGGCTCGTCGAGTTTCTCACGAAATCAGGGTTTTCAGAACGTGTACTTTTGCGGGTAAGCAGATTCTCATCAGCATACCGTTGAGTTCGAGCCAAGACTCCAGCAACGAGAGAGGAACCGTCAGCCATGCTAATCGCAAATTTCACGTTGGATTTTCCATTGGATAGTTTTTTGGGTTAAATTGCTTCGCGATAGCTAGTCGAACATCGAAAAAAAGGCAGAGTTAACCCCCTCGAGTTAATTAATAACGGCTCTCAAACGATCGTTGACCAGAGGCGATTAATCTTCTCCTTAAATAGGAATGATTTAACAAGCGAGATTTGCCCACGTCGGATTTAACTTTTTATTTCGAAGCAATCATAATTCAGGTTTAAAAAGTATAAGGAAATTTCTCAGTAGACTTCTTTATGTTTCGTACTATATTTTATAGCAAAATCCTACTGTACTGTAATAGTAGTATTTTTTAGCAGTACCTATTCTATTTTAAAAACAAAAATACCTACTGTATTTTACATCAACAATACTCTAATGTGTTCTACAAACATTCAAACCTATTGTACAACAATACCCTACTACATTCTAAGGTGCTTTACGGTGCTTTTAATCTCGCTTCTAATCTTACCCGTGTGGAAATATGCCCAATTTAGCCCAGTTAATAAGTGGGCGCCAACTTGGACCCACTTGGGCGTCCCAGCTAAGAAAAATGAAATTAATTAAAGTACTATATAAATTATACGATAGGCGGAACGCAATCTCCCAAAAATATTGCAATTTTTTCAGTTATTCCGGATTCCTAAGTATAAAAATTAAAGCTAATGAAAAGAAAGAATGTTAGCATTCTGTGTTTGGGTTTATACGGGGCATGCCCATTTCCACAGTGGGCGTCCCCATCAAAATCCCAGTACACTAGATACGTAGCACATTCATTATACATTTGTACAGTTTTTTGCAAATCTGTAATTATTTCTAAAAATTTTCTTGTAACATT
>CAJFCO010000434.1:316585-331397 GCA_904066015.1 Synergus gifuensis
ATGAATAATCTAATTGATATTTTTATTTTTTAAATATAATTATTTATTTATAAATTTTAAATTGCACTTTCAACATTTCAATATTTCTAAATTCAAGATTTAGACATATTTGTGTATGAAGAATTATTTAAAAATCTCGGATTAAATTGCAATGCGATATTTTATCGTTGAACAAAAGAATTTAAGACAACATTTCGTAAATGCGAAATAATATTAAAATTTCTTTATATTGTAATTATTATCAGTAATGACACTAAATAAAAATATATGGACCTGACTTGCCCCCGACAATTTCCCGACTGGGCTTTTGAATATAGAAATATACGTAACTTGCTCCTCACCATCTCCCGACTGGGTTTTTGAATAAAAATATACCTGAATAATCCCTGACCATATCCCGGCTGGTCTCGCCCGAAAAAAGTGATCCGACCAGCCCCCGATCATATCCCGACTGAGCTCTCTGGAAAAAAGAGTGGCCCGACCAGCCCCGACCAGGAATCATGTTGTATTAGGGTCTACTCGGGCTATAATCATACCTAATTCTAACTCCGAGCCTAAATCACTAGCAGGTAATCCCTTGTGTACATATTTATCGACGTAAACACCTGTAAAGTGACTACTTGATCCGCCTACCTGAGAGGAGTGACAAGAACCCAAGAGACCCTCACGCCGTAAATAATCCACCCCTTTCTACTAATAGGCGATAGTTGGATACCTCTCGCAAACTATTAACCATTAACTCCGAACTGAATACAAAATATGAAAAGATGACAATTGTAAACCTTTGAAACCATTTGACAGAACACCCTTTTGGTATCTCGGAAGTTGTGGTTTTCGACGTTTTGAGTTGAGTTTCTGTGTTTGTGGTCAGGATTCTCACTGTTTGAGGAAAAATGCAAACAGCCAGACTCTCAAAAAGTGACCGCTTTTCTTTCCTGAGAGAGATAAAAGTGTTTCACTATTTTCTCCGAGGCAAGATTGATAGATCCACTAGATTCTAGAAGTTATTTTTCATGTTTTCGAAGTCTTGAAAGATTTTTAAATATAAAGACCAATTATGACAAATAGTCATTAGTAATTAGTAACTAGAAACATTTCTAAAAGTTTCCGATGTGTGCATTATATCCTTCGCAAGAGGTTTCGCTCCGATTCTTCCTCACGGATTCTTGGTCAGTAGGTTGGGCAAAAAATTCCCACATTTGCACAAACAAACAAAACGTCACTTTGTAGAAAAAGATTTATGGTTGAAAAGGAACTTTATAGTGTGTTTAACTAGAATTTGAAATTGCTTACGTATTGTTTAAGTATTGAGGAGCAGATTCTTTTTTTTCTATGAAAGAAGCATCTTCTTTTTTGTTGGAACTGAAAGAGGAATAAATAATAAAAGTATGGAGGAGATGAATGGAGTTTTTCTTTGAAAAATCATTATTCTTGATTTTTGAGGAGCAGAAGGGTCACTTGTTTCTTCTGAATATGACTAGAACTCACGACAATGTGGATTATGGACGATGATGACGAATATTTATGAGTTTACGATTTTATGAGTTTACAACCTCAGTTTGGCTGCCCGGTGCACGCGAAGGTCGAAATTCAGAAAAGGCCAAATTCCTCGTCACGCGCAGGACCACGAGATACTCAATATTTCACAAAAGTTCACCTTTCAACGGCTAACAATTCCAGAACGTGAAACCACCGTTAAAATTTCAAGAATTTTGAACGATTGTCATGGTTTTTATAATCCAGTATTCTCATTTAATTTCTGTGTACAAAAGTATACTGAAATTATGAGGAATTATGGTATTGTTGTTTTATAATACAGAAAAGTATCGTTTCTGTATAATACAGAAGAGAATTAGGCAATTAGTTGTTTACAGAACAGTAGGAGCACTGATGTTGTACAACACTGTAGAATATTGTTATTTTACTATTATACAATATAGTAGTGTATTGTTTTTGTACAATACAGTAGGGCATTATTGTTGTAAAAATAGTAGGATATTGTTGTTGTACAGAACAGTAGGGTTTTATTATTGTACATAACATTAGGGTATTGTTGTTGTACATAACAGTAAGGTATTATTGTTGTACATAACAATAGGGTATTGTTGTTGTACATAACAGTAGGGTATTTTATTGTACATAACAGTAAGGTATTGTTGTTGTACATAAGTGAATTGTTGATGTACAATTTAGTAGGGTGTTTATTGTAGAATGAAGTAAGTATTGTTTTTGTACAATATGGTAGAGCATTAGTTTTTAACAATACAGTAGGGTACTGATGTGGTACAATACAATAAAATATTGTTATTTTACTATTGTACAATATATTATTATATTATATTATTATATTGTATTGTTTTTGTACAATACAGTAGGGTATTGTTATTGTACAATACAATAGGATATTGTTGTTGTATAGAACAGTAGGGTATTGTTATTTTACTTAACAGTAGGGTATTGTTGTTGTATATAACAGTATGGTATTGTTGTTGTACATAACAGTAGGGTATTTTTAAAGTATAATATATAAGTCAATTGTTGATGTACAATGTAGTAGGGTATCTATTGTAAAATGCAGTATTTTTGTAGAATACAGTAGGATATTGTTGTTGTACAATAAACTAGGATTTTGTTGTTTTGCAATACAGTATGTTATTATTACTGTAAAAATATATTATGGTATTGTCGTCTTACAATACAGTAGGGTATTGTTGTTGTAAAATAAAGTACGGTTTGTTGTTCTAAAATACAGTGTGGTATTGTTATTTCTAGAACTAATCGTTTGAATATTTTTCTTCATTGTTCCGATCTTATAAAACTACTAATTAAAAACTGTTTAACTTAGAAAACTACTAATTTTCGAAATCATTTTAATTAAATGCAGCTCAATCTGTAAAATAAATTGTATTAAATATTTTCGAAGTTTCTACACGTTATAAAAAAAATGTAAAAATGTTAAACAGCACCTAATGCACAGTCCACATTCTTCAAAATCATGACAGCTTCGAAAACCCATGAATCTGAATAAATTGGCTATTTTATTCGACCTTGAGTTGAACAGTGTGGTCTTCCAAGGGGCTACTGACTGGTGAATCGAAAAATTTTGTGAAGATGTACAGTGCAGACTCCTTATAGATCCTGATGACTAGCATGAAGACATTAGAGAGTTTGTTTTGTCGAATCCTCGCGGCGGGACATCATCGACAGGACCGGAACGTCGAAACGCCGTGTTAAAGTCTGCACTCACCCTATAGGGGGTCCTCTTCTTACGGAAGGTCCTTCCGCATCCGAAAGAATAATGTGCTTCTTCTGCTCCGGTCTCTGTTTGGTCATTCTCTGCTGCTGGAATTTATGAAAACGCACAAACGGTCCGATAATAAACATTGATGGTAGATCAACTGACTCCCATCATACCCTGCTTCCTTCTCTCAACTCTGCTTCTTTTTTTTCCGTTCTTTCATGTTTCCTCTTATATTATACAGTTAGACTCACCAGTCTCAGAATGTTGCACGGAACGAATTTAGGTTTGACGACGAAAGGTGAGACTCGCGAGGAGCTGAATGTATGTCTTTGTTAGGGTTGGCGTTTTTGGGAAATATTGCCGCACAACAAGTGTAGAGGGCTTTGTATCTTGATCCCAAAAGGCTTGAAAAAAATCATGATTGGACAAAAGAGTGTTGTGATATATGATGCTGACAATTTTCGCGACACCTCTGAGAAAAACCTGCTCTGCTTAACATCCTACATGTTAACTTGTATCATTCATTGTATAAAACCAATACCACACATATTATATTGTACAACGCAATATTTTACTGCTGTTGTTGTTTTACCATATGCACAGAGTTTTAGTATGATAAATATAAATATCAGATGTTGCCATATAGATATTTATTATCTTGTCATCTAAATGGCTGCCCCTGTGCTTAACATCCTACATGTTAAACTGTAACATCCAGATGTCACGCATAAACATCTATTTTTCACAGTGTGAAAAAAAAAAGAATTTTTTGTTTTGTCATTCGAACTATAGACAACTTAGCAGGTTAAATTAAATTTCATAATAACGTTTATTGTGTCAGTTTCAACTGACATGAATGACTGAATAAATTTTTCATTTATTTATGTCAGGACAACCTTTTGTCTCGCATCCTTATTTGTACAAGTTGCAATGTGCGCCGTCATTTCCTCCACACAACGAGAACTCCTGGAAAAGGGAAATAGCTGCTGTTGGTAATCTGCAATCATGTGTGACTCGATCTGAGTCTTGCGCTGATTCGGATTTACCGTTGAATGGAATTAGCATGCATGAAGAGAATCGTGAAATTTTATGTTGCAGGAGCCTATTAATGAACTTAAAAGCATTCTTGAAAAAATTAATTTCTAAATTATACCAAAACTTGTAAGAATAAAGAGAAAGGAAAAGAAAAGAAAGAAAAAATATGTAAAGAGGAATTTAAACTGAAGGAAGGCACCCCTTGTTACATTTCGGGAATGTTATTTTAGGGACCCTGGGATTTTACCCTATTAGAGGTGATATTTTGACACTTCTCAAATTACTCAAGCTTCAGAGAGAATAGCAGAAAAGCGATCAGAAAAGTGAACACAATCAGCGACAGTAAAATGACTTCGTCATATTCATAAGGAGCAGATCCCGGATTTAAAAAGTGTGATAGTAAACCTTTTTCCTTTTTCTCTCAGGGTAAAATGAAGGGGAAAAATTTGCAAAGGTGATTTGCGTGAGGGATAAGAATTGAAGAGGTGTTCAAGCGCAATGTCCTTGAGCGAAATGCAAGGAGCGTAGACATTATTAATTGTTCTCCTCGTCAACTGACGACATGCACGTTTCTAGCAGGTAATTAATGAGCCCGATAATGATGTCGTTGACGTTGACCCACTGCGATCTTTTCTCTTATCATAGATTGTTATTTAATATGAGTCTCATAATTTACAATCAGTTCCAGACAATACCCGGTACCCAGAATTTGGAAACTTCCGATGGGAAGAAATGATCTTCAATTACTCTAGTTTCAAGCAACAGAACGAGATGCAGTTCTCCAGCTAAATTATAAAGCTAAATTGAGACTCAGCGAGGCCATTGAACTAGCTATCAAGATCAGCCTCCGAGACTCGAGACTACCAAAGCATATCATAACTTAAGGCGGTGCGCGACAGCCCAGAGCAAAATGGAAGCGCGTCTGCTAAAAACCCAGAAGAGCTAAAGAACTCTCCATACGCACACGCGTCCCCATAAGCGCAGCCACTCGAAAATGCTTAGGGCTACCGCAGAGCCGCAACAAGTCCGGACTTTTTCTTCGAGGGGCGTTCCGGTTTCTGCTCCCGGCTCGTGAGCACCTCGGGTTGGTCGGCTCTTCCTAGCAACTCTGAAACATCAACTCCCCTCGTCTCTTTACCAATTGATACCCCACTACCCGCTACCTACTCATGGAGGTGTGGTCTTCCCTTAGTTAGTGGCGAACTTGAGACTACCGTTCTCAGTCAGGATAAGCGATCCGATCTTAGAAGTTGCGTTCAGTTCGAGTCGAACACGGACCCGGAAACATTCTTCGGTACCTCAGAGAGTGATTATTGTGTGGAGCGTTGCCCTATAAGTTTTTCGGAGTTCCTCTGGGATTTAAAATTTGAAATTGGAAATTTAAAAAATATTTCAGGCGGAGTTTATTGGGACTTGGAGATTGTGTTCGGAGTGGAGAGTTTCGAAGTTAAAGTGATCCCAACCTACCTGAAACTCGAGTGAGTGAGGTGATTTTTATGGATTTTTGAGTGTAAGGAGTTGAGGACAAAGTGGTTTGGAGATCGTGAAATGACGGTCACGACTAACTATTCAATGATGCGACCATGTTTTACCGGATACTCTTTTCAAGGTGCGATTTTTATCCAAACTGGAAATAATCAACAAATTATCACGTATCATCTTCTATATTTTTTTGGAGTTGTTGAATAAACAGCGATGATATAGAAAAAACTTATTTAAAAAAGAAGAGTTAACAAAATAACATTGCAAACCCTCCGAACGTCGCAAAACAAATCCCGACACTCTCTTCATCATTTTTTTTTAATCGAAAGTCATCTCAACTTTATAAGATTGATAAAGCTGCGAGAGTGAACAATCTTTTCGAGTTTCACTTCAATTCCAAGTGAAAGTTGTGCAACTTCCGTCTCTTTTTCTTTTCTATTGTACTTAATCGACGGAAAACTGCGCTGCTCTGAAATCTGCAGATTGAGACACTTCACAATTGCAAGAAAATTTAATAGAAATTATTTACTATTAGAAACTGTTAGTATTTGAAATAAAACGTGTTTAAGTTTTGTTCCGGCACGTGCAATTTTACAACACCTATTGATCAGATTCAAAACAAAGATATCCGAATACGGTACCAGGTTGACTGAGGTTCTAATATATAATACTACCTGACTTGAAATGACCGAAATATTTTCATTAATGACCCTCATAAATCGAGAAATAACTTTCTTCAAAGTCTCATTCAAAACTCAAAAGACGTTTCCTTCGGTTACAGTTGGCTTCCCTAGGATGCCCTGCTTCTTTGCTTTTTTGCTCACTTTACATCAGTCCTCGAAGGACCTCCAAATCCCAGGATATCCGCTAGAAAGTTCCCCTTCGGCAACTGCATTTTTAACTAAAATTTTTTTATTTCTTCAGTAAACCTTATTGTTGTAATATTAATAACAATAACGCCAAAAAACGATGTAATCAAAATAAAGGAAATATTGTCTGATGTAAAAGAGAGATTCGAGTCCTTAAATATTTTCACAATAATACGAATTGCCCGAAAATATGTCCCTTTATTGAAAAGGGTGAAGCTCATAGTAAAAAGATAGGGAATTTGAGTAATTTACAAATGTCCCATGAAATTATGAGGGTCATTATGACCCAAGATGCGGAAAATCTTCCTGATGGGCGAAAATCGACTCTTAGCTTCCCTTCTATTTTTCTCTCGAGTTTTCACCAAGTGACCCCAAGGCCTCCGTTTACAACCCATCGTTAAATACTTCAATAACCGACTTTGGACCTTGTGTTGCATAATTTTAAAGAAAAGTTCAGAAAAGGTATTTGCCTTCTGTCACTTCTCTAAGGGATAATTTACAATCAAGAAATTACTTATTCGATTTCTTTCGTCTCAATTTAACAATAAATTCTCGTGGCTGCAGTTTCGCTTAATTCAAATTGTATAACTCTTGAAATTGTATAATTCTATAAATAAAAATTGTGCAATAAAAAAAATAGTCCGGATTTTGATCGCGGTTTGAGTCATGAGCGTCGGCCATGCCAAGGCACGTAAAAGACTCCTTATGCAATTGGTCGGCCATTTTGCGCAATTGGCAGTGTTCGTTTTTTTACTTTTTTGCCATTACGTCGAAGCCTGCTCTCCTTCTCTTTTCTTTTTTCAATTCCAGAATCCATCGCTTTCGGCAAATCGACGAAAGTTCAATTTATTGCTCAATAACAATCGACGTTAAAAATACTTCTACTTTTTGTCAATATTTCGTATTTCTCTTTATCAATTCGCAGTCGCAACTCTGCCGCTCTCTTTGTGTTAAATTTTTCATCATTTAGAATTTATTTCTCGTGGAGCGAATATTTGAAAACTTTCCAAAAAAGTTTCTCACAAGTGCACTTGTGAGAAAAGATGCGCCACCTAGATACATCGCGCGCGAAAATTCAAATCTGAATATCTTCCCTCGTCTTTTTAAAAATATTCTGCAAGAAAGTTTTAGTCGTTTTTGAATGTCGATTATATTCCCGACATTTTTGATAACGCCGAATGTAATTCTCTCTGAGAATATTAATTTAAAAAAATTTTTAAACCACCTGGTTTTGCAAATCAATTTCCTTGGTGGAAATTAAATTAAGAGTCGAGCGAATTATACGCTATCACTGTTGTGCGTCGTAAAACCTGAGATTCATTGGACTTATCGGCAACATTAAACCACATTCGAAGTCGCGAGTCGCACTTGGAGATCGTTTGAGAGTCTTGATAAATTCCCCGTTAGTCGTAGCGGCGATTCGTTACCGCTAGAATCTGGAGAAAAAGATTAGTTAGCATTTATTGTTCTGTCGACTTTGTCTTCTGTTTAAATATTTCCGCCATCTCTAATTTTACGCTTTTTTTAATTTCAGATCTGGGGTCGATACCAGGTCAAGGTCGAGTGAATCAATTGGGGGGTGTATTCATTAATGGAAGACCCTTACCTAATAACATTCGACTGAGAATTGTGGAGATGGCTGCCGCCGGCGTTCGTCCGTGCGTGATATCAAGGTAAATTAAAATCCAAAAAAAATTTAGAAGTCCAACAATTTATAAAAAAAGTATCATTTTACTCTCGCGAATAAATTTTTTTCCCGGTTCGAACTTTCTTCCCGAAAATATCTGATTAATTTCAAAGACTTTTAATTCAATTAAAAGCTTTTAATTCTCGTAATCAAATTTTTGGGAAGGTGGCACATCATGTTGGGGAAGAAAAGTCTGCACGGGAAAAAGACCTTATTTATTTCATGATTATCATGAATTAATTTAAAAACCTTATTCCAGGCAATTGAGAGTCTCGCACGGCTGCGTGTCGAAGATTTTAAATCGTTATCAGGAGACTGGAAGCATCAGGCCGGGCGTGATTGGCGGTAGCAAACCGCGAGTGGCAACACCTGAGGTTGAAGCGAGGATTGAGGACTACAAGCGAGAAAATCCAGGTGCGTTTTCCTGGGAAATTAGGGACAGGCTAATCAAGGAGGGAATTTGCGACCGGACTAGTGCTCCCAGTGTTTCCGCCATTTCTCGACTTTTAAGGGGACGCGATACTGAGGATGAGACGAAAATTGGAGATGGTGAGCAAGAATTGATATTTTTAAATATCTCTTATGTTTTCTTTTTTTGAGCCTCCAACACTAGATCCAACCTTAAGATTGATTATATTTGGATGAAATTCATAGTCTTCCTCAAATTGCAATATTCCAAACGGGGAAAATATTTACAGTTTTTTTTAAAGCAGATGGTTGTCTCAGACTCTTGGATTCTCGAGGCATACAAATACAAACCTTTGAATATGCGGGACTTTAGCCAGCGCGGCGAGAAAATTACAGAGAAACGTTGAGCATAGGTGCTACCGAGTGCCGATGCTACTCAGACCAAGCCGGCAATTTTCAAGAGCGAGGAACTCGAGTGATTAATACACGCATTTAATTTATTCATTCACCGATTTCCAGGTCTTCGAGGTCGCCTCTATACTCGAGAATTTATAACTCTTGGTGGTCCATTTTAAAAAATTCCCCTCACAAAAGACACAACGAATCTCGAGAAATAAATGAGGTTTTTTTCCCGTGCAGACCTTTTTTTCTCAACATGATGTGCCACCTTCCCAAAAATTTGATTACGAGAATTAAAAGCTTTTAATTAAATTAAAGGTCTTTGAAATTAATCAGATATTTTCGGAAGGTAGCTCATCATGTTGGGGAAGAAAGTTTCCTCTCTAAATATAAGGAAGTTTTTTTTCTATAATCAGAGAGTCAACTTATCTCACGAGAGAAAACTACCGTATGGCATGTTTTTCATTCTCGTGACATGACAAATGAAATGTGTACCCACTAGGGCTCATCGTAAGATCATTTGAGGGTGGCTAGCCGGCAAAGATGAAAGGCAAAAGGGACAGAGAAAAAAGTGTGAGAGAGAGAAAAAGACAAGGCAAGCTCCCCTGTAAGGCGATAGCTCTGTGAGGCTGCCGGCCTTCGGTGAGAAAGAGAAAGGACTAAAAAAAGAGAAAAAAGGTATTTAAATACCCACGGGGGCGTCAAGTCCTCTAGAAAGGAAAAAAAAAACGATTTTTCTTGCTCGAGCAAATTGGGGCACAAATCAATCCTCGTCTTGGTCAATTTCACAGGGTCGTTAGGAATGGAATAGCTTTCTTCTAATTTTTAAAATTAGATTCAAGGATTATGATTGATATCAGCAGGAATAAAAAAGCGAAAAAAAAATGAAAAGGATCGCAGTTTCACAGGCTGACTTAATGCCTCCATCGGGTCTTCGGAAATAAAACAGAAAATTACATCTTTCGGAAGCTTAAATGCTCGATCTCTGACTAGTAATCCCAACTTTCATAACCTGATATTAAACTCGGAATGAATGATTACGACTGGATGGAGAGACGTTCCGCCTTATTTTTATTTTTTCGCATTCTCCCTCTTGCCGGAAACAAGTCCAAATCAAGTCGACACGTGCCTGTTTCATTTAAGAAAGAATAAAATAGAATTGAAAGGAAAACGTTTCCTAAATTCCTCAACTCGAAATCTGAAGATTATTTATACTCCATCTCCGTAAATAATCGGTCCGTGTCAAATTCGCATTAGCTCGGGGCGTCCCGGCGTCAAGCGTCGTCGGACGATTAGTACCGCAATGAAAACTGACGTACGACAATAAGATAAGCAGAAAGATCACAACAAAGAGCTGATGAATCTAGATTTGAACCCAAATTCCAACTTAGAAGCTAGTTCTCAAAATATCTTCATGAATCAACGACTAATTTCGAAATTCATTTCAGGAAAAACAAGCTCGGGATCAGACTGCGACAGTGAACCAGGGATTCCCCTCAAGCGTAAGCAGCGTCGCAGCAGAACAACCTTCACCGCCCACCAATTAGACGAACTGGAAAGAGCCTTCGAGAGAACACAGTACCCGGACATCTACACGAGGGAGGAACTAGCTCAAAGGACGAAGCTGACTGAAGCTAGGATTCAAGTTTGGTTCAGCAATAGGAGAGCTCGGCTTAGGAAACAATTGTCCTCCACGAGCTCCGGTGGATATGTTGGATCCGTTGCCTACCCTGCGGCATCTTACGTACTTCACCCACCGGCTCCTTCTCATCCACATGCCGGGGCCGCTGTTCCGCCAAGTCATCCTCATTCTCATCCTCACGGTCAAACACTACCAGACACCGCCTTTTCCTCGAGTCCAGGTGAGTTCATTAAAAATTACTGTCTGGAACAATATCAGGCTAGTGACCTCTGATTGGGTCTTTAATTTTAATTACAAGGATCAGAAATGGAGTATTTGGTCAGGCGGAAAGCTCCAACACATTTCCCTCGCCATTTTCTGAAATTTATTTTGCAGACGAAGAAGTTAGGGAAGAAATTTCAAACCGGGAAAATAAAAAAGAATTATATTGGCGAGAATTAAATGAAGATTAGACTATAACAGCAATCACGATAAACTACTGCTTTAACTTATTTTAACGCTTTTACTGACGATGATCAAATAGGAGCCCAGCATCTTCCGATTCATTCACCAAAGTTTGAATGAATTGAAGTAGCCGCAAAAAACGGACAGCATTCCTCCGAAGGTGGCGCGAATCACCGAGTGTCCTTGGATAAAAATTGCGCCGACTCTATTAGACTTGGAATGTGCGTCATCGCAGCGGTGTGAAAGTCGATATATAACAGTGAGTAGCCGATTCCGCAAAACAGGAGCACCAACTCGCAACCTGACGGACAATTACCGGAAGCCGTTCTTGGCTCGACGGGATATCGAAACAATCGGGCTAGTCACTTTGCTCGGTACAATGCCCGACTTGTACCGGTTCTCCGAGCCAAGAACCGGCGAGCCAGCTCCCTGAAGTCAAAAATGCTTCGTCATGCATGCAATATCCGCCACGAGGAAATTTCGAACGTGGAAACCGGCGATGGCGGGGCCTTGGTGACGACACGGATCGATGGATCGCGTTAATGAAATAGAGAGAGCCAAAACACTTCGACCATGGCGCTCTATACCCTTCCAAGAAGTCAGCCATTTTTCCTTTTTGATAGCCTTAGTTTAATCGACTTGCTTTGTCCAAGACGACATCTAACCATGTTTTATTTTCCTCTTCTAGAGCTTTATTCATCACACCACACGACGATGTCCCATCAGTTGACCCCGGATTCGACCCGCCTCGCCTCTTCAGTCTGCTCTACCCCAACCTACAGTCTTCCGCCCTCAGTTAGTTACCCAACGACTCTTCTGCCTCCAACCTCAACGACCACCAGCCACATGAGCCACCAGCTCTCTCCAGTTTCTGTTGTCTCTTCTTCCTACCAGCAGAACACGAGCCACCAGCTTCCTCCGACTCCCAACTCCCTGGTGACCCTCATGGGACCCAACTCGAACTCCAACCCCGCCTCTGATCAGCTTACATCCACGGAGCTTCCAATCAGTTCTGTCTCACCTGGCCACCATCAGCAGCAACAGCAACAACAACAACAACAGCAGCAAAGTAGTCAAGGAAACACTTCCCCATCTTGGAACTTGACGATTCCAAGTGGAAACAGAGTCTGTCTTCCTAGTCCACCTCCCAACCTTCAACAGCATCACAGTGCGCATCCTCATCAAGCCTTTGGAAGCCACTACAGCCAGAGCTTCCAGCAGCCTCAGAGACCTGCACCTCATCAGCCCTTTTACAGTTGGTACTGATGAGACTCTAGATTACAAACAAGAGGGAAATGTGGCGGAGGTGGATTTATATTATTTTTAAATTTATTATAGCTCCGCCTACTTTTCTCCCACTACGTGCTAAATTACGCCCACTGAGGAAAAAACTGGAATTATTTAATATGTGTATTCTCTTGCCTTATAATTCTCTTGAAAAGAGATAATGATAAGATTTTTGAAATCGCTATTGATGTTAGTAGGTTTGGTAAAACTTGACTTGAGTCTAATCTCCGATTTTATTTAAATTTTGATACTTGAGACGTTTAGGTGTTTCCATTTTTTGGATAACTGGTGACAATGATTTTAATGACAATGAATTGTAAATAGGTATATATAAGATGATTTATGTAGATATATAAATATATTGTATATTCTGAAAAAGTGAAGAATCTAGGGAAATTTTAGTGTATATAAAATTTATCCAAGTTTATTTCTTGATACTTAAGTTTATTGATTTTAGGTCATTTGTAAATAAATTTCGTAGGGAGTAGGTTTTATTATTTCTTAAATCTGCAGGTTGACCAAAAAGTTAAGTTAATACATAATTGTAAATAATGAATACAGTGAGCAATAAATGTATGTACTTGTAATAATAATTATTTTGTGTTTTTTTTTGGAGTTTGTACTAGTGGATTTTTGTAAGTGAGTACAGGGTCTTGAAGCCCTAATTTTAATAGCTACGTTCGGCAGATTTACTGCAGATTAGAAAAGATTGCGCCTGTACTGCAGAAGATTGATTTCAAATTTTCATTTTGCTGCGCCTGTTAAATAAAAATTCAGAATATAATTAACGCTTGCCTTTTTTCCTATTACCTGAACGCTGACATGTTTGACACCTGCCGGGCGTAAATTATCGAAAGCCGTTGCTGCCGTTTGGCAATTTGAACTCTCTCTGGATTGTTTTGAAATTGGAATAAAGGAGGCAATTATAACTCGGAATCGTAAAATACAAGGAGGGACTCTAATTTTTATTTGAACCATTCAGGAATGTCAAACAATTGAAAATCAGTATTAGAGAAACTTCAGTTAACTTCAATTGACTTTAATTGACTTTAATCAATAGCGGAAAACATTTAAGGAAATAACCAGGTTTCTCGAAAGTAATAAAATAACTATGAATCAAGATTTCGTTCAAATGCAAGAACTCAATTCCTCATTATGGAAAAACATTTCAATTCTTGAAAAGAAATACGACAACCTATTACATCAAATTTCACCAGAATATCAACTTCAGCCTCCGGCGATTTTAATTCGAATCGTCCTGACGATTTTTTTACGAATTGGATTTCTCTTCGTTCAGATTGGAACTGTTCCTATGACAAATGTTAATTTGATTCTTTTACAAAATCTTATCGACTTTTCCTGGACGACCTTAATTTATTTTCTGGTAGGATTTTAAAAAAATCAAGAATTAATTGAAATTTTGTAATAATAATTATTGAAGTTATTAATTATCATATTGCAGGTCGGATTTATTTTCAGCTACTCAGGCGATAGTAATAATGGTTTGATTGGAGGTGAACATTGGATTGGTGAAACCAATATTAACAAGGCAGAGGCACTGATTGATTGGCAAACAGTCTCTATAACATCTGCAATTTCTACTTCCGGAGTAATTGGTAGTTTTCATTGTACTATTTTTTCAATACCTTAAAATGTCTTCTGCGTTATATATGTTACATGTATGTTACACGTATGGTATACATATGTTACACATATGTTACATATATGTTACATGCATGTTGCATATTTGTTACTTGTATGTTACATATATGTTACATGTCTGTTATATAAAAGTTATATAAAAGTATTATATTGCATATATATAACTGCAACCTTCTCTAAACCAAAGTAGGCTAAAAAGCCCTTCTACTGGGTCTTAATAAAATAATAAATTTTCTAATTATTTCAATTACAATGTTTTTATAACTTGATAGGCAGACTCCATACAATGGGATTCATGATTTCTTCAATACTTCTTTCTGGACTTCTTCAGCCCCTCATAATTCACTGGGCCTCAGCTCCTACTGGCTGGATGATTAAAAATACATTTTTTAAAAAAGAAGTCATTTTTAAAGATCACTCTGGAGCTGCAATAATTCACGTTGTAGGCGGACTGAACGCTTTGATTGGCTGCCTCACAATGGGTCGCAGAATTCTTAAATTAAAGGATATTGATAAATCTAGTATTCCTTTCAGTTCGCCAGCAATAGTTTTTGCTGGTTATTTTTTAATATTTCTTGGACTCCAGGTATGTATTAAATAATTTAATTTAATTTTAAAACATTTAAACATTTAAAAAAGAGTTTTATCGACATTTA
>CAJFCO010000434.1:336397-365972 GCA_904066015.1 Synergus gifuensis
ACTGTAAAAAACTATGTAAATTACCTAGAGTATTTTACTTACCCATCCCTGAAATTACCGTACATTTTCTCGAAATTATCGTACAATTTCGTAGAATTACCGTACTTTTTTGTATGGTAACCGTATACCGTAAATTGCTCCAAATTACCGTAAAAATACGGTAATTACCGTACGTCTGGCAACTCTGCTAAGACTTAACTTGAGAGAAGAAACTCGAAGGCGACTTTGTCGCAGTAAGGTTGCTAATAAAAGTAGGTTACTCCAAAGTCGTTACTAAATAGAGTGGAAACTTGGTGGCGACTTTGGCGTAGCAAGGCTGGAGATAAACCGAGGTTATCTACATAGTCGGTTTTGGTGCAATAGTCACCAATTTTCCCTACCTCAAATGTCACATCGATTGCGCATGCGTATTGCGTATTGTGTTGTTTACGTTAGCAACCAATCAGATGTCGATCGCAGCGCATGTGCAGTGGTATCAAGTGGCAATTGAGAGAACAGCTGAGAATAGCTGGTGACTATTGCGGAAGGAAATTAGTGACTATTGTGAAATTGTGACTATTGCAGTGATGACTATTGGGGAAGTCGAGTGTACAGATTTTACCAAACTCCATTTTGCATCTAACCTTTATTTTTGGTGATCTCATATATCGTAGGCGAAAATATATTTTCGTAAACCAAATTTGGTGCTCGTCTAAGTCTCTAAGAAAACGTATAAAAAACTCGATTTGTGTTTTTGCAGGATAAAATCAATTTACGTCTAAAAACGTGAGTTTTCAAAATCTAGAGTTTAATTTAATTCTCGACGACAAACCAGAAAAAACATTCAAAAACATATAGAAAAGTGAATTTTGGAAATAGTGTTTGACTATTTGAGTTTTCAAAAATGAAATTTTGACCTGACTGTAAATTATTTTTCTATTTCTCATTCGTATTCCAATCTAAAATTTGCATTTCGGAAATTCCTAAATATAAATACAGATTATATTCTAAATTTCTCAATTTTTATAAAAACGATAAACACAATTTGGAAAAGAATAAAAGATGAGAACACTGTTTATTAGAATAAAAATATTGAATTGAAATAATAATTAATAATCGTAACGTATTTTGTAAAATTATTTTTCCACAAAAGAATTCAAAATCTTTGTCGAAATAATTTTAAGGTTGAAGTGTTCAAAATTTTTAGTTTACTTTTCTTTCCTCGAATTAATCCTTTTCTTGTAGATAAAGATGGCCGAAGAAATTTCCAAGAAGCTGCAGGCAGAGGCCGAAAAATTCAAGCAAGTTCAAAAAGGTGAAAACTACTTTCGAAAGTTCCTTTACTTCCTGCTAATAAGGGCTGAATTGAGAATAATTGAGAATTTGTATTCCTATGAATTTTCCTCCGTCTAAAAATCCACAAACAGAAGATGATAAAAATCAAATCCTATTTCTTCCAATCGACCTAGTAAAATTTAACGGAAGCTAATTAAAAAGAATTAATAAGTAGAAGAATGTAAAGGAAGGAATATCGAAAAGCTTAAAATAATTTACTTTTTTTTCAGTAATTTTATGACGCATTTTATTTATCCTTTTTTTTCATTATTAAATCAATTTATAATTTATACAGTCGGAAATATTCAAATTTATATTTATTATTTTTTAATAATTTATTTAAACGTGTTGAAAAATGTATTAATCCCTGCTGACATTAAGGAGAATATATGCCAGATTTGAATCTATTAGAATTGAAATTTCCCGACTTATATTCCACATGAAGAAATTAAAACAATTTATTGCACATTTTGTGAACTAATTAGAAGGAGTTAAATTTTTACCGGGTTCCTATTTATAACAATTCTAAAGTAACTTACCAATTTCTTCAAAACTTGAATATAACATTTTAAATATATCTTCTTTTTTTCTGTTAGATTATCATAAAGCTCTTTCGAAGAGGCAACAATTAGACGGACAATTGAACGAAAACACAACTGTGAAGGAAGAATTGGACCTCTTAAAAGTAAGCAACGATGTCTACAAACTCATAGGTCCTGTTTTGGTGAAACAAGATTTAGAAGAGGCGAAAGAGAACGTCTCAAAACGAATTGAGTACATCACTGGTGAACTGTAAGCAAACTAATAGATAATATAATATAAATATACAATATAGTTGGAGTGTTTTTCCGACGTGATATCTGGATTAAATAATATTGTATAGGTCATGAATCTGACTTTTAAAACATTTTTTTAGTAAACGCACAGACGAATTGATCTCAACGCTGGATAAAAAGCAAGAAACTCATCGCGAAACTTTAGAGAAGCTACAACAGTTGTTTCAACAGGCACAGAGAAAAGGAAAGGCGTAAATCTTGATCCCAATTTTTAAAATTAATAACGCAACTCACGTTTTTGAACTTCGCCTCATTTTTATAATAAAATCAGTTATTTATTAACTAAAACTGTTCTCTTATTTTGCATTTTTTTAAACTATGAAATGACTCTTTTCTGTTACTCCTGGAAAGACTAGGAGTAACAGAAAAAAAAATATTAAAAAGTGCTAAATGTCTTCAGAGTGCAAGTCATCCTTATTGAAATAGCACTTTTGCTTTGATATCGAGTTATATTGTGCCATTTTCTTTTTTCTGTGTAATTACTCTTTACTAAAATAACCATTCACAGTTTTAAAACCTTCCCGCGAATGTATCACATCCAATAAGAGGAATAAAAATTTATTGTGCTCGTGCATATTAATTGTGGCGCGTGTTTTTGAATGTCTTCAAAGTCAAACTATGTGATAATTCTTACAAACATGAATCTAAACTTTGTGAAAAAAAGAGAAAATTGGGTCAAAATTCTCGATTTTAAAGTTTTAAGGGGATTAGGGAAAAAAGGGGACGGACTGACATCCCTGAAATAAAGAAATAGTAGTAGTTGTTAGGTGACCAAAAAACTAGTCCTAAGAACATTGAAACTCCCACTGCAAAAATTAATTACGTAGGAAACAAAAGTACAGGATAAAAATGAAAAAATCAGATTGTCATGTACATTATATATATTTCACTTTAATCACTTTAGCGCAATCCTACACAAAACTTTCATTTGCAAAAAAAATTCACAAACATTTACGATTAATCTTAAATATAAAAAAAAAATGATAAGAAAATTAGAATAAAGTAAAAGAAAAAAAAGAAAAATCGAAGAAAGCGGAGTGAGATTATAATTTCCGCCTGTATCAAATAAAATCGATTGCCTCTGTTTTAAAAGTTTAAGCGTGCGTACAAATTTTACTATCAGCTTTAACCGCGTAACATAAAATGATTTCTTCAATTGATTGAAAGCGTTATCTCTAACTTTTGTCGCGTCAAAAAATTTATCGGCAACATATTCATATAATTTTTATTATGATACAAATATATAATAAGTGAAAAGTCTTGTACTTACAGGACTTTTCTCTTTTTTATAATACCATCTAGGATCTAAATTCATTTTCTGAGTATTAGTGATCCACTGAGGTATAAATTAAGTATGTAACTGAAATTTGTCTGAATAATGTAAATCATTTTCGGAGGGTATTTTTTATTGGTACTAATTTTGCAGAAGATTCTCAATCTATCTACAGGTCATAATTACAGAATTCCAACAAGGGGCGGACTCCAGACTCAACAAGCATTGGTTGTCTGTCTTTCTTGCTCATCAAGAGCCGTAAATGTAAACAAATGAGAGAGCAAGAAAGACAGAAACCAATGCTCCGCCGGTCCTGATTTCAACTTGCAAAACAAATTGACAATTTTCTGCTCACAAGTGTCCCATGAAAAAATACCCCTTTTCGATCACTTAAGTATTATCAAGAGATGGTAAACTTTATCGTTATCGTTATTTTCAGTGATTGGCGTTATTTCGCCTTCCGCGCCTTTTTCGGCCACCACCGCCTCCACCTCCGCCCGCTCGACTTGAGGCCCATTGTTCATAGTAACGCTCAGCCTCCAGCCACTCCTGATACTTGTACCACCATTCTTCCCACTTAACATAATCGTCCAGACTCAAATCGCGAAGGTAACCTCGCGCTTTATAGTAATCGTAACGGACCCGGACATCGTCCCAGCATTCAAGACCTCGCGGTCCTTGGGTAAGAAGCGACTCCGGATAGTGACCCGGGGGAGGAGAATCGTAACCTAATCGGGCAATTCGCTCCTCGCCTTCAATCACAACCTTCATCGCATTCTCCCCGTCCTTGGTGATCCGCATGTTCTCCATGTCTCTTCGGTCGACGCTCCACTGAGCCATTTTGCCGAATCTGAAAAAGGATTCATATTTGCACTGATCTAAGGCTGCACCTGGAGAGGACCATCATCCTCTTCGAGAGACAGACGTACTGAGGAAAATTGATATTGAGGATGTTCAAACCAATTTCTTTAAAATTAGATTCAGGATGTTCCATTAGTTTTTGAATAATGAAAAAATAGAAGAATATGAGTGAAGTCAAAATTAATATGCCATAGTTTGTGAAATTTATAGGGTGAGTGTTCATCGATAGTTTTACTTGTTAGGATTATGTTTGGCCGACGTCTATAATTGTTATCATTTTCAACTGTTATTTATAAAATAATCGTCTTATCGCCACCCACAAAAATTAACTCTAATTGTATCCAGATGAAGCTGGACGTCGTCTAGCGAAAACTAAAAAAGACGAATAAATTGAACGAATAGACCTAAAACAATTCATTTTCTTCAATTTCTTTAAAATTCATTTTACTTAATAAATATTAGGTGTATGATTTAATTTTTCCCTTTTTCACCGGCGCTTAGACTTAAAGCCCATTGTGTCATTCCCCTTAATAAAGCAGCTACTCAATGGGTAAAAAGACATTGACATCCTGAGGACGTCCCATGTCTTAAAACGTCTTTAAATGTGAGATATCTTCAGGACATCAATAGGAGGACTGACGTGGACGTCCTTAGGATAACAATGTCTTTTTGCCCACTGGATAGCCATCCCTTAATTTTAGATCTCCTTAGGAAGCCTAGAATCTCGCTAAATGGTAGCGAATTAATCTCCTCTGGTTCCAGCATAACTGTGCCGTATGTTCAATATCTACTTTTCAATATCCAGTTTTCTCAGCGAACAGTTGAGTTCAGAATTTTGTTCAATACCTTTCAGAGAGAGTCATTTTTGGAGGCCCTACATGTGAGGCGTTTGAAGAACTGTCGCTGTCTTCGCTGGGAGAAGACTCTCGAGCATGATGATGTACTATAGGCGGCGAGTCTCCATGACCGGTGTGCTTCTCGACCTTGATTCTCTTGTGCATCTGAGGAATGTAAATAACTATAGTACTTAACATCTGCAGCTCTCAAGAGACTTAAGAAGACAAGTTCTCAATTAATAACATTTTACCACCACTGGATCCAAATACAACTTTCCAAACTGAATTTGAACCTACCATTGGAATTCCATCCGGAATTCGCGGATCCTCAGGAACCCTAGAAATCGGCTTTTCTTTCCTCCTTGGCTTGATTTCCTTGACCTTGTACTCCTTCTGATGACGCGCGGGTTGTGGAGCCAAGGGAGGCGTTCGCGGACGCGGAAGGGGAGGAGATCGAGGTCTGGCCCTTGGAGGCGGCGCCCTGGCACTGGAGCTCGAAGGTACCACTTCTTTCGGATGCGGTCGCGATCGGACAGGTGTCATCGACCTCGACCGGGACCGAGAGTTGGGCACTACTCGACGACGCTCCCTAGGAGAGCAGACGGAACAAGATCTGTCCGAGCAGGTGCTACCGGAGCTCGGGCTTCGGGCTGGTCTCCCCCGGGTGTGAGATCGATCACGTGGCGACCGAGGACTGCGAGGTCGAGGGCTTCGGGGCCGAGGACTCCTTGGCGGAGTTCTTGGTCTCGGACTTCGCGGACTTCGCGGACTACGAGGATTTCCCCTACTGGGCTCACCAGTCCCGCCGATGTAAAGCTCCTTGTAACCACTGTGCCGCCATCTGTTTGGATCTCGCTCCTCCGCCTCCAGGAGTTTCTTGTTCCAGTAGCTACTGGATTGGGACTCACGAGCCTTGCGCATCACACTGTCCAGCTCCTTGCGCTTTCCTGATGTTTCACCGTGAGGTCTCGCCTGCGAAGTGTTGGTGTCCATTCGCATCTTGCTGGAACTACTGCCATTCCCTCCTCGTCGACGGTTATCGTAGTCGCGTGACATTCCTGAAAATTAGATTTCGTTATTTTTTGTTTATTGAGTGGTTGACTCATCTTTTGTGGTTATTATTTTCGTGGCTATTTATTTATTTTTTTCTAGAAACTGTGCAATGGGGATTAGTATAATACAGTACAACTTCCATAAGAGCTACAATGACCTTGATGAGCTCGAAAGCTTCCCCCACTCACCCTCCCTTGAGAATTTCCCGATACTCAGTGAATAATGAATTTTAAATTTATTTGGTTTTGCGCAATCTCAGGGTATTCATCACGCGTTCCATATAATTTTTGTTACGTGTTAATAAATAATCTAATGCGTTGTAATAATTTTCAAATTTTTTATCAATTGTCAGGTGTGCTTTATTATTAATAAAATTTATTACTATTATTATTACTATTATTAATAAAATGTAATAAAAATTATGACAATGCGTTGTAATAATTTATCACATATCAAATTTTTATCAAAATTAAAAAATATTAAACTCTCGTGAAACAGAATGGCATTAAAGTTATACAGAAATTACTTTAACGTTCAGTGTACAAAACGTTGAATTTATAATAAAGCTATGTTCCGAAACTGTATCACTTGATACTTTGATTTTCAGGTTCTTCTGGTACGTCTAAAACTGAAGCAAAGATAGAGCTTTTATTATTTTGTTGTATATATTAAATGTGACCTACCCCAATAATCCACTGCTGTCAACCATTCAAAAATGCTACTTTGATCTACACTGTTGTATCCGTGGACATTTTGGATTTGTCTTAAGACGTTTTCGATCGTCATCTTTGCTCCATGAATAAAAACTTCTTCGGATTCAGCTCCTATGGGCGAGTCCAACAAAGGCATCATAGTTTGTACATCATCTGTTTGAACTGCAACGCTTTGAGTTTCAGTTGGCCAGAGTTTACTCCAACACTTGTAGATAATACCCGGAGTTACTTGCTCCCACGCATCGCTGATCCAATATATGACTTCTTTCATCGTGATGGATTTTAAGGAATTCGTCAATGATATGCTACCTTTTTCTTGATCATCCAGTATCGATGAAACTAGCTGGACCTTGTAACGCCTTTTCAATGTTTCCAGAATACCTTGCTCGAGAGGTTGAATAAGCGAGGTTACGTTAGTTGGCAAGAACTCTATTTCTATATCCTTAATGTTTAGCTGTGTACGTGAGGTACAATTATCTACAATTAGAAGTGCTCTATTGGGCAGCTTTTTGTCCTGCAAAAAAGTTCGTACTTTTGGTACAAATTCGTTATAGAACCAGTTTTCAAACATAGCTGTGTTCATACACGAGTCTTTTTCACTTTTGTAAGAAACTGGCAAGTTTTTCTTATTTAAGTTCTTAAAAGCCCGAGGAGAAGCAAATTTTCCAGTAATTACGAGAGGGAGTTTAAGCGAGCCATCAGCGTTGCAGCAAGCAGCAACTGTTACTCGATCTTTATTGGTTTTAAATCCTGACGCTTGAATTTCGTCCTTTTGAGGCAAAGCTTTAATCGGCAGTGTTTTATATTTCAATGGAAATTCATCAAAATTGAATACTTGGGCTTTTGTGAGATTGTCCCTTTTTACATTTTCTGCAAATTTTCTTTTATAGTAAATAGCTGCTTTTTTATCAGCTGACAGCTTCTCGCCCGATATTGTAAGCGACCTAATCCCTTTTCTATTCTTCCACTTATCAAGCCACCCATTGCTAGCCTTAAAGTTTTCATTTCCTCCTAAATCTTCATTTAAGCGCAATGCCTCAGCCTGTATCATAGGGCCAGAGATGGGGACCTCATTAGCTCGCATTTCCAGAAACCACATGTATACCTGCTGTTCAATTTCTGAATTTTTTGCTGCTTTATTCTTCTTTTTATTTTGGGTATTTTCCTTCTGACAAGCCTCTTCTATGGCTTGTTTGGTCTTTGCCCATCTTTTTATTACGGTGCGATGCAAATCGTGCTTTTGACACACAGACTTCAATGATGCATTGTCCAATTCTCGTAAGATTTTCAATTTCTCCTTCATTGTAAAACTTCGTATTTTTTTCGTGGTTTCTGGTTTGCCTTTATTAGCACTGGCTCTGAATTCCGAAGCATCCAAGTCCTGGATGGTACCTGGCGAATATAACGCTTCAACGTATTTCAATGGAGACTCATCTAAATTGAATACTTGGGTTTCTGTAAGATTTTCACTTTTTACAGTATTTGCAAAGTTTTTTTGATAGTCATCACCCCCTTCTTTCTCAGCTGATAGCTCCTCGCCTGATATTGTAAGCCACCCGTTGCTAGTTGTAAAGCTTTTATTTCCTCCTAAATCTTCATTTAAGCGCAATGCCTCAGCCTGTACGGATTTGACTTCATTAGCATCGGGTTTGAATTCCGAAACATCTACGTCCTGGATGGTACCTGGAGAAAATAACGTTTCACCGTATTTCAATGGAGACTCATCTAAATTGAATACTTGGATTTCTGTGAGATTTTCCTGTTTTACAATATTTGCAAATTTTCTTTGATTGTCATCACCCCCTTCTTTCCCAGCTGATAGCTCCTCGCCTGATATTGTAAGCGACTTAATCCCTTTTCTGTTCTTCCACTTTTCAAGCCACCCGTTGCTAGCTTTAAAGTTTTTATTTCCTCCTAACTCTTCATTTAAGCGCAATGCCTCAGCCTGTATCATAGGGCCAGAGATGGGGACCTCATTAGCTCGCATTTTCAGAAACCACATGTACATCTGCTCTTCAATTTCAGAATATTTTGCTGCTTTATTCTTCTTTTTATTTTGGGTATTTTCCTTCTGACAAGCCTCTTCTATGGATTCTTTGTTCTTTTTCCATTTTCTTATTACGCTACGATGCAGATCGTACTTTTCACACACAGACTGCAATGATCCATGGTCTAATTCTCGTAAGATTTTCAATTTCTCCTTCATTGTAAAACTTCTTTTCTCTATTGTGGTCACGGATTTGCCTCCATTAGCACCGGGTTTGAATTTCGAAGTATCCAAGTCCTGGATGGTACTTGGAGAATACAACGTTTCAACGTATTTCAATGGAGACTCATCTACATTGAATACTTGGGTTTCTGTGAGATTTTCCCTTTTTACAATATTTGCAAATTTTCTTTGATAGTCATCACCCCCTTCTTTCGCAGCTGATAGCTCCTCGCCTGATATTGTAAGCGACCTAATCCCTTTTCTGTTCCTCCAATTTTCAAGCCACCCGTTGCTAGCTTTAAAGTTCTTATTTCCTCCTAACTTTTCATTTAAGCGCAATGCCTCAGCCTGTATCATAGGGCCAGAAATGGGGACCTCATTAGCTCGCATTTCCAGAAACCAGATGTACACGTGCTGATCAATTTCAGAATATTTTGGTGCTTTGTTCTTTTTTATATTTTGGGTATTTTCCTTTTGACAAGCCTCTTCTATGGATTGTTTGTTCTTTTTCCATTTTCTTATTACGGTATGATGCAGATCGTACTTTTCACACACAGACTGTAATGATCCATTGTCTAATTCTCGTAAGATTTTCAATTTCTCCTTCATTGTAAAACTTCGTTTCTCTTTTGTGGTCACGGATTTGCCTCCATTAGCACCGGGTTTTAATTTCGCAGCATCCAAGTCCTGGGTTGTACCTGGAGAATATGACGTCGCTTCAACGGATGCGTCCACTTTGGGAATTTTTTTCTGAGATGTTGTTGACATTCTGAAAAAAATGTAATTGATAATATGTGCACATTTATAAAACGTTATTTATTGCTTTACGGCATTATGAGGCTACTCACTTTCCATGAATCGTGTTTTGTCAAAATAATCAACTAAGACAACTTTTTGGCGTCGAATCAGCTTACTGATTTACACTGCAAGGACTCTGATACAACCATTTCCTAAAAGAAGTGTAAAATATGGAATACTTCGCAATGATTAATATTATGTAAACGAGACAATAACAGCAACAACTAGCACTTAAACTTTAAATTTTATTTTTGTTTACACCGTGATTAAAAAAAGACAACTTTTAAACAAAAGATCAATGTACTTACTGAGTGATAAATTCGTATTTTATAATGAAAAATACGCCGCTTTTTCATCGCCGGCCGGTAGCACTTATGGAGGTTGCGTACCCAACACACGCAACGTCATCACACACGCGCAACGTCTAAGTTTGACGTCCAGTAGTGGAGGGCCCAGGGTCGGCGGAGACTGTGTGGAGTGAAGGAGTACTCCACACCTGGGAAGATCCCAAGTGTGGAATTCCACACCTGGAAATTTAGAAGATATTTCTATATTTTCCAACTTTTTCCACCAGTCTCATATTCATAGATTTGCTCAGATATTATAAACAGAAAAACATTTTCTATCATAACAAAAATTTGTTCCGCCGACCTTTGTGGGGGCCCCCTACTTCTCGAAATACTTACCTCTAACCGCCCATGGACTAACTCTTACGGAAGTTGTACTGTAAGTGTAAAGTTGGACTAGTTCAATAAATTAATGTTATTGACCTCGAGGTTTAATTAAAACTCGAAAACACAACTATGCGAACTAACGGTTAAACATTTTTCTCTTGCAAAAAAAAGAGATAAAGTATGGGATAAAGTTCCGAAAAAGGAAACCCCCTGATTTCATTCTCATTGAAATACACATTTTTTGTTGCAAGAATTTTTTTTACGAGTGATAGTTTCCGAGAAAATCAGAGATACATCGATTTTCATTAAAAAAAAAGAAGCCATAAACCATGGCTCTTCACATTGCCGAGAGGAATCATTGTAAAGGAATCAACGGTAAAGGGAAATCTTGCTAAAATGGTAAAAGGAAATCATTGTAAAGTGAAATCATTGCAAAGGAAAATAATTGTAAAGGGAAATTATGGTAAAGAGAAATTTATGAAAATCGATGTATCTCTGATTTTCTCAGAAACTATCACTCGTAGAAAAAAATTTTTGCAACAAAAAATGTGTATTTCGATGAGATCTACTACTTTTATTTGAAACATTTAAAAAAGTTTTGCAAATTGACTAAGCAAAAAAATCATAATTTTGCTTCCTCATTGAGGAAGCTTTGTAGTGTGACAAAAATTCAGTTCCTAAAAAAAGGTTTTGTTGAACATATTTTATGTGTAATATATCTAATATGTCCTAAAAAATTTTCGGATGTTTGTATGTATGTATGTGTGTGTCACGCTTTTAATGATCCTGCAATATTTTTAGAACGCGTATAGATAAATTGATGAAATTTGGCATATTTATTCCACTATTTACCAAGTTGAATATTTTTTACAAGGGTTTACCAAAATATTTAATTTTACAAGTTTCATGTACTTTTATAATTTTCGTAAAATTCATTTTTCCACTATAACTTCTAAAATATTCAAAATTTTAAGCTGATAGAAGGAAAATGAAGATTCCTCTCATCGAAACGAACCGATTGACCTATGATTAATGCATTTCATTGAAAAATAAGAAAGTTATGCTTAATTAATTTTTTAAAAATCAATTAACCATAACATCCTCATTTTTTAATGAAATGCATTAATCATATAGGTCAATCGATTCGTTTCGATGAAAGGAATCTTCATTTTCCTTACATCAGCTTTAAATTTTGAATATTTGAGAAGTTATAGTGGAAAAATGAATTTTACGAAAATTATAAAAGTACACGGAACTTGTAAAATTAATGTATTAAATACTTAATGCTTCCTCTATGAAGAAGCAAATCATATTTGCTTACAAGAAGCAAAGTGGTCATTGAATGAGTACAAAAGTTGATACAACTTGACAGCTAGTTTATGGTTTCACCATGAAAATCGACTAGTCGACAATTTTCACTATCATATTCGTAATCAGGGCGTCAAAATACATAAGTATATGGAGTTGAAGTCAAATCAGAGGGTTTCCCTTTTCAGAACTGCACCAAAGTATGATTTTGAGGAGCCTGTAGACTTATTTTTTTCAGATTGCAGTTCTTCCTGAAATCCACAAGAAATAGAGATTAAATGAGAATATTCAACCAATAAAAATGAATTCACCTCTCTTCTCAGCTTGGAATCCTGATCGTTGCGAAAAACGAAGTAATCCGCACTCCTGCGAGAGTAGTGAACACGTTAGTTCTCAAAATACGATCAGAAACCGTAAACGAAAAGTCGTTTATTAATCGTACATTTCTTACTATCAAACCAGAACAAATTTTCGAATACAAAATTCCAATACAATCGAAAATTCGCGATCCGAAAACAGCTGGCAGTGGACGTGGACACCAATCGAAAAGAGCTCAAGGAAATTTTCGAAAATCCGAGCATCTCGTCATTTAATTATAATTCCCGGGCCGAACTGGAGGCATTTTGTTTTTTTAAAAAAGGTCGCGCTTTTTTTTAACGATTCGAAATTGATAATTTTGAGATTAACCCGGAGGGCTCCACCGCGCGATTTTGGCCCTTTTTTGCGAAATCGGTGCCCAACGGGGCAAAAAAGCCACGGAAAATCGAAAAACCGATTTGTCATCGTCCGGGATGACCCGAGTCGCGAACGGGACCCGACCCGATGTCCCGAAAACCCGAATCCCCGAATTTCGAGTTTGAAAAAACGAACCGGAAGTGTCAATTCGCGATAAATTCGAAGGACCAAGTCCCAAAATCCGATTGGAAAGTGTCCCAATTTTGTCCCAAAAACCGAAAAGGGCTGACCGGATGTCCCGAAAACCGAGCGTCGACACGTCCATACTGTCCAGATTTTTCGATATGCTCCAGAGACGATTCAGGAATTTTTGGAGTCCACACGCGATAAAACTCCGATTTCGAAGCATTATTAGTTTATTCTTTTTTTAACCGGGTTTTTTCACAGCTTTACACTGTTTTCTGTTTGTGGAATATAGGGAAACTTCTTTTTGTTCTTTTTTCAATTATTTTTTTTCTGGATTATAATTCTTTTCTTTTTTTGTAGCGAGCGAGATAGAAAGGGAGAAAGAGAGGGAAGAATCGAAATTAGGTTGAAGGTCCATGCAAGCGTTGGGCGTTTACTTTATCCGAATACCGTTCGCGTAACATCGGCACCACGAAAATCAATTTTATTAATGGACCGACCGCCAAGAAGGATTTTTTTTTTGCGAAATTTGCGACACTCACTTTTTCTCAACACGGCAACTCCGACATTCGCATTTTCAGCGAGAGAGTTTTCTGTTTTCACTGCGCGGGACGTCAACAGGAACCGATGCGGAGTCAAACTGTCAAACTGGACGAAATTTTCGAGAAAGCCCTTTTTAGACTTCGCGAATGGCGTTCGAAATTCTCAGAAACGATCAGGAAGACAAAAAAATCCAAGAACAAGGCGAGAAGAACACGAAGACCCAGAACTATGAATGCGAGAAAGGAAATTCGTGACTAGAGTTCGAAAGGCGGTAACTTACGTCAGGAACACCGAGAACGTTTCCGGTAAGTTACCGGTAAGTTCGCGAGCGATTTTTTTTCGAGAATTTACGAGAATTCAAATTTTTCAACAAAATAAATGGAAACAAAGAGGTATAAGAATAGATGTAAAAAGGTATAGGCTCTCATACAGTGGAAGTGTCTCTCATCTTCTTTTGACGAAGCCTTCCTGTTTTGCATTGTAAACTTGTTGTCTCAACCCTGGTTTCCACAAGATTCTAATGGAAACCAGGGCTGGAACGTTTAAACGTTTGAATTGTATTGTATTATAAACTAAACGTCCCAGCCCTGGTTTCCATTAGAATCTTTTGGAAACCAGGGATGAGTCAATATGTTTACAATGCAAAACAGGGGAAGGCATATAATAATAATTATGACTAATATTATTAATTAATAATTAATTTAATAATTTGTATAATTTTTATAACTGTAATAATTTGAATTTCGCGCGTTATCGTAATAAAAGATATTTTTTCGAAATTCTTTCAACCAGGCGTTCATAGGGGTAACTAATTTTTTATTTCTAATGTTTATTGCTATTTATGTTAAAATATATTGAATATAAACGTTATTTAAATTCAAAAATAAGAAATAAAAGTAAAAAATTAACATTCTCATAAATTCTCGATAAATTCTCCCATTCTCAGTAACATACGGTTAAGGCCAAAATACACGCTCTTCGAAGTCTGAATATCTTTCCGCGTTTACATAAGAGTAAAAGAGACAGAGAATGAAAAATTGGACATAAATAACTCTCCATCTCTTTTACTCTTATGTAAACGCGGAAAGATATCCACACTTCGACGAGCGGTAACGGTTCTCCGTTACCTTCTCCAAATTTAAATTACAGAAAATTTTCGAACTCTATATAGAATATAGAGTTCTTAACAGGGTTATGCACGTAATAGATCTTAGATAAACTGCATGAGGCTTTTGACGTAATTTACGTAAGTATATTATGTCGAAAACACCAAATTCATATGGAGTGGGGGTTTTAATAATATACAGTCGCCTCTCTTTACCTTGCCCTTTCCCTTATAGGGTGGCGTTCCATGATTGCATTTTGCGTTGCGTCACAATGAGAGAGAAAAAGACAGAAGTATACTTTTTTCTCTTTTACTCTCATTATGACGCAAAGCAAAACGCAATCATGGGAAGTCACCCTAAATTTCATAAAATTCCTTCAAATACCGTGAAATCCTTTAATATTTCTAAAATATCAATAAACTCCTTACAATTCGTATTAAAGCTAAATTTGAATAAAAAAAAAGATTGAGTGGTGCTATTTTAAATTATTTAAAAATTTGTAGGATGTTTACTAATTAGGAAACCCAGAAAATAACTGAAAGTTTAAATAAATCCGAGTAACAAAAATGAAAAACTTAAGTCAATTTAAAAAAAATTATTTAAAAATGTTATAAATTATTTACTACCTGTGGTTAAAACAGAGACGATCAATACATTGTAGGCGCAATTCTTTACAGCTACCTACCGGCGTCATTATGAAATATTCAGAGGGAAATTGTAGATCTGGATACCAGGTGGCAGATGGAGTACTTCATCTCTCGAATTCATCCCTTTAATGGAAATTCGATCAGTCGACAATAAGAAAGTGGCCATGACACTGAAAATTCAACATACATCTCTTTCATGAAAAGTGATTTTTCATTTTAAAACTTTAAAATTACTCACACTTTAAGCTTTATTGTATATTGATAATTATTATAGAACTTTATCTTCAAAAAGAACGATAAAGACCTCAGCTTAAAAAAAAAAATAAAAATGTCTCTACCCGCTTACTTCTTTCTTTATCTTCAACTAATTTCCCTCCCTTACATTTTCTCTGCCAAGAGAGTCGCTAGGTATTTGCATCTTAATATAATCTTAATGATAAAAGAGAGCAGAGCGCGTACTCTTTAGAATAGTCCTTGATTTAAGTAATAAATAATTAGAATTGTAAATAGCTCTTGGGGTATCATTTAAAAGTTGAATCTCTCCTGATGTTTCCGCGGTGATTATTCTTTTTCAAAACTTCTTTTTGCATTTCCGTGCGAATCTCCTTGCGGCGCCTTATTATAAAGTCTTTCTTGCAGCGCAATTTAAAAGTTTACGTTGTTTCAAGGCAAAACCCACTTTATTAAACTGATGGGTAGCTCGACCTATGTTCCTCGATTTTTTATATCTCCGAGACTTTTTTCTACTTTGGAAGGAAAACTAGTTATTCCATATCAAAATTACTTCAACATATGACAAAACAAGGCATATTATCAATCTATATTATGTATACATTATCATTTACAATTATTTTATAGTGGTTAACTTTGTGGGTTTCAGTGATGGCCTCTGCGGTTAATATCATCGGAATGACTGGAATGAAACGCTTGTGTAGACTAATTGGAGCAGAGATATTACTCAACCATCCAGAAAGTAACATTCTACCTTTGTATTAATTAGCAATGTTTGCTTTCAATTCAAATAGGTGCAATTAATCTCAACGGAAGCTGCTCAGAACTTTACTCTTTAATTTATTAATTACATTAACAGTATAACTAATAGTCTATTTAATTACTATAGAATACAAAGCCACATTCTTTGAATAGTCTAATTAGCACAAATTGAATTGTAAATCAAGCCCAGTACATAATAGTGTCCAAGGAATTTAATTTTCAAACGATTTCAAATTGTAGAGGCTGAATTTTTTGTTGTAACAAAGAGAAGGAAGAACGGATATTGACTGAACTTTTTGTTTATTTAACCTGGCACAAAAACTCCTGAACAAACAGAATAGCCGAGTGGATATTTTGAAAGCAATACCTCTCACTCCTGATGATGAATTTTATAGCAGTGACTCTCTTTATCGAGTGTCGAATCTTCTGGAGTTTTATTTCGATGAAAGGTCTTTAAGTCTCGGGAGCAGAGTTTCGAGATCCTTGGGAGTTGGAGCATATCGAATCTGAAGCGAAGATCAGTGTCGAGTAGGATTTTATCCCCTTTTGCCTCAAACCTCGACCACCGTATCCGTTGAGCTGCAGTAGTGCCTTCACTTTTCTAAACTACCCTTGGTATTTGGCAGCCGTTGGTTGAAAAGCGGCTTACATGTCGCATTTGCAGCATCGATGTACTGAGACCACAAGATTCCGACTTTAATTCAACTAGTAACAGCTGCTAACTCGTCTGGAAAGGCCGAGAGATAACATTTCATATCCACGATACACTATCTATAAACATTAAAAAATATATATTTTTACTCGTTGAAGAATGGAAAGAATTTATTTAACTAGGCCTTTTTTACAAGATAAAAATACTTCAATACTCTGTGCTAATGCCTTTCCACTTTTATGTGTCTCATTTACGTAGGCAGTGGATAAAATATCAACGGATCTGAAACGCGTAATAAAACCAACTCCGCAGTGAGAATCGTAAAAACGCCGAGAAGTAATTACTTTCAGTACTAGGCTATTTTGATATCAATATCTTTCTTGACTTAAAGTGTTATAAAATACTCTAGTTGATTCTATTACAAATCTTTACTATTATTATCTAAACGAGTTAAATAGAAAAATTAAATACGACTTGATCCACAAAAAAAACAGATAAGAGTTCGCTGATGGGACGGTCCTGATTGGATGATTTTCTCTAAAAGTTTCCAATTCCAATCTATTCTTTGCCTGGAGATAGAGAACTTTTCGACTGGTCATCCTCCACCTTATTTTAAACATTTCCGACTATCTTCCCGATTCTATCGACCTCGAGGAGTTGAAGTTTGTCCAATTGAAGATTCTCATCGAGAGGGAAGCTTCAGCGGCAAGAATCTTCTTCTGTTTTCAGTCTAAATCCCGCATGCTCGACAGGGCAGAATTGATGACGTTCTTTCGTCTAGTACACCACCCTTTCACCCATTTCTTCCAACATCCTGGTAACCTATATATTCATCTCACTTCTTCACTCTCCCAGTCTTTCTTTCGCTTTCTTAGTCTTTTCCCCCAATTTCTCCTTTACTCTTATACCTCTGGAAATCTCGAACGCTCGCTCTTAAATAATGGAGCGACGTGCATTCAATCGTGGCACTTCGCTCGAACGGCTATTCGGTCTAGATATCCCGTGGTAGCATGAGTTCCACCTTCAACCTTCTTGCAGGTTTATGGGGTTACATGGACGCGGAACGCCTGCACGAACCTCGGGGAATCGTAACCTTCTTGAAGGTAGTACTTGCAACGAACTTTATTTACCTTCTGGGCTGTTTCAAGTTTGATGTACGCAGTCTATACGTATACTCTGTACCTAATCTTTGTAAAAATTAGATTAGAAGAGTTGCACGAAGCAGAGATCAACGCTCCGCACTATTTACCAAGTAACTTGAGGTCTTGAAAATTGCAGAGGACAAACTTTGAGCTAGCACTTGCGCAATCAGCTTAAAGGCTTTCTGGGTCCTACACCAAAGGAAATTAATTATCACTTTTTTATATTTTAGTTGTATTCCACGCGCTAATAGACTCTTTTGTACAGTAACAATCATATATGCCTTCCTCTGTAAACATATTAACCCATCCCTGATTTCCATAAGATTCTAATAGAAACCAGGGTTGGGCGGACATGTTTACAGAGGAAGGCATATATGACTGTTACTGACTGTTACTGTACAGTAAGATTCATGTATGCCTTCCCCCCAAACAAGGGTTCGGGAGTGACGCGTCACTCCGAGTTTCCTACGTATATTACTATGGTTTTCTACATTTGTAAATTACGTATTATACGTAAAATACCCCCCACTCCATATGAATTTGGTGTTTTCGATGTGATATACGTACGTAAATTACGTAAAAAACTCATGTAATTTACATAAGGTATATTACGTACCGAACCCTGCCCCAAACATGTCATACATAAGATTCAAATGGAAACCAGGGTTGGGTTGACATGTTTGGGGGGAAGGCATACATGAACCATACTGTATTGTACAGTAATGTTCAACGATGACTTCCTTCGTTTTGCATTTTAGACTAAACGACCCAACCCTCGTTTCCATTACACTCGAGTCTCCCAAATGTCAAGAAATTTTTGCCATAGATTGCAAGATTGCACATACACTCGAGTCTCTCAAATGTCAACTTCCCAAATCTCAAGTTCTTCCAAATGTCAAGTCATGTTTCTCTCAACTGTCAAGTCCGTTTTTCTCAAATCCCACTTGTAACCACTGCGCACGCGTTGCGTTCGGCATCTGATTGATTGCTATTCGCGCGTAATTTAAAACACTAAAAAATATTATATTATACACAATACGCATGCGCAATTGATGTGACTATAGAGATAAAGAATTTCTTGACATTTGGGAGAACCTCTGGCAAAAATTTCTTGACATTTGGGAGACTCGAGTGTAGATCATTCCAGAACCTCAATCGTTCTGAAAGAACTGCTTTAAAGTAGACGGCTGGAAATCAAGTTAAAAGTCAGTGGGAAGTAGTAAGACAACATGCTAGGATTGGTTACTTTGGCGGTTATAGACGTGTTACTCTCTTACGTATGTACTTACTTCCACCTACGTGTGGTGCGGCAACACCATCAGGGTTGACTCACAGGCATCTCTGGCCTGCCTGCTGCGCTGCTACATTATTGCGCTTTTCTGGCGATCCGCCAAGTCCTCCAGGCAGAAGTCCCATCCACGTGTATCTCTTTCTTCCTTTTCCATTCCATCTGTGGCTTGCCTAGATTCCTTTTAATTTGTAACGTCCTGTACACTGTGGCACTTGGCATCTTCCTCTTCCAGAACTTACTCAGCTGCCTTATCGTCTCTTTACAGAAGTTCAACAACAATCGTAGATAAACCTTTGCTCTCTGATCTTTAATTCTCGTTAGATTTTCATAAATTGTGAGGAATAACGGTAAATATCATCTGCTGAAGCTTCAAGAATGAAAGTTAAAAAGCCCTTTAAATGTGAAAGTCTGACTGAAAAGATGAATTTGAGAAGAACCTGAAGCATTTTTAAGAGTACACTAAACACTTTAGGAATAACTCGTTTCCGATAATGAAGACTTTTATTTCCAAGTTTAAACTTCTATAATTGAAAAGTAATAAGTCCGGGTACGTCACTCGTTATCCAGATGAAACATCTTCCGAAACGTATGAAGCTTAAATCCCTTAAATCTCTACGTTCCTCTACGTGATAAATGGATTTCCAAAAATGGGTGTGAGTGGACTCTGAAGCATCTAAGAAAGGATTTATCTCACTCACACTAACTCGCGTGAAGACTTTTCCGAACTCGTTCGGAAGAGTTGACTTCGTAGTGGTATTAACCTTTATTCGAGAAGTTCGTTTATTTCTGCTTTTTATTACTCGAAAGAGTCTCTGTACAAGCCGGAAGTGCGTTTTACGATCTCCACACCATATTGTGGCTTTCTTGGTTCAAGGATACTTCTGGAATCTAGACTGGAAGTATTTGCGGAACACCGCAGTTCTTGGAGGGCAGCTGGCAACTTTTAGTGCCTTTAAGCGATTGTTACGTTGCTTGGTACGTAGTACATAAGAAGTATCCGCAAAGGTATTTTAGGAGAAGGAGTGTAAAAGAAAATGAAGATGCTGCGATTGAAGAAGCTCAAGAGCTAAGAAAATGCTACGACGGAAATTAGTCTCCTCTGCTTTACATTTTAAACCACGCTTCGTTTAGTTTAAAATTCAAAACCAAGGAATGTGGAGGGTATAAATAGAATAATAACTAAGTATCAAATGTGTAAACGATTTAAGATATAAAAGGACTGGCTATTATGAATTTAATCAGTCTGTTGTCGTCTGAACCTCTGTTATAAAATTTTATTATGATGAACATGTGATGAATAAAGTGAAACAGTTCGTAAAGTGCCTAGTTCAAATTCCCGAAAGGCTGGTGAATCAGAAACTTGTGTAACTTTTGCATCGCTTGGTTCCTATTCTTTTGTATAATCTGGATAGAATGAGCAATGAGTAATGATAGGGATTTGAGTGGATGGAAGCGTGGGTGCATTCACTGGACCAATTTGAAAGCTGCTTGCAATAGGACACCCCATTGTGTCGCACTGCATCGGTTAACTGGAAACCACCCCAGTCGCGGTCGAAAGGATGAACAGAAAACAACTGCCTCGGAATTCAGTAAACTCATCCAAGTTAGCGGAAATAAACTCTGCGGTGTACATGCCAGCTTAATCCTTGCTGTGTTAATTAACGACTGGTTACCAACGGCGTAAAGAAGATTATGGAAGTGCTTGTGCAATAAAAGTCAAAGCCGATTAGCTGATCCAGAGTAAACAGCAGAGGAAGTCTTGCATATTTCTGTCCATTTTGAGCTGCAAAATTGATTATGCAAATGATAAAATATTGTATAAGCAATAATAAGACACTGTATGATGTGTTGTATGATATAATAAAAGATAATTTTTTGAAGCACGTGTCTCTTTTATATTTTAGTGAAAATGTTGCACTACCTCAACCGAGTTGAGAGAAACAGCTATCAGCATTAACGTGCAAGTGGACACAACGAGACTCTGTTTACGGGTCGATAACGATGGTAACTAGTTAGGGACGAATGGTCAACTGCATAGATCGGGAATAATGGAAGTGAAGCGTAGTAGCTTGACTTCACAGAGGAAGGTCCGTTAAAGGTCGCATCGATACGTTGCAATTAAAACTGAGAGCGCACAGAAACCACTATTGAGAGTAAATGACCCGTAAAGTCACCCTCGTATCGTTACTCCTATTTCTAAAGATACCTTCTCCAGTTGAGCATTTTTCCTCACAATGAGAGTTTTTTGTCGGAGTTCTCTTTTCATGTTCTAGAATCTATTCCGCTCAAAAATGTGATACCATCTCCGTCCATCTCAAAGAACTTGATGAAATTAATGAAGTTTGTTCATAAAAGTGGATGCTAAGTCTAAGCCAGTTTCAAAGTAGATGCCAAGATCTGCTTTCATTGTGCTTTGGTCATTCGCCTTGCAAAACTGAGTTTGGAATATCGGCGGTCATTTCCGACTGCGGGAATTCAACAGGAAATGGGATAAAGTCTGGAAAAGTGGTAGATAAACTAACCGGAGTCGTGGACCACCGAAGTCTTGACAAAAAGCAGTCGCGCATTCCCTTTAGAAAAGTTTGAGGAGGGAGGAACGGAGGAGGCACTGCGGCAGTAAAAGGACATTGTAAGTATTGTCGCCGCAGGATATGATGGATGGACGAGGAAGCGATCCAGAACTGTGGACTCGCGGCTGAACAGGATACGAAAATGATCCTTAAGAAGAGCGGCAGTGGATAAACTCGAGTAATTTGTCACTTTGCCGCCGAGCGTCTTCCATGTCGTAGCACACTGCACCGTCTTTCGTTTCCCAAGTAAAGTGGAGCTTGTACTCCTTTTTCCTCCTCTTTTTCGTCGCTCCTATTTTTTTACCCTGCGATCTCATCGCTCGATGGTTATCGCACTCAGCGATAATTTTATTACGGAAATTACTCCGCAGCCTCGCTTTCCCGTACGCCCAGTCAATAGGTGCACAGTATCGGGCGTAAGTAGTTTACTGAGATTATCGTCTTTTCCCCTTGGTCGGCTGTACCGTTCACGTAGTTCGAGATAATAGGGATGAAGTTGCAAGATGGTACTTTAAGGAGAATTCCATTATCCGCTGTAGTTGTCCCCAATCGATTTTACGGTGGAGGCTTACGATTAGGTCAAAGGCTTTTTCAAAGTGGTTTAGTCACTTAAGAGGGATGTTTAATGAGTATGTAGTAGACGATAACAAGGAAGATCCTAGTAGATGTAGCTGATGGAATTCTATTCTCCTAATGCAATGTAGTCGTACTACATGAAGTGCTCCAAGTACAAAGGTTGTTCGCACAATGACCTTAATGCACACGAATATGATAATTCAAACATCAGAGTGGATGCGGAGAGAAATGGACCAAACCAGTTTCCCAACAGGTGTGAACATGAAGCCCTGAGTGGTCTGATTAAGGATGCTAATTGCACCAGCCTGCACATTTCTATGCTTTTGAAGCTCCTCTTCGCTTAAGGGAGGAGTGAATGTACTTAGCCCGAAATTTAGTCCACTCACAATATGCTTTGCCTTCTCCTCTATTTTCTCCTGTAGTCTCTCTTCTGCATCTAAGTCCCAAGGAGCTTTTAGTTTAGCAGCAGAAAAATTGGATTTTCTGTACAGCTCAGGCAAATGATTCTCAAATTCTCTGGATCACAATTTTGTTTCATAGAAGCATATTCTGTTATGTATTAAATTTTGAGCAATCGAGAGAATGGCACGTTCAAAAGCCGAATTTATGCAAACTTGGGTCTACACACGACGCATGCATCTGCATAGATATGCGAAACTGTATGGCAAGATACGAGACGATGCACCTACTTAATTGCACTGTTTGATCGAGGCATTAGGTTAACAAACTTGCCAAAATTTACAGAGCAACCTTTGCTGTTCTGCATCTATGCACACGAGCGTTGAATCTACTGGAATCGAGAGGAATTGACAAACTTTGGAATATATGCCTGGTACAGGAGAGTTCGCGGCACTACTTAAGAAAAGATAGTTGATTGTTCAAAACTCTCTACAACTCCCGTGTATACCAAATTCCAACCCCTAAAGGCAAAATTTTCACCAACCCATATGATTACCGTAGGCGGTCAGACAAGAGTTTCGAGTCAAGTGAGTTTTACCGAAGCCGTTGGAAAACGGAATTAAAACTCTGTTACTCTGGTTCTCTTAACTTGTCTCTCTTCCATTGTTGGAATAACCCAAAGGCTTCTATTCACAGTCAGCGAAAGGAGACAAGCTGCGATGGAAAGAGAGAAAATTTAAAGAGCGTATGTCAGATACAAATTGCCACTTCAAAAGACAAACAACACTAATCATGAAACGCTTAATCTCTTAATTATATTTTGTAAACAGAAGCTCGTTCTTATCTATAATCACATTTTGCTCAACTCTCGACGATTCATCTCTGCATTCTCTTTACCTCATTCAACCGCAAGAAACTTTGTTAAGCATAATGATTGCGAGCAAGAGAGTGTCAAGCTTCACATTTATCTGAAGCATTATTCTTTATCTTTTCTTACTTTATTTCGTATTTAGCCACACCCCTCCCGTTAAGTGACGCCCCCTTTATTATTAACCACGCCTTTCCACTTAACTACACTCCCATTTGTTATATAACCACGCCAATTTTTATTAAATCATATCCATTTATTCAGTCGCAACGCCTATTTATTTAGACCACGCCCCATTTTTTCGCCTGGACACGCCCCTTTCCATTTCGCATAATTGATTTAAAAGAAGTGGAGCTCTATCAGGAATTTTTAGAAAGCATGCGTTTTTATATTTGCAGACTTCCTAAGATTATATGATTCGTTAAATTTTTAACACCCTACCAACATTGCCTTCTTCGATTTTATTTTTTCACTTCACTATCGGCTGAAAGATAAACCTGTTTCTCTATTCTTTCGAGCAGTTCTGAATGATTCAATACGAGTGAGAGTCTCATCGATCGGGTCGAGTACCAAAGTAGCATTTCCTATACGAGCTATCCTTCCTCCAAGTAACTTTACAAGAGAATCCTGAATCAAGTGGGTCGTTTTCGAAAACTCGCTGACTCCTGCGCTTTTATTGTCGACTTGTCAACGCTAGTCGTCTATTTTCGTTTCAACAACCTTTAACAATTTCGCAAATTTCGTAGATAATTTGTGAGATGTTGTTCCCAAAATCGGATTTTCGACCGTACGAGAATATGAGATGGGTAACGAGATGATAGGGACAGTTTTGGATCGAAAGTATCGTTCTTTACGGACCGTTGGCCTCGATCCTCTCTGCCATCAGCAACATTACCTTATCTGAGTTTCAGCCCCTGAATGTTATCACAGACCTACAACCTCCCACCCTAACGCCCCTTAACTATCATTCATGTGTAACCATAGCTGCACCCTACTACGAGATAATCTCTGTTGCATGACTTGAGTCTCGTAAATGCGACGATACGTGGGAGTTTAGCCAGTTGTCTACGTTGTACGTTTTACGAAAAACTTAACGAAACCCATTCTTAGGGAAGTTTTCGTAAGGAAATAAAAAAGCACTAATGGCAAGCGAGCGCTTTCAAAGAACATAATAGAAAAAAAATCGTGAAAAAGATTTGTTGCGAAATCATTTTTCAAACTCGTAGAACTTTTTGGAAATGCATTTACAAATTTAAAATAAACAAGCCCTGATCTTTGACAAGCTCCATCTAATTTACCTTCACTCCTCTACTAACTACGCCCACTTATCGCCCATTATTCTGACTCCGCCTAATTTACACCTTCTAATATTTTAACTCCGCCCACCGAATCCCCTTAACCAGTATAACTCCGCCCACTTCCTATCCAATCTTTAGTCTCCTCCTACTGTACTATCACTCATTAATTATTTCACACTAATTACTAACCTCATCGAAGACAATTCTGCCTACACCCCCGCTTATTATTTTTGTTCATATAATTTATCATTTAAAGTAAACTGGGTCAAAGTATAGGGCAGAACAGTGGGCGGAGTTAGAGGAGTAGGTGTAAATTAGGAGTTTTGGTTTTTTTATCGAGGGTTTGGTAGAAAGTGGGTGGAGTTATGTTGGTGGTGGGCGAATTTAGTAAGTGAGTTATGGTAATGTTGTTGGAGCTTTTAAAATTTATGTAGAACATTAATTTTGATAATGAACCTCTTTAAAATGTCCTTTAATTTAAAAGTAATTCTAAATCAGTAATTTTATAGCGAAACTCATTTTGTATAAACAGCACGAATTCATATTGCCTAACTCACTCTCTGAAAGACAAACACGCTTATGCGATTAGCCTCCATTTCGTGACGTGGAGCTATTAACGCTCACATTGTACTGAATTCGAAATAAACACACATTTCGCTTCCCTGAATAACTGAATGTCGGTTGCTAATATTTCATCTGCTTTTTGCCGCGGTGATATATAAAGAAAGAGATTTCATTTTTTTCTGATTTCTTTCGGTAATACTTGATCAAGACTAATCTAGAATGACGGAGCAAGATAAAGTTACAATCCTCTTAGAAGGCATTCTTCTCGGGTTGTCAAGAGGAGTACGAGAGGTGGATGAGACCACTACAAGAGAGTCGAGGGTAAATGGTCTCCATTGTACTTTTAAACGTTCCCTCAAGTCTCCGTTTCAGAAGCCTTCACGATTATTCAGCTATGACAAACGACTGTCCCATCCTGTGGACTGCTTTGCAACCCCACTCCCCACTCCCACCCACTCACAAGCTTCCTATTACCTGCTACGTTTCTACTTCGCCGAAATGCTTTCCCTCTTTACATTTTTTTTTCTGCATTGCCAGCACTTTGCTTCGAATATAATCTTTCTCCCTTCTTTCTGCATTCTCATTTTTGCTTCAGAAGACAAATCTTTGAGACCCGCTGCTGTTGTCGAGTGAAGAAAGTACTCACCCAAGAACTTATGGAAAAAAAAACGGCTAAAGAAAATCGCCTTATTGAGTTAGAGTTCTTTCCTGTGAACAGGTGTAGAAAGTGGAATAACTAACGAAAAAGAAAAGTAGTTCAAGCTTTAAACAAGGATTTAAAGGTTTCAAATTCGGTGTTATATTGTAAGAAGCTTAGGTTTAACTCAAAAGGTATCAAATTTCCATTTCTCTACAAATGTCGATATTTATCAAAAATAAATTAAATTAAGAAACATATTTACAAAGAAAAAGAACAAAAGCTTATGAGTTTTTAAGGATTAAAATATGATTTACAACTTTGAACACGTCGCTGTGGGAAAGTACCTGCGAAGGCAGAAGAAAGCGACGAGAGTTTGATTAGCGGGATGAAATATTTAATGTCCTTATGTCTTGGGGAATTCAATCTTTTAAACAGGAGAGAAAAGAAACCTTAGCTTCGAGTCTTTACGATAAAGATTGTACTCGTTTTTTCAAATACTGTATCCTACTTTCTCAAATAATGAATTATTTTGTGCTTAAATGAAAACTTTTTTAATTTTGAAAAAGACAGTTATTTAAATATTTTTTTAGAATTAGTAACTTGTAAAATTGTAAAAGAACGCGTAGTTAATTCATTTGTGGGAAAAGTGGGCGGAGCTAATTAAGTAGTAGGGGTAGAGTAGGTGCGGCTAATACAATGTGTAGATTGGGTAGCGTTAATCGAGTGGTTGGAGTAAACAAGGCGTGGCGGTTGGAATCGTGGCTATAGTGGGCGGAGCTAGTATAGAGACCGGGTGGAGTGGGCGGAGATAGGTACATCGTGGAAGTAGAGTAATCGGTGCTAATACAATGGTGGGAATAAAAGTGCGGAGCTAATGAAGTGGTGGTTGTAGACTGGTCTGAGTTAATGCAGTGGTGGGAGTAGAAAGCACCGACGATAATTGGAGTGAAGTTGACATATCTAGTACAGTGATGAAGGATAGAATGGGCGGAGCTAATTACATGATGGGGATAAAGTTGTAGGCGCTAATACAGTGGTGGGCGTAGATTGGGCGGAGCTAATGTAATGTTGGGAGTAAAAACGGCATAGCTAATATAGTTTTTATTTACTCCAAGTATTGCTTGGAGTAAATTAAGCGTAATTTACAGTAATACAGGATGGATTTACTGATTTACAGGATGGATGAATCTAAAACAATTTCAAGAGCATAGTGGGCGGAACTAACTTATTGGAGGAGTAAAAAGGTGTGACTAGTACAGTGGTGGTAGTAGATTGGGCTGACCTAATATAGTGGGAGTTTAGGGGGCGGAGTTAAGTAAATGGAAGGAGTAAAGAAGGCGTGGATAACACAATGGGGTACAGTGGGCGGAGTGAATGAAATGGTGGGGATAGAGTGGGCGGAGTTAAGGGATATACTCTGAGGAAACGATAGTGAAGAAATCTCAATTATGAAACCCAATTTCACGGGAGATTTCCATCAACTGGAATGACGGGAGTGTTGATGAACAAAAAAGGATTGCGGTTGTGTTTAATTCGGGGAAAAGTAGACGAGTGTGAAAAGGTTAAAAGACTAAAGGGAATTCTCATTTGGAGCAAGAATTCAGTTTCGAGGGATGTAGCGGGTGACTGAAAGGGTTCTCGTTTTTTGTCTTTCGTGGCGAGAATGCTGCCGACCGGCGAGAACTAATACAGAGAAACGAGCACACACTCGGATACCTCGATATTTAGAGTTATTGCGCGAGTCGGATCGGAAAGTTTCACGGTGCTCGTTGTGCCATTGTAATCGATGTAACACCCCGGTTTATTGCCGCGGCCCATTAACCAGCACACACGAAGAACGAGGGTATGGAGGTCCAATAGACGCATGGAGCTTTCCTGTTACACCGAATTCCTGAATGCTTCCTTTACTTTTTTGTTGGGCTTTTAGATTAGTTATCGTAGATCAAGACAAATATGCTCTTTCAGGAGTCAATATGATATTGAAATTACTTTAAAGTGGAGAAAGGAATTAATTAGCTCTTCTCTTATATTTTAACTTCCACGTGAGGATATTCAGTCGATTAAAATATTCACTTTAAGGAGTAGGCAAATATTTGAATTTTCATTTCACTTCAGCGTGAGGTAACAGAGATAATTCGTATTTATATTCACGCGGCTCAGCCACAGAACTGACGTCGAATCAAAAAGTTTCGAGTGCGAAAGTGGACCCGAGGGCGCACCTAAGTATAACAGGAATCATAAACACAGCCTTGGGTAAATTCAACACGGATCGTTGCGCTGTGCATTTATATTCATTTATATATAAATGGTTAAAGTGATAGTATTTTTACTATCCATAGTATTTTATACGTAGAAAAACAAAAATAAAATTGGGAAAGAAGTCCTGAATTTTTATCTATACAACTCTTTACCAGTTCTTCCGGAAGTCTCAAGTATATTTTGTAACAACGAATGATGAGACGTTGGCTGAAGAGTTTTGTAAACGTGATTTCGATTGAGAATGAAGATATCCAGGAGCATGCGAGCCAGAACCAAAGAAGTTATTGCGAGGGGTGGAAGAAGAGAGAGAGGGGATGCACGCGATAAAATTAGGAGCCTGCTGAAAACAAGAGTGCTTACGCTCGTTTCGTGTAAATCAATGTTTGCCCTCTTCTCCACTCAGGATACACTCAAATATTGGAACTTGTACTTGAAATAACATTTTTTAAATGGGCTTCTATGCAGTGGCAGCAAACATCCACATTGAGCGAAGAGTTAGGCTCCAAAGACCCTAGTCGTTGTTTTTTGAAGCGATCTAAATTGATGGCACTAAAAATCTATAAAATGAAAAAGGGTTCTAAAAGTTTACTGTTTTTTATATAAACTTTTGCTGAAAAAAGTTCTCTGATACAAGTTTAAGGGTTTTTACATAAAATTTTATATGATTCAAAGAAATGACTTTTAATCAAGCCCAAGTTTCGGCCCTAAACCCTGGATGAAGTATTAGTTTCAGCTGCAATATATGAGAATATTCAGAAGGCAAGTGTATTCGTGCCCAGCGTGCTGCTTTTCTTTTAACGAGCCGGTCGAGTAGAAAAGTTCTTTTTGCCGCTATTAACTTCGTTGGACGAGCTCCGGGGCAGATTCATGTAAAATTCATCCGAGTTACAGGACGACCGGAGCAAAACTTTGGCGAAATTCACCCTTTCACCTTGCAAAAGTCGTCCTCCCGTTTTCCTCATCCCTTTGTCTATTCTCTTCACTGGTCGTCACTTCGGACGAGTTTGTGGAAAGAACAATCCATTTTTACATGTCCGTCCTGTCGCTTGCTGAGCCAAGTTATTTGCATACTTCCAGAATTCGTAGAACGAAATGTCGACAATTTTTTATGGCTGTTATTGATTCTTTTCTGCTGAAGTTTTTGTGAATCGTGAGGTAAGGAGGGACAGTTAAATTTTTATATTCACAAGTCATCCGTAAAGCAGAATTTGATGAAATTTTGGGAAATATAGGAACATCTACATCTACATCTACATCTACATCTACATCTACATCTACATCTACATCTACA